>JALGBA010000134.1:787500-1210730 GCA_023970755.1 Azemiops feae
TGCTGCAGCTATGCTTTAGCCAAATCCCTCTCAGATGGCTGCTTGGAGCCATTGACTAACTCCCCTCCTGATGTGCCCGGAATTGGTTCATCCTCCTCAGAGCTGACACCTGGAGAGGTATCTGGGAAAGCATCTGGAGGAGTCATCACATTGATGAAGAGGTGGAAGTTGTGCCTAGGAATGCCTTCCTACCTCTATCTTGTATATCAATTATGAGCCCTTCTGGAGCGGGCTCAGTTTATGCTATGTTTTAATACCATGGCTTCCCATGATTCAGAAGTGAAGATTCAGGTATGCAATTTTTATTTACTGTAATTTGTTAGATTTATATAATTGGAAACCTGAAGGTTGTTTCCTTGGTTTTATCTGCACAATAACTCTGAGAGATGAGCTGGGCTGAAAGAGTAACCAGACTGCAGTCACCAGTGTTTGGGTCATCATGTGACTCAATGTTGTCCTCCTTCTTAAGGGGTTGGTTCCAGTTGATGGCAGTAGCAAGGAAGGGATCAAGCCCTGAGTTCCTCAGCTGTGAGAAGCGACAGACCCAACACTCTCCACTCGTATTTATCATCTGCATGAAGCTACTGGATATTCTTGGGTTCCACGTATCATGCAGCTTTTTCAAACATTATCCCCAAATGAAACCATTTTGCCCTTTTTAAAAGCAAGGACCTTCTCTAACTTCTATTCTGAAAGCAGGCAACTACATGTAGATCAGTCTGACTAATTTGTCCTACTAGGACAGGGGTAGGCAACCTTGGCTCTTTTATGACTCGTGGACTTCAACTCCCAGAATTCCTGAGCCATCCATGCTGGCTCAGGAAATCTGGGAGTTGAAGTCCACGAGTCATAAAAGAGCCAAGGTTGCCTACCCCTGTACTAGGAAAACAATGCTACAGCACAAGGCTCAGGGATTTCAGAAGAGAATTTCGCATTACTTGATGTCTAAGGCTCTTCAACAGAGAAATCCATTAAAGGAATAAGATAAACACCGCTTAGCTTGCTACCAGGTGTTCTGCATGAAAGCATTTGCATCCTTTGATATTTCTGGAAAAAGTGAAGGAACAGGTAAGGCGTGTATCAATGGAAAGCAATATATATATTTAAACCCCTGCTCTGTATAAAGAGTAGGTGGTGAAAGGACTTTTTTAATCAGTGTGATGTATGACTGAATTGGAAAATGTGCTGGAAAGATAATAATTTAAGCAAACCCCTTTACTACTGCTTTATTTCACGCAGAGCTTCAGTAATGTCTCTTGCAGACAGTGCTGTTGAATGAGAAGTTAATTCGGGTGTATTTTAGCAGGTTTTATTGGATTAATGTGTAACAGGGCAAATTCTGATCTTATTTACACACTGATGAAGTAATCCTATCATAGCGCCATCTACTTAATCAGATTTGTAACCAATGAATGCTTAGAAACACTTTTCTCTCTGCAAGGAAAGATTTAATTTAAAAAAAAAATCCATTTCATCTTTTCAGTTTATTATCTTCAGGAAACGCGTGCCACTCTATTAAAAGGCTTCCTGGTTACTTATTCTTCCTCAGAATACATTCGTGAGCATGAGCAAATGAGAAAAATACCAAGTTGGAAGAGGGGAGGCAATTTGTACCCTTTGCAAACCTCATGCTTGCTTTGTGTCCTAAATCACAATACTGAAAACTGTTATTTAGGTGGTACAATAACAGGCATTGTTTACTCTTTTATTTTACTCTATGATGTTGGACAGGCGTGCGCCAAGCATTCTGCGCAGGCATTATTCAGTGAATAAAGCCATTAGCTTCAGGTGCTCCATATCCAGATGCTGACGTGTGCCTTTGGTGTGCCTAAGCATGTTGCTGAAACATGGCTATGACAGGCAGAGATGTTTCCAGGTAGGAAGAGCAGGAAACAGTCAAAGCCTTGGGGGGGGGAGGGGAGATTTGTTAGTGGCTAAAGGGTAGAAAATGAAGAAGTTGGCAAGATCAGCAGAAGGGCTGGGTATGCCAACTTTGATTTCCTGAGTGGTATATCCAATGGGTCGGCCTACCCAATTCCCCAGATTTTCCCAGGATGGGGTGAATGGGGTGGTTGATATACCTGAATGCAAAGATGCAACAGCAGACAGGATGGTGGGTAAGGGGAAGACTATATCAGGTTTATCCTGTTCATCCCGTAAGTTCTCTTGATTATTATTTTTTTAACAAAAGCAAGAAACAACCAAAATATTCCTAGTTTTGGCTCAGGCAAATCATGCCAACTCACACTTCTTGACTGTTCGAGCCAAACTTCCATTTCACAATATGTTTGCTTCTGGCTTGAAACAAAGCACCTTTTCTGATTTGTGTTACCCTCCAGTATTGAGTTCTAGTTGACAACACTCACATATAAATTTTATGGGGAAAAATATCTTTAAATATTGTAACTTTTGTCTGACAATCAAAAATGCTTTCCCCCCCCCCCTGAAATGGTTGTAACGGGTTTGGAGAATTAGTCAAAATTATCCATAGTCTCCTTCCTTTTCCCCAAACACACAATCTGAAATCCTCCCCTTCTGATTTCTGTCATTTGAGTTTGAAAAGTAGGTGCTCTGAGGCATAACCTCAAAAGACTGACAAAGGACCTGTCTCCACTTCTGAACTGAAGTGCTGTCCATTCATCCTTGTGTTAGCAGAAAGTTAAACTGGCATGAAATTGGCTGTCACCATCACCAGTCTGTCTTCTGCCTCCCTTGCTGCTCTCTCCAGCCCTTGCCGTCCCTTCTCTTCTTACCAAGAAAATGGGTGGCAAAGTCAGATCAATCTTTCATTCTTCGGAATGCTGGGATACAGGGGGGAAAATGCTCCCTTCATAACTAAGGAAAACCTAAGCCAGTCTCCTGCCTGGAATGAGGACAAGATGAAAACATTCAAGAGAATGCCGAGGACAAAGAATTTGTCAAGGCATGTCTATAGTGTGCTTGCAGGCCAAGTTGGCAAGGTCCTAAAAGGCAACTGAGAGATCAAATAGGCCTGCCAGAACGGACGGTCAAAGACGGATGAAGCTTATTTATCTTTCTTCCCCTCAGGAGCCAAGGAGAGGACAAGGTAGGTGGAAATGTGAGCAGAGATCAGGCTCTGCTGGAATGGAGAGAGGACACATGGCTCCTTTGGTGGCTCTCTGTGAAAAGTCCTATTCACTGAGTGGACTAGAAATCTAACTTATAATATGGAGCTGTTGTTAACACGATGAGCTTTGATGTTCGGCCAATCCAGACATGGCAGTAGTTCACAGTGACTTTACTAGGAAGGAGAATCTGAGGCAGTGGTTGGATTCAAATATGTGAACAACCAGTTCTCTGTGTGGACGCCACTTCTGGAAGTCCATTCTGGGCCTGGGCAACAAAAAATTAGCTGCCGGTTCTGCCGAAGTGGTGCGAACCGGCTGAATCCCACCACTGATCTGAGGGCAAGAAAGAGTAGATGGGATAAGATGGGTGACAAAGAACAGTTGGTTGATTGAAATCAGCAACTGGTTCACTTCCACCATTAGCAGGCTTCAATCTTCAGAGTCAGACTGAATATTTAATTTCTACCAGTTTTTCAGTTTTGGGCCTCCTGTCTTTCTACTTAGGGAACCCTGGAAATCCATCTTACATTTGAAGGCTGCCTGTTTTCTGTCCAAGGGCATTTCCACACTACTCTTTCATACACTTCAGGATTGGTACAGGAGATGTTCATATATTACCTGTGACTAATTTTGTTCTGTCGTTTATATGCCACCTGCTTGCTTGATATGAGGCAGCTTACGGACATAAATATATAATAACCGATAAATTAAAATAACCATAACTCTCACAATTGCTCTCTATCTACTTGGGGTTTCTTAGTCTTGGGGAACAGTGCTATTTTTAGAGCCCTCTTGAATGCTAACACATTATGGCAGGTGTCTTCAAACCTGGCCCTTTTATGACTTGTGGACTTCAACTCCCAGAATTCCTCAGCCAGGCATGCTGGCTAAGGAATTCTGGGAGTTGAAGTCACAAGTCATAAAAGGGCCAAGTTTGAAGACCCCTGCGTTATGGTTATTCTGACTTTGAGTGCAAGTTGTTCACAAAGGGGAGCTGCTATGGAGAAGCTCATCTTATCGAGAAGCCTATAACCAGCACCATGAATTTAGCTTGTGTCTGCTAAACTGATTACCACTGGTCAATGGATGAGCTGCTGCATTCTGCACCAGCTGTATCTTCTAGGTGACCTGTGTTGCAGTGGTCTAATCAGGAGATATGGTTCTAATATGAGCCATGAACCCAGGATAATTGGGTGATCTATGTTCCCACACTCTTCCTCCTTCTGTGGGCAATCTTTTACATCCTGGTTGTCCAGTCTGTGACTCTGTGTGTTTTTCCCCAAGGCCATTCTCACATACCATTACATTCTGCAGTGGAGAGGGTTAACAAACAAATTGATGGTTCCAATCACATGACATACATTAAAAAGGGGGCAAGGCTTTAACTGCACAATCAGAGCCACCATCTTGAGGTATTTGTGGGGGGGAGAGAGATGCTTAGACTTAGTCCTATCAGAAGCTAGCTATTTATCTTCAAAGCAAAGACAATGCTAGCCACCCAGAGCTGCCTTCGGTGAGATGGGTGGCTGTATAAATTTGATAAATCAATAAAAAAACAAAGTCTTTTGGGAGCTAGTCTTTGCCACCTAATACCCATTCTAAAGTTCATACAGATGTGCAGACTCATGATTAGTCAGCACCGAAACAGGCTTGTCACAAAATTTCAGTAGGAAGGGCTCTTCGCTAGTATTTCCTAGACTATATCAGGTCTTCGAGAGCTTAGTCATAAATCCTTTCCTTCTTCTTTGTACATCACTCTATGAAATGTTTTAAAAGCCTACACATTTGCATTTAAATTAAGCCCATTTTTCATAAAAACGCACAATTTGTTTACATTTTCTATGTATTTTTCTATGTATTGCCTCCTATAATATGCACTTTTGTCCGTGACAATATGTATTACAGTATTTTTTTTCTGAAGCATAATTGTGTTCTAATATAACCTAAGAAGCATGAAGTGGTTTAGTGAATTTTAAAATGTGGACCGTACAAAATTCCTGAGTATTTCTTGATCTAAGCTTACTCTTCAACCCATTCTCAAGAGTGATTAATTTATTCTTTCAGTTCATTTACTTTGTCACATTTGAAGCCACTTAGAAATAGGCTTTGCTAACTTCATCTTGGATTTCATTTCTTGTCATAGAATAAAACTGTAGCAGGATCCTAAGAATTAGCATTAATCTGTATGAGGGTAAATGTATGTGTATCGGGGTAACCGCATAGCACCTTATTTTCATTTTTATTTGCAGAGATAAGGGTTGGGCCAATTCCTTTCAAAGTCCTGTTTATTGATTGGGAGAGAAAGAAGCTGAGCTTGGGAAGTTTTGGAAGCATCTAATAAATGCTACTTGGATGAAGGACAAATCCTCTGGCAATTAAAGGAGACTGTGGTAAGACTTCAAATTCCAAAGTATGCTCTAGTTCAGACATGTCAAACACAAGGCCCGGGGGCCGGATGCGGCCCGGGACGTGGTTTCATGTGGCCCGCGAAGCCATCCTGGAAACAATGAGGGAATGGCCCCCGCTGCCTTGGCCCCGGCCCAGGCTGCCCGGGAGCCAATGTACAATTTTGTGGTGGCCATCTATGCTGAAACGCATTCAGTCTTAGCTCCACAAGGCCGTCTGGAAACAGCGAGGAACCAGCCCCTGCCGCGTTGGCCCCGCCCCCTGGGGGCACGCTGGGGAGGTGTCACCCTTTGTGAGGAATGAAGAAATGCACCATCGCCTGGAAGTGGCCAGCAAATGGCCCTCGCCTACTTCACATATCCGGCTTGATGGGCTCTGGGAGAGGGGTTTCAGCAGGCTCTTCCAGTGGACCATGCCTTGGCGCTTGCCCTGGTCCCACCCCCTTCTGCCAGAGACCCTCAGATCTGTCCCACTCCTGCCCAGGTCCCCACAGGCACCCTTGACGTGAAAGATGTAGAGCTGGCCATGCCCACCCAGTAGGCCACACTCACTCCAGCCACGCCCACCCAGTAAGCCGTGCCCACCCTGGCCACACCTACCCGCCCCCCCAAGGACAACCGCAATGCTGATGCAGCCCTCAATGAAATTGAGTTTGACACCCCTGCTCTAGTTGATAGGATTGATCAGCTAATATTATACTTGAACAAAAATTTAAAACAGAAAGTGAGGGATCAACATTCCTCCATTACAGTCTCCTAGACACCATTTAACAACCTACTGGCATCCAGATAACTAAAACTGTTTTCCCCATTGTCCCTAGCAACCACAGTTCATCATTTTTGGAAGGTTAATTATTCTGAACTAGCTTAACATAGCATCTAAGACTGATATAATTTTGGTTGCTGAGGAACAATATTTTGTTAAAAGACTTAAAAATTGTCCTTGGATTTATCAATAGATAACTCCATAGGGCAATATTTCTCAATCTTAGAGACTTTGAGATGTTGTGGACTTCAACTTCCAGAAATCTCCAGCCAGTCTTGATGGTTGGGAAATTCTGGGAGTTGAGGTCCTCATATCTTAAAATTGCCACACTTGAGCAACACTCTTAGGCAGGTGTGTCAAACTGCCGGCCCGCGGGCCGGACGCATCACACAGAAGCCGCACCCACCCCAGCTCCGGCAATGGGGAAAAAGTCTCGATACGTCGCAACACATCACGTGTTGCGTGACGTCACATGACGTCTCGAGTTTGACATGTCTGCTCTTAGGTTTTCTATTGTTTTTTTCATGGAAATTTTCCAGAAGACAAAAAAATCTCCAGTTTCTTTTATATGCCACTAAAAATGTCAGGTTTCACCAAAAGACACTCTGAGGAACTTGAATCCAAGTGGCACCAGTAGGCAGATGATACCTGATTACTCATTTTATTTCTTGGGCCCCCTGAACAGCTATCTAGAGCAGGAGTGTCAAACTACCGGCCCATGGGCCGAATGCGTCTTGCTGAAACCGTACCCACCCCAGATCCGGCAATGGGGAAAAAGTCTTGATACGTCGCAACACGTCACGTGATGTGGTGAGTTTGACACCCCTGATTTAGAGTTACAACTTATGCATCACACCCAGGCCAATTAAAGGGACACTGTAGAGGAAAAAGGTGCTAGTAATACGAAATAATGACTATTCTATGCTTGTTGATGCATAAACTCCACTGGGGAAAAAAATCTACATTTTATGTGTTAAGCAATAGTAGTTCTTGCCCACCTCCCTAATCTTGTTTGCAGAGATTTCCATGCTAACTTTAAAAGTAATTTGAATGCAACCTGTTATAATCTTGATATTAAAGAAAGGAAGTGAAGCGAGAATTGAAAAAAAATTTAAATTGTTAAAATGATGGGTCCCCATATTCAGAGAACATATACTACAGTTCAAAGATGTGACCTAGTCATAACCCAATACAAATTTCTGGTTTGACATTGAAAACTTTTAGGAAGCTACTCCGGTTGCCACTTGTGTTTAGGTAGATGCTTATATCCCTTTTCCACCCACACAAATACATGCATGTTTAGCACAAAGTATTAATGAAAGTTGCTAAGTGTCACTGCAGCACGGTTTGTGGTCAAGAACTGTGATTTCTACAGATGGAAATTGTGTGTGAATTTCCATGTTCCTCTTTCTAAATGCATGGAGATCTTTTCAAGTATCAATCAATCAGAATAGAGCCGGAAGGGACCTTGGAGGTCTTCTAGTCCAACCCCCTGCTCAAGCAGGAGACCCTATACCATTTCAGACAAGTGACTGTCCACTCTCTTCTTAAAAACCTCCAGTGTTGGAGCACCCACAACTTCTGGAGGCAAGTCGTCCCACTGATTAATTGTTCTAACTGTTAGGAAGTTTCTCCTTAATTCCAGGTTGCTTCTCTCCTTGATTAGTTTCCATCCATTGCTTCTTGTCCTGCCCTCAGGTGCTTTGGAGAATAACTTGATTCCCTCTTCTTTGTGGCAGCCCCTCAAATACTGGAATACTGCTATCATGTCGCCCCTAGTCCTTCTTTTCTCTAGCCTTCCCAATTCCTGCATGCAGGGCCACATGTCACATATCCGATGTCAGCATGCAGGGCCACAATGGAGCAAGGCTAATTCCATGCACAACCATATCTACTTTAATGGTAGTTATGATGTGCCATCAGGAATCTTTGTTTTGTGAACAAAATAGAAGTAACACAATTTGCTCATGGGATGGGTGTCCACCAGGCAGGGGAGATAAAAAGTCAAAACAGTCGCCAGTGTCGCCATCTTGACTCAGCATCTCTCTTCCACAGACAAACCTGCATGGTTAAAAAAGTTTGCCTCGGAAATCTTCAGAGACCTATTTGGGTCTTCCACTAGATCCATATTCTAAACCTGTTTATCCTGGAGTGGTATTTGCAGGTCATGATCAAAAACATCAACATGGCAATCACAATGACACAACTAAAGCTCTGCCCATAACCCTGTTATCCTTTTTTTAATTATCCAATCATTTTGTGTGAATTCTTTTGTGTTCTCTTTTACAGACTGCTTTGAAAGCCAATCCGTTAATCAGCAGTACATTAAATTTAAAAAAAAATGAATACTGTAAATAGCACAGAACAGCAGTAAAGCAGAATGCTCTTTATGGCTCTTTTTATATGTTTGGGAGTTGTATTATGTGTCGGTCAATAAATCTTTCTCTACTAGTCTACAATAATTCCTGGTTTGCCTAGATGGTTTAACAGAGCAATCTTTTCCCTTCTGCTCGGGAATCAATTCTGTGAAGTTCAGTGACCCTTATACCGAAGTAATTGTTTTTAGGACCAATAGAGCATATTTTGCAAACTTAGCCCCATTATGCTCAGGAGTCCAGATAGGTATCAGAATGTTGCTGTCTAAATTTACCTCCGCAGGGGAATCTGTTGCAAATGATGCACAGCGCGAGAGAGAGAGAGAGAGAGAGAGAGAGAGAGAGAGAGAGGGAGAGGGAGAGGGAGAGGCTTGCCCCAACTAGGTCCCTAGGAAAGAAAGACCCTCGACTCCATTTGCTTGAAGTGATAGGTTCTTTTACTAAGGGTTAGTGGTTGCAGCAGGAGCTGGCTAGAACTGAAGTTCCCGCACAAAGAGTTACAGAGTTTCCCCTTCTCCCCAGCCCTCCCCTCTTGACCGGTCTGTCTTCATCCAATAGTATGCTACACAGGTGTTTTGGGAACCAGTAGGATGTGTGGTGCCACTTGGTGCAATTCGCATTCCTTTCCCAGGCTCCGTGGCCTTGAAGACTGGAGCAGGCTGGTTCTCACACCTCTGGATTCTGTCAAACCTGTCACCCCCTCTCCTTAGCTCATCTCTACCCTCTACATGCCAATTGCCTACTTCCCCCCTCCCCTCCCCTCCCTGTTCCCCGCTCCTACTTCCCCCCCTCCCCACTCCCTAACAATTTATGGCAGGATACCAGCAAACCTGAAGATGGCAGATCTGAGAGAGAGAAAGAGAGAGAGAGAGTGGGACACCCACGCATGTACACGCATGCACACACACACATTCACAGATGTATGTTGAATTTTGAAGAGATATCACATCAGATTTTTTTAAAAACTGAGAATCTGTATGTATCCCTTTGGAAATTACCTCTAGTTCATGCACTGGCTGGGATAAAGTTTGATTCAAGAAAAATGTTCCATTTACTTACAGAGATAGAATCTAAGATGTCACCTCTTGAAAGAAGCCTGCCTGAACTGCATAATAATGTACTTATTTTGTGAAATGCCAAGTTACAAGGAAACCTTGACTTATGACCAGTTTTGGGACCAAAACTTCCGTTGCTGAACAAGGTGGTTGTTTAAAAAAGGTAATTTTCTTTAACCACAGTTATTAAGTGAATCACTGCAATTTTTAAGTCAATCTTGCAGTTGTCAAGCAAATCTGGCTTGCCTCAGTGTTTGTCAGAAGCCGGCTGGGAAGGTAGCAGATGGTGATCACATGACCCTAGGACAACACAACCATCATAAATACATGCTACTTGCCAAGCACCCAAATTCTGATCACATGATGGTAAGGATGCTGTGACAGTTGCAAGTGCAAGGACCTGTCATAAACTACTTTTTTCAATCCCGTTGTAACTTTGAATGGTCATAAATGAACGATTGTAAGTCAAGGACTACCCAATAGTTTTGCTGTTCTGTGTCCTTGAACTCAGAACTGAGTTCAGAATCACACATTTTCCTTGGCAATTGACCAGCATTTAATGCTATCGAGAAAACAGGTGGTACCGAAACAAATTTTCCGAGGTGACATGATGAGAAGTAATAATCAGGGCAGACTGGTTTTAGAATGCACCAATATACCGTATATGCAAACTGTACGTCTGTTCTCAGAACTTCCTAAAGCAGCTTATTAGAGTTATACAAACAATCTGTGTTTGCATGGAGTTGTTTCGTTGTTGGGATTCAAAGCATGCCGAATCTGCAGACCACTGTGGGATGGAAAGAAACAACGTGTGTGTGTGGGGGGGTGTTAGTCATTCCCTCACATAAACAGATCCAATGGTATGAATCAGGGGTGTCAAACTCGCCGCGTCACGTGACGTGTCGTGACGTATTACGACTTTTTTCCCCTTACCGGCGCTGGGGTGGGCGCGACTTCCATGTGACACATCCGGCCCATGGGCTGGCAGTTTGACACTCCTGGTATGAATGGTTTTATAGGTCATGAGTAACTCCTTGAATTGCACCCAGTTCCTCAGCTACTAGGCAGTCCTCGACTTGCGACCACAATGGAGCCCAAAATTTATGTTGCTATGTGAGACATTTGTTAAGTGAGCTTTCCCCCCATTTACAATCTTTCTTGCCACAGTTGTTATGTCATGGTTCCGACAGATGAAACTCTTCAAAGAACTTCGAGGCATTGTTTACCTTAAAGAATCTTTATTCGAGTAGCATAGCATCGGCACGTACATAGGCGAAGCCAAAATCTGAATTCCCCTCCCCTGAGCACATAGTATCAAAGCACAATTCCCTCTTGTAATTAACAGTCATAAATCACATTCTCCAATTAGTTTGAAATGCAGGCTTTCCCTCCAGTTCTTCAACCCGCCATTTCTTATCATCTCTTATTTAAAAAAAAAAAACCTTGGTTCTCACACTAGTTACAATATTGTTGTGTCTAACTAAACTCCCATGCACATTCCTCCTCCTCCCCCCCCCAGTATCATCTAATTCTAACTCTAATTCTAAGAGTAAAAGATAAGAAGGAAAATGGCTGCATCTCCATATGTTGTCAAAGCAAGAACATCCGATGTTAGCAGCGTTGACATGTCAAGTGAATCACTGCAGCTGTTAAGTTAGCAACACAGCTGTTAAGTGAATCTGGCTTCCCCATTGACTGTGTTTGTCAGAAAGTTGCAAAAAGGGATCACATGACCCCGAGACCCTGCGACCGTCTTAAATATGAGTCATTTGCCATGAGTTTGAATTTTGATCACATGACCATAAGGATGCTGCAATGGTCATAAGTGTGAAAAACGGTCATAAGTCATTATTTTCCGTGCCGTTGTGACTTCAAACGGTCACTAAATGAACTGTTGTAAACTGAGAACTACCTGTATAGCATTATTGTGATATCTGAAGGTGTCAGCATTGGTATCAGTAGCAAGTCTAACATTTTGAAGAAGTTATTCTCTAAAAATCATGTTTTGGCTTCCCCAAGACCTCTGCTTATTAGTCTAGTGAAACTCAAGCCTTTAGCCTCCTATGTAGTTTAAAATAATTATATCATTATGTATGATATAGTAATATCCTATTCCGCATTTCATATCTAAAGCATTAAAGGATTACTACTTTCAAACTAATATTGTAATAGCTGCTAAATTGTACAAAAGTGAAATAAGAACACCACTTGAACATCACCGGCACTGACAAAATCAGTCAATTGCAAAAGGCAGCTTTACTTCAATCAGCTTACATGCTGCAATGATAACTTTAACAACATCAAACAATATCTGCCTATGCCAGGTCCTTGGGAAAACTCGATACATGGATAAAAATGTCAAATCCAGTACAAACATCTGGCTGACTATGCAATGAACTATAATAATAATAATCATAAATCAAGAATTTTTTAACTTTAAAAACTATTGTTGAAATCCAAATAATGTATTTATTTCAACAGCAATAATCAGCACACAGCATGAGATTAGGGATATCAGTAACTTCTGTCTCAAAAATTATACATCTATCTTCACTTAATCGATCATTGAAGGTTAGGACATTAAGGCTTGAAGTTAAGAGAAATCTAAATTTTGGATGTGGTACAAGACCTATATAGAATTATACTCCAAGCACGCTTTCCTACTTCAATTAAATTTTGCATCAGATTTATTTTTGAAACACAAAGGGGTTTGAAGTTCTTTTATAATTGAACTTTTAAAATCTTGTGCCTAAACAACAACAACAAAAAACCCCTCTTGTTTCTTTTCATTTATTGGATGTCTTGATGGGTAAAATGTCCTCAGTCTGAGCTTGCCTGGAGATACCTTCTTAGACATGTTCAGCTACTCCGAATCTTCTGTGCCAGACTGATTTCTTAGCATATTCCTTAGTTGTTTTATTTGTTCTTATTGTGATTTTGCTTACTTATTTGCTACTTTTCTTCAGCAGCTCAGGGTGACTAACATACACCACACATCTTCGTCTTGACCCAGGCCTAATAGAATCATGTAGGCTACAATCTCTACAAACTTTTTGGCAGCCTCATCAATGCCAGAGAGATATTTGGGAAATGAGGGGGGACATGATAGCCGTGTTCCAATATCTCAGGGGCTGCCACAAAGAAGAGAGGGGGGGGGGGGTTAAAGCTATTCTCCAAAGCGCCTGAAGGCAGGACAAGAAGATATGGTTGTGCATGGAATTAGCCTTGCTCCATTGTGGCCCTGCATGCTGACATCGGATATGTGACACGTGGCCCTGCATGCAGGAATTGGGAAGGCTAGAGAAAAGAAGGACGGGAGGGCAGGACAAGAAGCAATGGATGGAAACTAATCAAGGAGAGAAGCAACCTAGAACTATATTTAGGTTGAACTATATTTTTCAAAGATCCTGGAGCACTGGGGAACTACCAGAGGACTGGAAAAGAGCTGATGTAGTTCCCATCTTCAAAAAAGGAAAAAAAAATGGATCCAGGAAATTACAGACCTATCAGCCTGACCTCAATACCTGGGAAGATTCTGGAAAAGATAATCAAACAACGAATCAGCGAACACCTAGAGGCAAACAAAATCACTACTAAAAGCCAACATGGGTTTGTCAAAAACAGATCATGCCAGACAAACCTTATTGCATTCTTTGACCAAGTGACAAAATTAGTGGATCAGAGGAATGCTGTGGATATAATTTACTTGGACTTCAGAAAGGCATTTGATAAAGTAGATCACAACCTACTACTTGATAAGATAGAAAAATGTGGGTTAGACAGCATCACCACCAGATGGATTCGTAGCTGGCTGACCAGCCGTACTCAGCGTGGTCCTCAATGGAACCGCATCTACATGGAGGGAAGTGTGCAGTGGGGTGCCCCAGGGCTCTGTTCTGGGCCCAGTGCTCTTCAACATCTTCATCAACGATTTGGACGAGGGAATAGATGGGGAACTCATCAAATTTTCGGATGACACCAAGCTGGCAGGAATAGCCAACACTCCAGAAGACAGGCTTAAGATACAGGAGGACCTGGACAGACTTGAACACTGGGCGTTATCTAACAAAATGAAATTCAATGGTGAAAAAAGCAAGGTTCTACATTTAGGCAAGAAAAACCAAATGTACAGGTATAGTATAGGGGGTACCTTGCTCAATAGTAGTAACTATGAGAGGGATCCCGGAGTCCTAGTGGACAATCACTTAAATATGAGCCAGCAGTGTGCTGCAGCAGCCAAAAAAGCCAACACAGTGCTGGGCTGCATTAACAGTGGGATAGAATCAAGATCACGTGAAGTATTAATACCACTTTACAATGCCTTGGTAAGGCCACACTTGGAATACTGCATCCAGTTTTGGTCACCACGATGTAAAAAAGATGTTGAGACTCTAGAAAGAGTGCAGAGAAGGGCAACAAAGATGATTAGGGGACTGGAGGCTAAAGCATATCAGGAACGTTTGCTGGAATTGGGTATGTCTAGTTTAATGAAAAGAAGGACTAGGGGTGACATGATAGCAGTATTCCAATATCTCAGGGGTTGCCACAAAGAAGAGGGAGTCAAGCTATTCTCCAAGGCGCCTGAGGGCAGGACAAGAAGTAATGGATGGAAAACTAGTCAAGGAGAGAAGCAACCTGGAACTGAGGAGAAACTTCCTGACAGTTAGAACAATTAACCAGTGGAACAACCTGCCTCCAGAAGCGGTGAATGCTCCAACACTGGAAGTTTTTAAGAAGAGACTGGACAGCCATTTGTCCGAAATGGTATAGGATTTCCTGCCTGAGCAGGGGGTTGGACTCGATGACCTCCAAGGTCCCTTCCAACTTTATTATTATTATTATTATTATTAAGGAGAAACTTCCTGACAGTTAGAACAATTAACCAGTGGAACAACCTGCCTCCAGAAGCGGTGAATGATCCAGCACTGGAAGTTTTTAAGAAGAGATTATCTGAAATGGTATAGGGTTTCCTGCCTGAGCAGGGGGTTGGACTAGATGACCTCCAAGGTCCCTTCCAACTTTATTATTATTATTATTATTATTATTATTATTATTATTATTATTATTATTATTATTATTCAGGAAAAATCAAGATGGCAGACACGATCCCATGACCTAAGTCCTGCCTCTTTTTAAAATGAAACATGGATGCAACACCACACAAAAATGAGACAGAGCTTCTATCTCATGGTCCTGCCCCCCCCACCTTGGCTTTTTTTATACAGATAGTCCTCGACTTACAACAGTGCGTTTAGTGACCGTTCAAAGTTACAACGGCACTGAAAAAAGTGATTTATGACTGTTTTTCACAGTTACAACCTTTGCAGCATCCTCAGGTTCACATGATCAAAATTCAGACTCTTGGCCACTGATTCATATTTATGACGGTTGCTGGGTCCCATGTGATCACCTTTTGCAAACTCAATGGGGGAGCCAGATTCATTTAACAACCGTGTTACTAACTTATCAACTGCAGTGATTCACTTAACAACTGAGGCAAGAAAGGTCGTAAAATGGGGCAGAACTCACTTAACAAATGTCTCACTTAGCAACAAAAATTTGGGGCTCAATTGCGATCGTAAGTCGAGGACTACCTATATTTGATTGTATATCTTTTTATTCAGATTTTTAGTGTGTTTCATTGTAAACTACCTAGAGTGTTTTGGTTATTAAGAAATTTAAAAAATAAATAAATGAATTTAACTGACTGTTCAAATATGTTCTCTGAAGCAGACATTGAATCACCTAATAATTGATCCACATAGCCCAATATTGTTTATTTATTATTTCTTTGTTTAGAAATTGAATTTATATGAACACCCATTGGTGCAAAGAAACTCTGTGTGGCAAACAAAATAAAAACATATAACACTGAATTAAATGGGGCAAAACTCACCTTACAAATCTCTCACTGAACAAGAGAAATGTTGGGCTCAGTTGCGGTCGTAAAGAGGGAAACCATGACCTCAAGTTGACCTTGGCTCCCCATGCCTCCTTAGATGAAATTACAGTTTCCTGGGCAGCTTTATGGAAGTGTTTCGTTTCATGCTTTAACTTATTCTCTGGCAATCTCCCACCAAGTGGCAAGCCAGGTCCAACCTGGTTTAGCTTCTGAAGAAGGTTGTACAGGTGCTGCCACCTGCTGAGTAGGAAGAAAAGCAACATAAAATGGAGTGATCCTCCTTTCTTTTCTAGTTCTCCGTTGTTTCTCTTCCTTATGACTATATCTGACTCCCCCCTCGCTTCCCCCCCCCCGCCTTCCCCCCTCTCAGTTTCTTCTCTCCTTCCCAGCAGGGAGTAAAAAGGAGAAGTAGAAAGTGAACATCACCACTCTCCTTCCATTTTACTTGCTTTTAGTTTGCTGCCAAATAATTATGAAGTTAAGTAGCTGAGAAACTTCACCATCTAGTCTCTGGAAGCTAAGAAGATGGGATGGGAAGGAACTGAAGCTAAAATGGTTGCCCAAGTGTGGCCTAGTGGTGGAAGCAGGGTTAAGCCACACTTGGTAAGGCCACACTTGGAATACTGCATTCAGTTTTGGTCACCACGATATAAAAAAGATGTTGAGACTCTAGAAAGAGTACAGAGAAGAGCAACAAAGATGATTAGGGGACTGGAGGCTAAAACATATAAGGAACGGTTGCTGGAATTGGATATGTCTAGTTCAGGGGTAGGCAACCTTGGCTCTTTTATGACTCGTGGACTTCGACTCCCAGAATTCCTGAGCCAGCATGGCTCAGCTTGGAAACCTCTCCCTTTCCCCTCAGCATGGCTGGCTCAGGAATTCTGGGAGTTGAAGTCCACGAGTCATAAAAGAGCCAAGGTTGCCTACCCCTGGCTAGTTTAATGAAGAGAAGGACGAGGGGAGACATGATAGCAGTGTTCCAATATCTCAGGGGCTGCCACAAAGAAGAGGGAGTCAAGCTATTCTCCAAAGCGCCTGAAGGCAGGACAAGAAGCAACGGATGGAAACTAATCAAGGAGAGAAGCAACCTAGAACTAAGGAGAAACTTCCTGACAGTTAGAACAATTAACCAGTGGAACAACCTGCCTCCAAAAGCTGTGAATGCTCCAACACTGGAAGTTTTTAAGAAGAGACTGGACAGCCATTTGTCTGAAATGGTATAGGGTTTCCTGCCTGAGCAGGGGGTTGGACTAGATGACCTCCAAGGTCTCTTCCAACTTTATTATTATTATTATTATTATTATTATTATTATTATTATTATTATTATTATTATTATTATTATTATTATTATTATTATTATTATTATTATTATTATTATTATTATCACAGTCAGCAAAATGATTTTTTTTTCTTTTCAATTGTAGAAGAGAGGAAAAGGCAGCACGGTCAACCATCTGGGTCCATAGTATCCATATTCATTTCAGTATGTTCTCTAATGCTGCAGACACATTGGAACTTCGGACTTAGGATCATAGGGTTGGGGACCTTAGAGGTCTTCTGGTCCAACCCCCTGCTCGAGCAGGACAGCTTATACCATTCCAGACAAACGGCTGTCCAATTTCTTCTTGAAAACCTCCAGTGATGGAGCACCGAAAACCTCCGGTGGTAAGCCGTTCCACTGATTAATTGTTCTCATTGTCAGGAAATGTCTCCTTAGTTCCAGGTTGAATCTCTCTTTAATGAGCTTCCACCTGTTATTTCTTGTCCCGCCTTCAGGTTATATGAAGACCTAGCTCTTCATGTAAGGGTTTAACTCTGGGATAGGTAAAAAGAAAGAGAAAGGGATGTCCCCCAGCAAAGTGGATGGGCTGGATTATAGCAGCAATTGATGCACCATTGGAAGATGTCAAAGACCACGTTGGGGACAGATTGTCTAGGACAGTGATGGCGAACCTTTTAGAGACTGAGTGCCCAAAAACCGCCCCACCCCGCCCCCTGCTCCACCCCCCACCTGCCCTCAGGCCCACCCACCGCCTCCACGGCCCACTGCAGATCGCCCAGGCAGCCCAGCAGCACCATGGCAGCCATGCCCTCCGCCCACGCCCCGCAGCATCATCTGCGCACGATGGGGCGCAAGGGCGGAGTCTTGCTCGGCTGCCATGTTCTTGGCTGCGCTGCTCCACATGGGCCGCACCCAGGGGCAACTCTCCTCCGGGGGGGCTGCTGGTGAGGAGGGGGGCCGTGGGAGGAGGCGGGGCTAGGGTGACAGCACGCATGCCCACAGAGAGGGCTCTGAGTGCCGCCTCTGGCACACGTGCCATAGGTTCGCCACCACTGGTCTAGGAGAAAATCCATAAGGTTGCTAAGGCCAACGCTGACCTTATGGCACGTAATCAATCAGTGATGTGAACATGATGTCACTGTGGTTTTTATCTTGATGGATTGTCTAAGGCAATTTGAACCAAATTGTCAGAGAAAGAAAGAAAGAAAGAAAGAAAGAAAGAAAGAAAGAAAGAAAGAAAGAAAGAAAGAAAGAAAGAAAGAAAGGAAGGAAGGAAGGAAGGAAGGAAGGAAGGAAGGAAGGAAGGAAGGAAGGAAGGAAGGAAGGAAGGAAGGAAAGATGAAGACCATGTTGAATTATATCTCCCATATATTCAATTTCCCCCCAAATATTAAATCCTCCCCAAATCCCCATAGTATAGATAAACATCCTAAGAGTGAAACCACCATCAGGAACATATTTGCTTTTATTTCCTTTGATGGAATAATGTTACGGTTTCCCAACTTCTTAGGACTCCAGGTCTGAATTCTCCCTGAGTTATCTTGTTGCTATTACAGTTGTTACTGTCTCTGTTCAAATATTTGCATTAATTTGTCAGGCCTTCACTTGGCCACTAATCAATATTTTTTGAGGGCTGGGGGTGGGGAGAATCACTATTCACACAATACTATAAAGAAAAAAGAAAAGCTGGCTATTTGATGGATCACAGACCTTATCAATGTTCTTAATGAGTAAGCTTTATGTTACGTTTTAAAAAATATTTGGCATTCCGGTGAGTGGGCAAATCTCATGTTATGGTCTTTGCATTGCAAAAGGATCTCTTAGATCCACAGGGCAGACTGGAAACCAGCATGCTCAGAGACACCTCAGTGATCCCGTAGGTCCCAGGAAGGGGTCTTCTCCATCATGGAAGCCTCTCCCAGAAATGCAGACAGCCCCAACTCTATTGGCTGTGGAAGGCTGTAAAGACCTGCCTCTTCTCCCAAACCAGGATGTTAGTTACTGGGGTTCTGGTTAGTTACTGCCAGTGGTGGGATTCAGGCAGTTCGCACCAGTTCGGCAGAACCGGTAGCTAATTTTTTGTTGCCTAGGCCCAGAATGGACTTCTGGAAGCGGCATCCACATAGAGAACCGGTTGTTCACCTATTTGAATCCCACCGCTGATTACTGGCGTTCTAGTAAAAATATGGTATTTATTGCACATTTTATTTTCATTCTTCAATTTAATGTTGAATTCGATTTCATTCAGTGTTATATGTTTTTATTTTGTTTGCCACACAGAGTTTCTTTGCATAGAGAAGTGATCATATAAATTGGGTTCCTAAATAAATAAATAATAAATAATAAGTGCCTCATCTGGACTGAGTCTCAGTTTATTGAACCTCATCCAGTCCATTCTCCTACCCTGACTCTGGTTTCAAACACCAGCTGCCTCACCTCTGTTGTACGAGAAGAAGAAGTAAGAAGAACCAGGCTCATTTGCATATTGCTAGCATCTCAACCCAACTCTCTGGATGACCCCTCCCAATGGCTTAAGGTAGATGTTAAAGACATAGGCCGCAGGGGTAGGCAACCTTGGCTCTTTTATGACTCGTGGACTTCAACTCCCAGAATTCCTGGCTCAGGAATTGCCTACCCCTGACATAGGGGATAAAATGGAACCTTTGGGGACTCCGTGTCATGAGGCAGAGGAGTAATGCCCCATTGCCATCCTCAGGAACTTCACACACGAGTGGAACTAATGTACTTCAGTGCTCTCAGGTTTCACCTCTGACTGCCGGTCCAGAAGGACTCCATGCTTGATGGTATCAAAAGCTGCTGAGAGGACCAGGAAGGCAGATCAGGTGGCAGCTTCTCAACTTTTTTCCTGCACAGATTATTCCAAAGCACAACCAAGGCAGTTTCTGTTCCATAATCGGGCCTGAAACCAGATCAAAACGGATCCAGATCCAGTTTGATCAAAGTACCTTTTGGAAATGCCTGGTCAAAAAGAAGCCTTTTTACTCTACCTTGATGAATTCAAATGTTGCATGTGGGTGTTTCTGAACACTGCAAGCCCATCTGTGTTAGCTGGTTAATTTTGGCTAGCTTAACATACTACAGTATGTGAACATTGAAAATTCAGTAATCCTATTAAATGTCTTTTGCCAGCTCAGCGCTGATGCTCCTATCACAGGTGACATCTTACAAATATTTTTTTTTAACTAATAACAGAAAATGACACACTGTTTTGTTCATTGTATACAGGTAGTCCTTGGGTTATGCCCACAATTGAGCCCAAAATTTCTGTTGCTAAATGTGACATTTGTTGTGAATTTTGTTCCATTTTATGACCTAGTTGTTAAGTGAATCATTGCCGTTGTTAAGTTAGTAACACGGTTGTTAAGTGAATCTGGCTTCCCCATTGACTTTGCTTGTCAGGACGTCGCAAAAGGGGATCACATGAGCCTGGGACGCTGCAACCGTCATAAATATGAGTCATCCAAATTTTGATCACGTGACCACGGAGATGCTGCAATGGTCATAAGTCACTTTTTTCAGTGCCGTTGTAACTTCAAACAGTCACTAAACAAACTGTTGTAAGTCAAGAACTACTTATATTAGTAGCCTGCTACTTAACATGAACATGGGGGGGGGGAGGGGGCTGTCTGTGTTTTATGTCTGATTTCATCAGCAATTACAATAATTTAATTTCTTCAAATCCCCTTACTCTAAATATGATTATAAAATACCCTTTCTTAGACGAGATTTACCTTTCTGTGGTTATAGATATTGAAATGTTTTGCAGACCAGTGAAGGAAGAAATATGCTTTTTTTTTACATGCCTAACACTAGGACATTTCCCCCTGAATAAATCCCTTTCATGCTCTAAGAAAATTAATATAATCATTCAAGACATCTTTTAAATAGTAGCGATAGGTCGATTTGATGGCATTTTCTCAGTGTTACAATTAAAAATGAATATATATATATTTTTAAAAAGTAAATCTCATAAAAGAGTGAATTTTTTAATATTCTATTTAAAAACAAAGAAAAGAAGCTGCTTTTATTTAAATAATGTATCTGGCTATCTTAATTTATTTATTAAAAAATAGCTACAACTTCTAAATATCACGAGAGCTAGCTCAGAAAATCTCAAATATATATATTTAGAATGCCCCCAAAAATTCCACCCATCCCTTTAAATTGTCCTAAGTCACATTTTTAAAAGTGGCTTTGCCTAATGGCTAAACCTTAATATGATAAGGTTTCTGTGAAAGCTTGATCATTTAAATAAGATTTCTTTAAACAGTGCTTTCCTACATAATCCCATTAGTTAAAACTTGACATCTCACTTTTTTAAATGATTGAAACAAGCAAAATCCTCTTGTTCATTAGGGCAATAATTTAAAATGACTACCTAAATTCAGCCAAGATAGTCATTTAGATGGCTAATTTTGTTTTGAGAACAAAATGCCACTTTAATCAGTATAAGTTACACAACACATAACAAAAGGAAAAAAAATTCTTAATCATAGGTGAGTCTTTAAGAAGATAAAGCCATTAGCAATGTGGTGATTATGAGGTCTTCCCTATAGCATGACATCTGCTGATATCTCATATTTAGCATCGTCAAATTAAAAGATACAGTGAAATGTTTAGGTTTTTTTAAATCCTCCACTAAAAATATAAACTCTTCCTCAGATCGGGCTTGGCTCCCAGTGATTTCAAGAAATATTCATGCTAGAGGCATTTAGTACTGATGGTAGTGATGGTGATGGTAATACTAAAAAAATCAAGATAGAGGTTGCAATAGCAATAGCAATAGTACTTAGACTTATATACCACTTCATAGTGCTCTACAGCCGTCTTTAAGCGGTTTACTGAGTCAGCATCTTGCCCCCAGCAATCTGGGTACTCATTTTACCGACCTAGGAAGGATGGAAGGCTGACCTCATCTTGAGAAGGTGAGAATTGAACTGCTGGCAGTAGGCAGAATTAGCCTGCAATGCTGCATTTTAACTACTGTGCCACCACGGCTCTTTTGCAACGGTGTATCTGAGCTCCAGTCAATTTTTATGCCCACGAAAGGGGTAGGATTTGGATTCAGTACTCATGGTCATCTTCTTGACTTATTCACATACATGCACATGTAGACACTCTTCCAGGAGAATAGCTTTAAATTTTGGGGAAATATTTGAGTAGTTGTCAAGAGTGAAAATTTGGCACCTACCTGACTCTCTGTTTTCATCTTGCCATTAGAGTAAGTGGGGGGGAGGTGTTGCTTTGAAATGGGTTAGAGCAGGGGTCCCCAACCCCCAGTCCATGGACTGGTACCGGGCCGTGGCATGCCAGCAACTGGTCCGCACAAACAAGCAGTGGGATGCAGGCAGCACACAAAACCACGCACTCTCCGGTCCGTGGAAAAACCTTTCTCCACAGAACCGTTCCCTGGTGCCCAAAAGGTTGGAGACCTCTGGGTTAGAGAAACAAAACCTCCCCAGTTCTAAGGAAGCTTGCTGAAAGTCGGCAGTATGGAAACCTTTCAAGGACATTCTAGCACAGACATGTCAAACTTGCGACATCACATGACGTCGCGCAACGTATCGGGACAGTTTTGCCATTGCCGGCAATGGGGTGGGAGTGGCTTACGGATGATGCGTCCGGCCCGCGGGCTGGCAGTTTGACACTCCTATTCTAGCAGGTGTGAAGAAGATAGCAGACGGGTCCCATAACAAAGAGAACTTGTTTACATGAGCTACGTGGACATCTGGGAGGGTTTGGCTGGGAAAGTCATTGTTATATGCTATGGTCTTGTGCCTTGGGATTTTAGACTTAGTTTTACCTCGCCTTTACCAGGCCGTGTTTTCAATAAACAGTAAGCTTTTCAGAAATGAAAATAATCCTGGACTTTTATTTGGATACTTGAGCTGGAGGTTGACAATAGTGTCCATACTGGATATGGGGAAGTGTGATTTTATTGTTCTTCACTGGGACATATCCAAAGCATGCAGGTACAACCATTCTTTTAGCGACTATTTGAAGTTGCAATAGCACTGAAAAAAATAACTTATGATTAGTAGTCCATACACTTAGAACCACTGCAGCATCCCCACGGTCCACACGATCAGAATTTGGGTGCTTGGCAATCAGAATGGATTCACAATGGTTGCCGCATCCTACAATCGTGTGATCACCATTTGCAGCCTTCCCAGCCAACTTCCTACGAGCAAACACAAGGGGGAAGCCGGATTTGCTTAAGGATGACTGTGGGATTCACTTAACTGCAGAATGATTCGCATGGCAAAAGAATTCAGCCTGACTCACTCAACCACCGCCTTGCTTAGCGTTGGGAATCCTGGCCCCAGTTATGGAGATACATTGAGGACTACCTGTAGTTCCAGATCATATTATTAAGTTGCGTTTCACATACCAGGTTTTTTTTAAATAAAATTAAACCCTAAGTATGTACAGGTAGTCCTCGACTTACAACAGTTCATTTAGTGACCGTTCAAAGTTACAACAGCACTGAAAAATGTGACTTATGACCGTTTTCCACACCTACAGCTGTTGCAGTATCCTCATAGTCACGTGATCAAAATTTGGATGCTTGGCAGTTGACTCATAATTACGACAACTGCAGTGTCGCGAGGTCATGTGGCCTTAAAAACAAGGTCAATGGGGAAGCCAGATTCACTTAACAACCATGTTGTTAACGACTGCAGTGATTCACTTAACAACTGTAGCAAGAAAGGTCGTAAAATGGGGCAAAATTCACTTAACAAAAGTTTCAGTTAGCAACAAAACGTTTGGGCTCAATTGGGGTTGTAAGTCAAGGACTATCTGTACTAATCAGTCCACTGTAACATGTCTGCAAAACACAGTCAGAACAAACCATGTCTTACTACGACGTGTGAATCCAGCCATTGGTCCCTAATACGCCGTAATAAAGAGATTATGCTGGCCAGTCAATGCAAGATATTTTCATAAGTATCAATTATCTCCAAATAAAATCCAGCTGGTCGAGAAGAATCTCTTCTCAGTTAATCTTTGACAAAAAGGAATACGTTACATTTTGTGGCTATAATTCAATGCAAACACTTCGTGTTTGTTTCAATAAACAAAGCTGTTCTCTCCCCTTTTCTAATGCAGTTATTTTGAGAGCATTTATAACATAAGCTGTAGGTAGATGCCAAACAAATTTACTTTTTTTTTTCCTCGCAACAAGCAGGTTTTAATATGGCTTTACTTCATTGATGGTGACACTGAAAGTTGCTTGGCTGTCTTGTCAAGTAAAGCACCAGATGCGGCTTGTTGAAACGCACATTTCCTTTCCTCTCTAAGGGTTGTCATGTTACCCAGGGGGACAGATCAGCGATTTAATTTTACCTGTGAATTGGTGCTTTTGAAGAACGCAACCTCCGGCTTCATCCGCTAGACTATTATTCTACTTACTTCAGGCAGGCTGACTCTGACGCAATTCTTCAAGGTCTTTGATCCGTCTTGGTATCTATGTCTCTGCGAATAGAACAGGAGATGCTTATAACTTCAAATAAAAATGTGGTTATGATCAAGCTACGGCTGCCCATTTTTTCCCAAATTCATTTTTTTCTAAGTAAGATGCTTTCTGCCAAACTAGTCTCGATGGCAGGCAAGCCAACCGGAAGAATGCCATATCTTCTCTGCTTTTTCTCAAGAATCCTAAGATCCACCAGCTGGAGTTTGGGATAAAAGATGTAAATTAAAACTTCAAACATTCTGAGCAAAATTCAATGGAGTTTACAGTTCTCTATTAAAAAAACTAAACAAAAAAACAGATACAAATCAATTTCTGGTTTGCCCATTTCTCCCCCCCCCCAACTTCAGCTTTATGAAAGTGGACAAACAAAATCATCGTGTTGGCACTGCTGACTTGGCCGGAATAAAAATCCTTACTCGTCTATAGCCCAGCATGCACAGTTTTACTAGAAAATCTAGCCATCTACATTTGCTTTTCCAGCACATTCATTCCAGTTATTTCAGTTAAAAACACAGCTGAGAGCCCAGGTTTTTCAATAAATGCATTTACCCTGGGCTTCTGAGCCGAAAAGAGAAGTAGCATCTCTCCAAAATGATTCAGGAAGTCCTCAACTTACGATGACAGTTGAGACTAGAAAATTCATCATGTAAACGGAGTTTCAATCATCCAGGCCAAAAATATCTTAAAAGGTTAAATCATGGCAACTGGACCAAAGTTTATTAAAACTGAGACGTTTCATTACTCATCCAAATAACGTCTTCAATCAAAATGAAAATTTGGCTAGGCAGAGAATCTGATAATTTAATTCCTCTTTAAACAGTGTACTTGTTAAGTGAGACATCATGTGACCGCACCCAATTTTATGACCTTTTTTGCCGTGTCATTAAGCGAAACTGGCTTCCGCCAGTGAGTTTGCTTATTTCAAGCCAGCTGGGTAGGTCACAGATTGTGATCACATGACCAGAGGATGCTGCAACCGTCATAAATGTGAGCTGGTTGACAAATGCCCAACTCACACACGACTGTGATGATGGTGCAATGGTTATATGTATTGTGAGTCATGGACTACCTGTACAATACTGTAGATCAGTGGTGGCGAACTTATGGCACGCGTGCCAGAGGCGGCACTCAGAGCCTTCTCTGTGGGCACGTGCGCCGTTGCCCCAGCCCCACCTCCTCCCGCAGCCCCCTCCTCACCAGCAGCCCCCCGGAGGAGAGTCACCCCCGAGCGCAGCCTGCAAGGAGCAGCGCAGCCAGGGACATGGCAGCTGGGCAGCGGGAACAAGACTCCGCCCTTGCGCCCTGGCACGTGCAGTTGATGCTGCAGGGCATGGGCGGAGGGCGTGGCTACCATGGCACTGCTGGGTCACCTGGGCAATCTGCAGCGGGCCGTGGAAGCAGTGGGTGGCCCTGCGGGCGTAGAGGCGGGGGTGGAGCAGGGGTGGGGCGGGGGCGGTGTGGGGGCGGAGTGTGCGGGGCAGGGCGGGGGCGGTTTTGGGGCAGTCTCTAAAAGGCTCGCCATCACTGCTGTAGATAATAGCAGGGATGCTGATGATACTCTTTAATGCACTTAAGCAGCAAAAACTTTTTTCCCCCTGCTTAACTATTATTTCTGTTGTTTGCATTGGGCGCTTATTTGCTTATGTTCAAAATGATCCTCTTGGGTAGTTTTTCTCCAAGCAAGGAGCATCATCCTACCTCCATTTGCCATATTACAGCTACAAAAATTTGAGCAATTACCAGATGGTCTGAGTCTTTGCTGCCAATGAATGTGTTATGACCCAGGTCATCAAGGCAAGGCAGGCCTCTAGAGCAGGGCTTTTCAACCTTTTTACCGATTGTACCACTTTTAGGATATGGCAATATTCGAGTACCACCTAGCAAGGTGTCAAAAACTTGGTGACAAAAAAAAAACACCTGTTCAAAGTTGCAATTGCACTGAAATGACTTATGACCATTTTTCACACTTATGACCATTGCAGCAACAGGGTCATGTGATTTATATCTGGATGCTTGGCAACTGATTCATATTTATGATGGTCACAGTGTCCCAGGGTCATGTGATCCCCTTCTGCAACCTTTTGACAAGCAAAGTCAATGGCAGAGCTGCTGGTGGCCAACTGCTAAGGCGGGACTTCCTTCCCTCCCTCCCTTCCCTGCCTCCCTTTTTCTCATTCCCATCTCCTTCTGAAGGAAGAATTTGAAACCCCCCCCCATATTTTCCCTCTTCCATATATTGATCAAACAAGGAAAAGCCTCCAGAGACAGAAAAGACAAACTGCTGAGTGAACTAGCTTAAAAAGGCACATTCCCCTTTAAGAATTAGCTACTGGCTAGAAAGGAAAGTAAGGAGCTCAGCTGGCACTTAAAGAAGAAAAAAAAATGTAAGTACTGGCTGCCGGCTAAGGCAGCCTCCCCAAATGGCTCCATTCATAAGTAAAATCTGCAGCTCCAGAGGACTCTCTCACTGTAAGTCTTTGCCTGTGCTGGCTCTTTCCCTTCCCCACTACACTTGGCTAGGCAGGGCTGCATACCACCTGCCACTCATCAAGGTACCACAAGTGGTACACTACCACAGGTTGAAAAGCCCTGCTCTAGAGAGTCCTTTATTGCTCTGCCCAACGAATGGCTTTCCAACAAGCGGTAAGGCTCCACCCCACACTACCCTGAAGGCAGCCAATCTCAGTTCCCCAAACAACAGCCTGTATATAAAAGAGAAAGTCCACAGAGTAGGAGCATGCTCACAGGGCAAAGTCCAGGGTCCCAAGTCCAGTCCACCCAGCTAAGCAGGTCCTTGGGGCAAACTTCAGCCCACAAGGCAAAGGCAAGGCATGAGACAAAAGGCAGTTCTCAGGGCAAAGGCAAGGTACAAAGCAAAAGGCATGGGGGAGTGTAAGTCAAAGCAAACAACTATTCCTGGCAAAGACACTCCCCACTGCTTCTCCTTAAGTCAATCAACTCCAGGTGTTCCTTGTGAGGAGGGGCAAGGAGACCTTCTAGGACAGACATGTCAAACTCGCGATGTCACGTGACGTCGCACAACGTATCGGAGTTTTTTCCCCGTTGCCGGCAATGGGATGGGCGCGGTTTTCTGGTGATGCGTCCGGCCCGTGGGCTGGCAGTTTGACACCCATTCTAGGGAATAACCTCGCAGACCTCCTTTGAGCTTGCCTACACTCTGCTTTTCGTGCCCTTGGATCGAGTGGGGGAGGCAGCTATTCCTCATCAGAGGGGATCTGCTGCCTATCACCACTGCCTGTCAGCAGCCAATTCTCTCCTGGGTCTGTGAGGGCAGGCAGCTCTCCATCTGGTCAATCACCTCCCCCAATACCTGAGATGCCTGGGACAGCGTCGTCCTCAGCCCCCGGCTTCTCCAAACATTCCAAGGGAGACGTGCCATCCCTGTCCCCAATTCCAACTCCTCCTCTTCCTCCTCCTCTGAACCGGGCTCTGATGGGACCATGACAGAACGACAGCCCAGATTTTTGCAGCCCTGACACAGCACCAGAGAAAGAACGAGTGCTTGCATGGGCATCCAGAATTTTGATTACATGACCATGGGGATGGTACAATGGCTGTAAGGACAAGGACTCATCAGACGTTACTTTTTCAGTACTATTAAAACGTTGAATGGTTGCTAAATTAATGGTTGTAAGTCAAGGACTACCTGTACGTGCATGCATTCCACCTCTTTGCTCAATGCTCTTTTCATTGATTGCAAAATGTAAGTGTTCAGTAGAGGATTAGGATCAAAACATCGCCTTTTTTTATGTGCATCAATAGGCAAAACATCAAATGCATTTTGTGGCCACCGTCTTACCTTTTTTGGCGATATCCTGTAGACCACCGCCCCCTTGGCCTTCCTCTAGAGTTTGCCAAGACTTTCTCTATTATCTTTTCAATGCCAAGTGAAACTTGGAATACTGCATCCAGTTTTGGTCACCACGATGTAAAAAAGATGTTGAGACTCTAGAAAGAGTGCAGAGAAGAGCAACAAAGATGATTAGGGGACTGGAGGCTAAAACATATAAGGAACGGTTGCTGGAATTGGGTATGTCTAGTTTAACGAAGAGAAGGACGAGGGGGGACATGATAGCAGCGTTCCAATATCTCAGGGGTTGCCCCAAAGAAGAGGGAGCAAGCATTCTCCAAAGCGCCTGAAGGCAGGACAAGAAGCACGGATGGAAACTAGTCAAGGAGAGAAGCAACCTGGAACTGAGGAGAAACTTCCTGACAGTTAGAACAATTAACCAGTGGAACAACCTGCCTCCAGAAGCGGTGAATGTCCAACACTGGAAGTTTTTAAGAAGAGACTGGACAGCCATTTGTCCGAATGGTATAGGTTTTCCCTGCCTGAGCAGGGGGTTGGACTCGATGACCTCCAAGGTCCCTTCCAACTTTTTATTATTATTATTCTTATTTTATTATTATTATTATTATTATTATTATTATTATTATTATTATTATTATTATTATTATTATTATTATTATTATTATTATTATTATTATTATTATTATTATTATTATTATTGTTGTTGTTGTTATTTGCTTGTGCAGAGGGCTTTTATGCTTGTGAACAAAACTGAGGTTTATTTTCCTCTTGCTGAAGATCTGTCCTTTTGTTGATTTTTACTATTTGATAAGGAGGTGCTTTCCAAACATTGTCGCCACCTATCAGACTTTTTATTTTTGATGGCTGTATTCCTTTTCGCTTTTCAAAATGTCTTTCTTGTAGAAGATGCTTCATATCTTGGAGATTTGTTTGCAAATTGGCCGACATGTGATACGTTTTTAAATACACCTGAGTACGTTTTATAACCTGAGTACTGAATATAACTGAAGAGTGATTGATTTATATGCCTGTGTGCTTTTCTGCAACAAGAAAATCTTCCTGGCGAAGAAAGAAACCAGGTTTTTCTTACCCCAGATGAGGCGTCCCTGAATCAAGAAATTCTGCTAAATTGCAGAGATTAACAATAAAGTAGCAGTTGACTTTAAATCTCACTAAACTGGAAAATGAAAAAGTTAGCTTTGAAAGGTTATTCCCATCCACCTTTTGGCTTCTGTTGCATGAGTGGTTTAAAAATACAAGATGATGGCAACAATTGAGCAATCACAATTTTATATATATATGTGGTAATGGATGAAAAGGGGGGTGAGCACACACTCACACACACACACACAGAGAGAGAGAGAGAGAGTGAGAGAGAGTGAGAGAGAGAGAGAGAGAGAGAGAGAGAGAGCGCACTCTGGACATTTCTGTACAATAGTGAAGTTTCACAAAGCTTCCGGGTTAGCCTCCAGAGCAAAGCCAGAGTTGTGTGTTTCAAAGGAAAGCGTCTTTTTACACTAAATGCCAAAGGGAATTGGGGCAAACTACACAACTAGCTCTGAAGCACATCTCAGAAGCTGGAAGGGAAAGGAAAAAAGCAAAGTCAGTAGAAGGCCAACTTTTCTCAGCTGTGAGGGGCAAACAGCACAATACACAATCCATGAGGATAGTCAGATTCTGAATGAGAAAGTGTTGATTTGCAAGGGCCTCTGTATAAATTGGGGAATTGCATTTTACCAAATGGATGGTTTGAGGTCATGAAAAAGGGAGCAATTAAGGCATCCTGGATATTTAAGAAGTGAGACTTTTCCTTCTCTGCTGCCTGAATCACAAATTCCTTCTAGCAAAGCCATTTCTGCTCAAGCTGTTAAATCTGCCAGCCAAGAAAATGATTCCCACCTCTTTTGTCTCCAGCAGTTTAACATAATTCTGCCAATGCTGTGTAGTTTATCACCTACCACCTTTGATCACCTGGATGAATGAACTCTGCCCAGAGGCATCTAATTTGTATTGTAAGCAAGGAACTGGAGGAGGATAAAAAGGAAAGGGGAAGGGGGGAAAGGGGGAAAGGAAAGGAAAAGAGGAAGAGGAAGTAAAACATTGAGAAGATTGGGATATGTTGCTTCAAGCTTTTTAAATCAAATTTACCATTATAATTATATCTGATTCTTATTTCTTTTCTAGGAATGAGAATATGCATTGATTTGGGGGTTATGTTTATGATTATAAAATAAATTCCCAGTCTCAACAGACTAAGTGAGAGGGAAGGTTAACACAGCAAACCAACTTAGCCCCTCTATAAAGGCCTTTCATATCATCTATTGAGATAAAAAAAAAATCACTATTTCAAGCAATCATCAGTTAACTCAATCTATTTCCGTAACAGTTTTTGGAATACGTAGAATGTATTTATGAGATTATCTTTGCAGAAATCCAGACTGTGAGAGAAACTGGTTATTTCTCAGCCCTGTGTGTGAAGGCTTAGCGGTAGCTAAAATGCACATTGAAGAGAACATCTGACTCCGTGTTGATTCCAGTTTGTGCAATAAAGGACTGGAATTCCTAATTTACTCTACAGAAACTCCAAAATGTTCTACTCATCTCAATTCTCGCCCAACACTGTCATTCATAAAATTCATATTTTGCAAATGCATGACAGATTCTTTCTGAAGCAGGAAATGTTGCTTTTATTTATTATTATACAAAGTTGGTATTTATTTCAAATAAATAATATCTCCAGAGTTTTTTTTATATTTCTTACTTATGTATACATGGATCTATAACTGAATCTAAAGTGCATCTATAAATGTTCTCTTATTTGTATATCTTGTATGTCATCTTATTGTGGGTTTCCAAGCACTGCATATATTTTAGGTTTCTATATCTATGCCTTGTTTAATAGATGTTGATGGTTTCTACATGTATATTTAATTTTTATAATTTCTCTCTGTTTCTTTTTTCCATTTCTTCTCCTCTTCTCTTTCCACAAAAACCTGGACAGAGCTGCTTCCATGGTACAAGATGGAAGCTGCACCTTCAAGTTCCTCCTTCAGCTCCCATGATCTTCTCTACAGATGTTCACTGGCAACAAAATGCCTTTTGCCAAGGCACTTATGTCCAGGATTCAGGCAACTAAAACACTAATCTGAGGAAGACAGTGTAGCAGAGTTGGGGTGAGAATGGGGCCAGCTGAGAGGCTTTGCAGGAGCCCTGCCGATTAGGCAGGAAGATGAGGAGCTCCGGCAGCTGCCATGGGTCTGGCAGCAGGGCGTGGGTCAGCGGAGGGAAGAAAAAGGAGGAGGAAGCAGATAGAAGGGAGGAAGAGAGAAGGCGGAGCTTGCCGTTCTGAGCCAGATGATCGAAGAGAGAGTAAGAAGCTGGGGTTTTTGCGTTTGCTTTTTTTTTTTTGCTTCGTTACAGGCAAGCTGGACGGAGGGGGAGGGATAGAGAGAGTGAGAGTAGTTGCTGGAGCCATTTGCTTGAAGCAGGTCAGGCAGAGAGAGAGAGAGAGGGTGAGAGTGGCTGGTTGAAGCTGTTTGCTTGAAGCAGGCCAGGCAGAGAGAGAGAGAGAGAGGGTGAGAGTGGCTGGTTGGAGCTGTTTGCTTGAAGCAGGCCAGGCACACACACACACACAGAGAGAGAGAGGGTGAGAGTGGCTAGTTGGAGCTGTTTGCTTGAAGCAGGCCAGGCAGAGAGAGAGAGAGAGAGTGAGGGGTGGGGAAAAGTGAAGTTTTATTGTTTCTTTTCCTTTCGTTGTGGGCAGGCCAGACGAAGAGAGGGAGAGAGGGTAGTTTGGGGAATTTTAATTCCTTTCCCTCCTTGGAGTAAGTTAGGCAGAGGGAGAGTTAGGGAAGAGTTTGACATACGTCTTTTAGTGGGAGGTAAGAGGGTTTTTTTCTTTATAGAATCAGCTGGGGGAGATAAAAAGGGATTACATGGAGTGAGGTCAGAGAGGGGTGAGGAGAGTGGACAAGGGAGGCCTCTGCCAGCGCCAGAGATTGGTTGCCATCGTTCTAGGCAAGTTGTCATCAAAGATGGATGAACATTGTCCTGGGCAAGTTGCGGTCACCAGAGACTGACTGCCATTGTTCTAGGCAAGTTGCCGTCACCAAAGGCTGGTTAACATCATTCTGGGCAAGTTGTTGTCATTAGAGATTGACTACCATCTTCCCTGCAAGTTCTTATTGCCTGAGATCAACAACCATACCCCACGTGAGTCACCGCAGAGAGAGAGAGCGACCATCACTGCCCCATGTGTGTGGCTGCCGATCGTGACTGAATACCATCGTGTTACGTGCCCTGTTAGGCAGAGGCACCAACGTGAGAGACCTCTTTGGGCTGGTGGCCACTTGGAGAGGAGATCGGGAGGGCCTGGACTTAAGTGGTCCCTATGGGGGTGGCGCTACAACAGCAACTACCTATTTGATCTTCTCATCAGCACTTAGCCTTCATTTTCTATCTCGAGATTCAGAGTTCTCTTTAACTCCCCTAGCTGAAACCCCATCAGTAGGCCAGGCTATTATTTTCTTCATGTTCCATCTTCTCCTTTGTTTCCTTTTCCAGTCAAAAATTCTACCTTCCAATGTCCTGACATTCCCCAGATCATTTCTAACCCTTCTGCTCCTGCTCAATTAAACATACCCCTCATTTCAATCAGAATAGAGCTGGAAGGGACCTTGGAAGTCTTCTAGTCCAACCCTCCGCTCAAGCAGGAGACCTATATCATTTCAGACAAGTGGCTGTCCAGTCCCTTCTTAAAAACCTCCAGTGATGAAGCACCCACAACTTCTGAAGGCAGTCCGTTCCACTGGTTAATTGATCTCACTAATAGGACGTTTCTCCTTAATGCCAGTTTGCTTCTCTCCTTGATTAGTTTCCATTCATTGTTTCTTGTCTTGCCTTCGGGTGCTTTGGAAAATAAATGGACCCCCTCCTCTTTGTGTCAGCCTCTCAAATACTGGAACACTGCTATCATGTTCCCCCTAGTCCTTCTTTTCTCGAGACTAGCCATACCGAATTTCCTAGATTTTCCTTACCCAGCTCCATTTTTACTAACTTGGAATAAAATTGCCATTTCCTCAACAGCATCTCAAAAATAAATACCTAAGTATAGGAAGAGCAGAAACACAATGAGAAAACACACACCACTCTGAGTAGGCCTTCTGTCTCTCTTGCACACACACAGCTCACACATATGCACTGGCCCTGATCAAGCTAGCCCAGACAAGCAGACATTCACAGGCCTACAGGTAGTCCTCGGCTTATGACCACAGTTGGGACTACAATTTCCATGGCTAAGCAAGGTGGTTGTTAAGTGAGTCACATCTGATTTTATGACCTTTTTTCCACAGTTGTTAAGCAAATCCCTGTAGTTGAATCAAGTGGTCGTTAAGCAAATCCAGCTTCCCCCGTTGACTTTGCCTTTTGGAACTGGCTGATAGGGAAGGTTGCTTATAGTGATCACAGGACCCAGGAATCTGCCATTGTAAATAAATGGACAACCATTTGTCTGAAATGGTATAGGGTTTCCTGCCTAAGCAGAGGGTTGGACTAGAAGACCTCCAAGGTCCTTTCCAACTCTGTTATTCTGTTCTATTCTATTCTATTCTATTCTATTCTATTCTATTCTATTCTATTCTATTCTATTCTATTCTATTCTATTCTATTCTATTCTATTCTATTCTATTCTATTCTATTCCTATTCCTATTCCTATTCCTATTCCTATTCCATTCCATTCCATTCCATTCCATTCTATATGCTAATTGCCAAGTGCGCAAATGTTGATCGTGTGACATTAGGGATGCTCTGACAGTTTAAGTGCAACGACCAATCATAAGTAACTTTTTCCGGTGCCACTGTAACTTGAAACCATCACTGAACAAAAGGTTATAGTCAGGGACTACCTGCAATTCATTTCCTTCTTATGGTGAAGAAAATACACAAATACCAGAGATAGCACCAACCCACACAAGCCCCCCACCACCAGAGGTTCACCCCCAATGACCCTGACCTGCTGTAATCTCCCCATCACAAGACTCTCACTGATGACTCACACCTGACCTATTACAAGACCCTCACTTGACACACCCATATCTGACCCATCACAAAACCCATCACAAGACCGTCACTTGACACACCCACACTGGACCCATCACAAGGCCTACTGAACACACTAAGCCCTTATAAGCAGAAGAACACCGACACTGACATCCCCTAAACTCCGCTGAGGATGTTACTTAGCCTGGCAACAAAACATTCGGATACCAACCCACAAGCTCGGAGAACGAAACTTCACCCTCAAAATGCCCCTGTTTTCTATTTGTCACTGCTCATAAAAGGATGAGAAATAATTCCAGGAGCTGTGCTAGTTTTCTTTATCTTGTTCACACTCTCATTCCATCCTGAATTATATTAGACATTTTGCCAAGTGTTTTTAGATGCCCCTGTGATTTCTCCAGTGTTGTCTTGTGGGTTAAAAGGAGTCTTAAACTGAACCACTTGGAACGGCGGCAATAATAACTATATTATTAATGTTAGGATGAAATGTTGCCTATCACATTACCGGTTGCACGTAGAGATCTCGAACAAATGCTGTTAGCTGACAAAAGATTCGGCAGAAGTCTTTTACACAAAACGGAATACAAAGATAAGCTATTATTACAGTGGCAAGAACATTATTCCAAGGAACCTGATTTTACTTACGCCGCTGACATCCGTTAAATCCAGGTAGCTATTTGAATTACAAGAAAGGGCAGGTTTTAACCGCTGTGCCTGATAGCCAAGCGCACGTTTTCACTTGTTACTTTGCAGGGATGCAATTTATGGAAATTGGCTCAGACCCTGACCAGCGTTTTAAAATGCATTCAGTTATTTCTCAGAGGAACTTCTATTTCGGGCCCACTCAAGAGTTCTGCAGAGCTTTCCAGCTGGCAAAAGGAGTGACGGAGGGAAAGTGGTGGGGAGAAGGAAGGAAAATTTCTCCTCTCAACTCATTTTGGAAGGTGCCTGCACCCCATAAGGCTGAAGAGAGAGAGAGTAAGAGATTGCTCACTTTGGGGAGGGGGGGCTGGCGAGGGTGAGGGGGGGGCTGGCGAGATCGGCCCTTGGAGGCAGAGGACAACCATAGAGATGGACAGGAAAGTCAAAATCTGCAAGATGCAACAGCTGTATCTTTATGCCATTAAAAACAACTTAATACGCTTTGCTTGGTATATCTTTTACTAATAGTATACTGAACAATAATTGCATAACTTCAGTAATTATCCCTTCATTCGTAGATAATACTTTTTAAATACACCCTTGTTTTAAATAAAATATGAGGGTTATAGTAACATTCTAAAAATAATGCTAAAACAAGTACAGAATATTGCTGATGTGTGTCTTGAAAGAAGAGGTACATCTATATCTATCCATCCCTCCCTCCCTCCACCCACCCATCCATCCTTGTACGTCTTATGTGCTGTATTATTGATAAATCAAATTGCAAGATGACTGGTACTGCATTGCAATCTAAGCGCTGCCACTTGGTATATGCACCATAACTCTTGTCCACCAAATTTTGACACCCCTCCCTCATTCATTCCTCTGCTAGGACTTCGGATATTGAGCTGTTCTGGCAAGATAGAAAGTTGGGGTGGCAACAAAAACTCACGGTGGCAGCTTCAGTTACATGATGAAGATTGCAGGTAAAAAAGAAGGAAGACATTGATCATGTAACTGTGGCTGTCTACTGGACTTCTTTGACCCACAGAGAGGGAGGGAGGGAGGGAGGGAGGGAGGGAGAGAGAGAGAGAGAGAGAGAGAGAGAGAGAGAGAGAGAGAGAGAGAGAGAGAGAGAGAGAGAGAGATCTGTTATGACGGAGTGGGTTTATAGATTCCCCAGACAACTGACTTGGTGAAGTTAGGAAAGGCCTTTTTAGGGATAAATGCCTGGAGCATAGGCCCCCTGCAGAAACCACAGCAACACTAGGAAATGATGCAAACTGCAAAACTCACATAATCTCTGCAGTGACATAATGGCAACTGTGATGGCATCACTTGTTCTGCCTGTGGACATATGTGGCTTGGAAGAAGGAACTAATTAACCTGGTTGGTGGACCCAGTTTTGTATTTTCACAATATATTAATTCCTCCTTATTGATCTGGATCAGAACATTGTAAAAAGTGAATCCGACGCGCAAGGTCTTTAGTTTTTAGAAGATTTTGGAGAGATGTTTGTTCCAAAGACAAGGTAATATAGAGAGCCAGAGCCAGTGAAAAGATGTAAAGTGCAAATGGTAATTGTTCCACTGCTTTGAATTAATCTCACTTACCTGTGCCATTATGCTTGCCCAGAACCCAGAAGGGATAAGGTGTGTATTTGAAATCTCTTTGATGTGATGGCAGTCAGTGCTTCAGTTGGTGAGCCTGGAACTCTTTTCAGTTGTGTTAATGATAGGTTGGCTATTTCAGGCCTGTACTTAACACTTTGTTCCCACACATCAATTTTATTCCTCTATTATTTGAGCACAGGGGGGGGGGGGAGAAGAAGGGGGGGAGAACCCTCCAATATCTGTCTCCTTTCATTGTCTTCATAATGACTCTCTACCAAATGAGCATCACAAAAACACTTGACATGACCCAATGGAACAATTCTGGCACAACGCCGATGGGCTGTTTCCACACAGAAGATTACTGTTGTGGCACAGTGCAGTGTGAAGCCTCAGAGTTTCAGCTAAGTGGGCTCTCTAGCATGATGGAAAGACTCAAAATCAGCACAAGTAATGTTGCTGGAGAAAGGCATCAGAAAATGTAACAGGAAACTTCACTGGCAGGAAACGGGATCGTGCACAAATGGAGGAATTCTTAGACTAACAGAATAACAGAGTTGGAAGGGACATTAGAGGTCTTCTAGTCCAACCCCCTATGCCATTTCAGACAAATCGTTGTCCAATCTCTTCTTAAAAACCTCCAATGTTGGAGCACCCACAACTCCTGGAAACAAGTTGCTTCACTGGTTTATTGTTCTCATTGTTAGGAAATTTCCCCTTAGCTCTAGATTGCTTCTCTCCTTAATTAGTTTTCACCCGTTGTTTCTTGTCCTGCCTTCAGGTGCTTTGGAGAATAAGTTGACCCCCTCTTCTTTGAAACACTGCTACCATGTCACCCCTAATTCTTCTTTTCACTAGACTAGCCATACCCAATTCCCGCAACCGTTCTTCATATGTTTTGTGTGTGTGTGTGTGTGTGTGTGTTTTGTAATATTTTATTGATTTTCTAATTTTACATTTAAGTATTTAAAAAGCAACGCGGTGGCTGGATTAGTCAATAATTCAGTAACGTACAAAAATCTTTAGTACAAATCTCAAACTACCACATCTTCATATGTTTTAGCCTTCAGCCCCCTAATTCAAGGCTTTTCAACCAGTGGTACGGGTACCACCTGTGGTACATTGGCACCTGGCAGGTGGTACACGACCATCCTAGAAAAGTGGTAGCGGGGGAGGGGAATGAGCTGAACCGGTGGCAGCACCGCACAAGCCTGAGCGAGAGGTGGCTGGAGCTGCAGGGCTGTCAGAGCTCAGCAGAAGCGCCAGGATCAGCGCCAGGCTCCAGCTGGAGCTCGGCACTGATCCTGGCGCTTCTGCTGAGCCCAGAAGAAGCACCGATCAGCTAGAATGTTGCAGCATCTCCAGGGTCTTGTGATTTACATTCAGATGCTTGGCAACTGATTCATATTTATGATGGTCACAGTGTCCCAGGGTCATGTGAAGTGACCAAAACCTGCTGCAACCACCCAGCAGACGGGGGGGAATAAAAACCAAACACACCCCCACTCAATCCTCAACAGAAATACTCACAACAATGAAAACCTCGGACAGGAGGAAGAGCGCCGCCGGGTGGGCAGGCAGGTGTCTTGCTCGGCTGTGGCTTGGGGGGCACTTTTTCCAGTGCCATTGTAACTTCGAACAGTCACTAAGTGAACTGTTGTAAGTCGAGGACTTACCTGTACTTCATCACTTTTTTCCTTTTTTTTTTTTTGGGGTCATCAAGTTTTTGACACCTTGCTAGGCGACTGGTGGTATTCGGATGTTGTCATATTCTAAAAGTGGTACAATGGGTGAAAAGGTTGAAAAGCCCTGTTCTAATTATCTGTGTTGCTCTTCTCTGTACTCTTTCCAGAGTCTCAATATCTGACTAGTGATCAAAACCGGATGGTCAAGAGTGGTCTTACCAAGTCAGAGCTATCTTTGTTCCATTACATCAGCCCGTCCCACCTGGTCAAGCAGAGAAGGTGTGTTGCAGACCCCGTCAGTTAAGGAATTCCAACTGGCTGGGTCTACAAAGAGAGCCTTCCCTGTCATTGCCCTCACCTTGTGGAATATTCTTCCCTAAGAGGTGAGGCAGGGCCCCAGTCAAAAATGGCTCTGCAGCCTCGCATGGGAAATCCAGAAGAGCACGCAGTTGTTGGGCTGGTTAGTCCCCTGAAAACCCTGCCCTTGCTTTTCAATTAATTTTAATAGTATTTAATCTCTCTTGCCTCCTTCTAAATCTTTAACTTTTATCAACAGCATCATTTTAGCCATTGTCTATCCACTGCAGGATAAAGGCCTCTTCTGCATGTTTCCAACCTATACGGTCTTGAGCTTTCCTTTGCCAATTGGGGCCCGCAGTGCTTGCTGATGTCGTTGATCCATCTTGTTTTAGGTCTCTTTCGTGGACCCTTTTTATCAAGTGGGATCCATTCTATGACTGCCTTGGTCCCTCTGCCCTCAGCTCTTCTTACTACGTGACCAGCCCATCTCCATTTCAATTCTTTTACTCTCTTGATGATATGGTATACTTTCGTTTGTTCTCTAATCCATATGCGGGTCTTTCTAAATTGTCTTGTAATGCCGAGCGTGTATCTTTCCATGGCTCTTTGCACCACTCGTAGCTTTTGTATCGATTGTGAGGTTAGTGTCCATGCTTCACCGGCATAACACACAATGATAGAAAACTTTTTAGGCATAGGGGGAAGTTGTTCTTGAAAATTACGCTTAGCTTGCCGAATGCCTTCCAACCACATTCAACACGCCGTTACCATTTAACTTTTATATATATTGTTTTATATTTTAACATTTTATTGTACACTGCCCAGCATCCCTCTTTGAGGGAATGGGGGGGGGGCTCAGAAATGTAATAAATAAATAAATAACATTTCAGGGGAAGCTTCGAGTCTGTTAGGAGAATTACCATTTTTGGTTGAAATCTGGAGCAAATATTTGGAGGATGGAACCTGGATTGGATCACAGATGGGCCCAATAGTCCATTCCATGCCAGGCTGTTTTTGTTTATATTTCTCCTTTTATTAAACGAAAAAAACTAGTAGAAATTTATTGAAGGATAAAACTAGTATTTTAGTGAATGTATGGCCATATAAGTACAAAAATTACAGTAAACTGAACATAAGGAGAAGGGAAAAAAGAAACCAAGAAAAAAAAACACAGAACCCCTAAAATATCAGTATAAGATTAATTAAGTCTTTAAGCTTGTTATTAAATTGAGACCTTATAGAAACATAATGCTCCATCTTTCCATTTTTAGAAGTGCTTATTTTCATCCCTAAATCTATTCTAATTTATTTTTCATTTTTTTCTGCTAAGAAAAGAGAAAAGAATTGTTATGGAAACGGATGTTTTGGCACATATTCCTGCTGCTATGGGAATCGTTTGGGCTGAATTGTTGTGTAGAAAAGTTTTACAAATAAAGATATGATTCTAAAACACTTCTAGCAGCATACTTCCCCCTCCCCCCCCCATTCTTCAGTTTAATGTGCCTTCTGAGCTGGGAATTTCATCACAGTGTTTGAAGAAATGCAAAATCTGACAAAAGTGGCATTTTAATCCATGCCTTGAGTCTGACAGGGGTATCTCCTGGGATGGAAAGCATCTGAAAAGTCAAGATAGCAGCTGCAACCGCATGATTGAAGCCCCGCCCCTTTTTATGTACATCATGATGTGTGTAGAAAGAGGAGGGGCTTCAGCCAGGCCTTTATTGCTACCATCTTGATTTTCTTTTTTTACTCCCATCACCAATGCCTGTTGTCTACATGGAGGGAAGTAAACAGTGGGGTAACACAAGCTTCCATCTTAAGGCCAGTTCCGTCTTACGGCTGGGCAGCACAACCAAATGACAGCTAATGACTTAAAAGCAGGTTATCAACACACCCTGATCAACATCTAAAAAGCCACATACAACAGGCACTATAAATACCACACACAGGACAGCACACACTCTGCTAGAGAGAAGTTCCGTGAAGATGGGCTCCAGCCAGTGGTGAGATTCAGCCAGTTCGCACCAGTTCAGCAGAACCGGTAGCTAATTTTTTGTTGCCCAGGCCCAGAATGGACTTCTGGAAGCGGCATCCACACAGAGAACCGGTTGTTCGCATATTTGAATCCCACCACTGGCTCCAGCATGAGTCTGAAAGCTCGGAAGACAAAATCTCTGGTCCCGGTGATTGACCCAGAATGGATCCTTCAACTGTCTTCTCTCATTGGTTTTAACGATTACGTCTTGGGTCTCCACAAATTGTAAAGCAAAAAGTGAATTGCCTAGTTTCAGTGAACAGAAATATATTAGCTCTTGAGGAGGAATGATGTGAAGGGCATGGTTGGCTGGGGAATTCTGGAAATTGAAGTCCACATGTCTTAAAGTTTCCAAGCTTTAAAAATACTGTGTGAGAATCCTGAAATTGAAATCATTTTATATTAAAAGAGCTTTTGTCATATACTCTGCACTGCGCTGCATTTTAACGTTTTCTCAGTCCCTTGGTGAAATAGAGTTGCATTCCTTTGGTGCGACGAATGACTTGGGTCTCATTCTTGAATTGGGGTCCCCTGCACACATTTCACAGATTTATTCAACAAATAAAATCTTGTTTATCACAGAGCATGGTGAATCCCACAATATAAAAATAGGAAGCAACAGAGATACAAGATTTACTGAAGCATGGGAACGAATAAAAGCATCAAGCTAAAACAGATTAAAATCCCTGAGCTAGATAATGAATCAAATCTTTTCAATACAAGTCATACATTACTGAAAGTTTCCAAACTTTTCAAAAACTGTGAAGGAGTGATAATAGTCAAAAGCACTGACTTTTTAATATTTCCCATATATCCATGGGTATAAATTAAAAATTATTCTTGTCTTGTGTTGCTAAATTATATCAATACGTTGCTAAATTTTCAGTGACATGAGCAGTGGTGGGATTCAGCCGGTTCGCACCACTTCGGCAGAACCGGAAGCTAATTTTTTGTTGCCCAGGTCCAGAATGGACTTCTGGAAGCGGCATCCACACAGAGAACTGGTTGTTCACATATTTGAATCCCACCACTGGATATGAGGCTGTTTGGGTTCCCCCCCCCCAATCTTTTGCAAAAAAAAAAGCTTTTTCTTAACACACTTTGTATTTCTTCATTACCCATTTTTCCGACTTAGCCTAGGCCTATTGATATGTGGACACATGCAGACTAAGTTATCCAGTGACAATGGAAATTGCCTACATTCATTTTTTAAACTCCAGTCCACAGTTCTTCATACGGTTGTCCTCTCTTGATGACGGACTACAACTCTTCCCTAAAGGAGGGTGATTAAAACAGGGACAAACGTCTAAATGTTGCCCTGAATGTATTTGAATTCATGCACATATCCCACTGACAATGATTCCCTTGCAATCTGATCCAGGGAGAGTTATCTGCCATTCAACAAACAACCATGGGGAAGTTCTGCATTTCTGCATGCTAGGTAAGCCATTGGGAATTCTCAGGAAACAGCGGGTACTCCAAAAAGTGTCGTGTCAAATGCAGTAATAGCTGGAGTGAAGAGAGGTAGTGTCACATAGACAATGATATCATTACACAACTGAAGTAATCTGAGATGTGCTTGATCGGATTATGAAGCTTATTCAGCCTGACTTCTGACAGGCAGCTAAAACTTGTATGGCAGAACTGTATGTTTGAATTATAGCAATAGCACATAGCACTTAGACTTATATACCGCTTCACAGTGCTTTACATCCCGCTCTAAGCGATTTACAGAGTCAGCCTATTGCCCCCAAAAACCTGGGTCCTCATTTTGCCGACCTTGGAAGGATGGAAGGCTGAGTCAACCTGGAGCTGGTCAGAATTGAACTGCTGGCAGCTGGCAGTCAGTAGAAGTAGCCTGCAGCACTGCATTCTAACCACTGTGCCACCACAGTTCCTATCCCTTATATCCCCATTTGAAATCCTGAATTTTAATGATGAGAATTGGTGGTGGATTCATCCATCCATCCATCCATCCATCCATTCATCCATTCCTTTACAGAGCTGCCCATCTCGCGCAAAGTGACTGGGAGATGTGAAATAATGAACTAGAAACAATGCATATATAAAAACAAGCATTCGAAAGCTATAAAAAGTCAACATGAAAACATTAGACGTTAATTAGCATTTAAAATTTACAAACCCCAGGCAGAGAGAGAATGAGTAAGAGAATGAGAGAATATATCCACCTCAGTAAGGGAGCCATCTAAATATGTCTCCTGGAAGCCCCAGGCCTGGTGTCATAACCAGGTCTTGAGGGACTACCATAACATCAAGAGAGATTGGGCTAATCTAATTTTGGGAAGGGGGAGAGAATATTCCATAAGCTGGGGGACCATGGCAGAGAAGGCCACTGCCTGGGACCTTCCAAATGAAGTCCATGGCAGATGGCAACTTCGGCATGTCCTCTCTGCCTATTTGTATTCATACCTTTCTGTTTTTTTTTAATATTAGGGGGCCACAATAGGTTGTATGGGTCCATAGCTTCTTCCAGTTTATATTTTCACTTCACTTAAGCAATTAAACATAAACTCATATCAGGTGTTAGCTTTGATGAATTATTTGTGTATTACATTAAGAGACAACACCTATTCTGCCGCATTTGCCTAAATACATTCTTTCTCTCTCTCTTTCCTCTCTCTCTCTCCCCACTTCCCTTCACAAAGACCTAATTAAGTTATAATCATAATAAACCTGAGGTAGGCTGAGTGGGAGGGATGGCAGGCCAGAGATACTGCTTCTGAAATATAGATTCTGGCATCTGGCAAATACCCCTTTATCCAATAAACTTCTAGTATCTACTAAATTTCTGAGCATCTTTATATTGCTGTTGCACAATGATCAGCAATTCATGGTAGGTGAAGCTAAACAACAAAAGGCTGCCAGAAATTAAAAATCTGGGTGTCAAGGAGCTCTAAGAATTAAGAACAGATGCTTGGAAATTTAAGATTAGCAAGCATCCAACCAGCTGCAAAAATTCAAGGTGCCTATTGGGGGGGGGGGTTTCCACAAGATTGATTGATCAATGGATTGATTATGTGCGATCAAGTCATTGCCAACTCTTAGCAACCACACCCATGGGGAAGTCAATTAAAAATAATTCAAGATGGCAGGCTTAATTCTGTAGTTGTGGTCAAGATCTTTATGATGTTTTTGACCCATTTCCTGCAAATTCTTCTGTTCCAAGAATGGGACACCACATTAATACAGGTAGTCCTCAACTTATGACTGCAATGGAGCCCAAAATTTCTGTTGTTAAGTAAAACATTTGTTAAGCGAGTTTTGCCCCATTTTACGATTTTTCTTGCCACAGTTGTTAAGTGAATCACACTACAGTTGATAAGTTAGTAACCCGTTTGTTAAGTGAATCTGGTTTCCCCCTTGACTTGGCTTGTCAGAAGGTCACAAACGTTGATCACATGACTTTGGGACACAGCAGCGGTCATAAATATGAACCAGCTGCCAAGCATCTGAATTTTGATCACTAGACCATGGGGATGCTGCAAAGGTCATAACTGTGAAAAACATTCATAAGTCGCTTTTTTCAGTGCTGTTGCGATTTTGAATGGTCACTAAATGAACTGTTGTAACTCCAGGACTATCTGTAAATGGGTATATCCCAGAGTATCCACAAGGAGATCAAAAAAGTTAAAATGGAGGCCACAAGGAGAAATTTCCTGACAGTTAGAACAATTAACCAGTGGAACAACCTGACTCCAGAAGCTGTGAATGCTCCGACACTGGACGTTTTTAAGAGGAGACTGGACAGCCATTTGTCTGAAATGGTATAGGGTTTCCTGCCTGAGCAGGGGGTTGGACTAGATGACCTCCAAGGTCCCTTTCAACTATTATTATTATTATTATTATTATTATTATTATTATTATTATTATTATTATTATTATTATTATTATTATTATTATTATTATTATTTAAAAGTGAAATACCGCTCTTTTTGATGTGCATTATGATGCCCCTGGCAGTGCCCCAAATGTGTCACCCTAGCACAGAAGTGAAAGTTACTCCTTTTTTTCCACTCTTTGTATGCTGTAACCACACTGCAGATGTCGGACTCTTATCAATTTACAGAAAGCGAGATTCAAAAGAAGATGGCCTTTTCTGCTTTTTCCATATCCCACAAATGAATCTGCTGATCTAATATTATAATTATCCATTTGCATTCAGAGCCAGCCACTCAACTGATTACATTTATATTTACCAAGTGATTAAGGATGTACATTAAATTCCAATTCATTCCAGTTATTTACACACAAGATCCGTTCCTGTCATTAAGACATACTCTTGCGTTGAGGTTCTTTTGGTTTTAATTATGGTTTGCCTCAAACTTAAAAATGCCACGGGCTCATATCTAAGGCTATTCTTCAGAAATCATCAAAAGCTAAAAAAGTATGGAAAGGCGCTCGGAATTACACAGACTTTAATTCTTTTCTGAAAAGCTGTCCATTTGTTCGGTTGTTGCTGTTGTTGTTTTGGGTGCAGATGTGTTAAAAATGCTTCATTCTTTCCAATGGCATAGCTCCACTCAATTCAGTGAAGTTCCTGCTTTTTCTCTAATGAGCAAAAGTCAAGGGTAAGGTTATTCAATCTGTCCCAAAAATAGTTTTTCAAGAGGCAAGTGGACTTTCTTATGTTTCTTTGAAGATATATTTAGCTTCTCTGAAAGAGCTGAAGAAGCTTCTTGGATGGGAAGCGAAACGTCTTCAAAGAAAAACAAGAAAGTCTGATTGCCTCTTGAAAAAGCACCTTTGGGACAGCCATGACCTGGATGACTGAGAATCTCCACAGATGTTATTCAATCTGGTGACCAGGGCTCTCTTCTCCACAGCAAAGAGAAGCAGAGATGGTTAAATTTATTCTTTTATCCAAAGAAGAGAATATATCTAACCTTGTTTCTATTTTGAAATTGCTTCCGGATTTTGTGCTTGCAATGAAAAATAATAATGAAACATTGATTTTATTTTTGCTAATTGGACAGGTTTATTGTTATAGAAATGGCTTGTACACACTTGTTGTAAAGTAAAGTAAAGTAAAGTAAAAAGTTGTGGTTGTAATGTTGTTATCTTCTACTGTGCTAAAGAGAGTCAGAAGTTGGTGCTTTTTTTCTTTCCTTTTCCTTCTTTATACCATTTTTTTTCTTTTCTCTCCCCCTCCTCCCAGTTTTTTATTACATTTTTTTAAATTTCTCTTTGTATTTTATATTTTGATAAACCAAAAGAAAAATTTAATTAACAATCTGATTGCATTACAGATGCTCAGCAACCGGCCAGCCCGTACATCCATTTGCAGTGTGCTGTGGTCACAAGATTGTAATTTACAATGATTTTTTTTTTTTTTTTTGCTGGAAACCAGGATTTATTCCCATTTTCTGGCAGAAACCCATTGCAGGAATGAGTTTGCTTAATGGTTGCAGCGTTTGCTTTACAACCGCTTTGTTCGCTTAACAACTGCCACCAAAAAAATGTTGTAAGATCAAATCAGTCATGTGGGCACCTTATAATTGTAATGACATAGGAGAGAAATTCCAGGCTCCATTAAGGTCGTAAATCGAGGTCTACCTGTATTAGGGCTTGGCAACTTGGTGTTTGAAGTGAAGGGTTCTGGAACAAAGGGAAATTGTTTAGTCTAACTGTTGCTTTCTTGCTTTTGGTAATCAGTTTTTGCACCAGGGAAATCTCATGCAAGCGTGGGAAACATGTACATGGATGGGATATACTGAAGGAGGGAATAAGGGAGTGTTCAGGAGTGATTGATGTCTTCCTTATGATGTAATGGCTCTGTTGTCTGATTGGCTAACAAAGTTTATAAAGCAATGCTACCAACTTTCTAAGGTGTGGCACTTCTGGACGTAACTCTGCCAGCGTTCCAGATTGTTGGCCACCCAGCGGCTTAATTTGGTCAAATAAAGTGCTGCTTGATGAAGAAGTCTCCGCTTGGGTTATCTTGATTAGATTGACATGGTATCTCAAGTTCAAGTAAGGGACTGGGACCTTACAGAAGGACAGAACATCTGCTCCAGGCGGAACCAGTCCACCCAATATGCTGAGCTAGAATGGAGATGTTGAGAGGTTTCCCCAAAAGAGAGATTGAAAGAGGGATCTACAAGATGCTGACTATGCTCTCCCTGCCAACGTCCAAATGGTGCCCTCTATAATTTTCTTCTGAGAACTGATTTCTTCTTCAGGGCTTTTAAAATTTCAGGAGGAAGAAGTCGCCATGATTGCGACATTTTTATCCCCAGCGGATGCCCCTGCCCCACACGAGGAGTGGTTACTCAAAGAACAAACATTTGACAAATGAACCTGAATTTCAGTGAGATGTTTCAAGTGCTACCGATTTTGGAAATGTAGATCTGTAGCCACTGGTTCTTGGGGGGGGGGCAGTTTCAGGAACCCTTTTTAGGATTTAATACATTCATGCAAAACATCTCTCCCTCCTCCCCTCTCCCCAACCTTTTAACAAACTTTTTTGTGTATTTCTGTGAAAACCATAGCTGCATTATATTTTTATGTATTCCTCAACCAAATGTCTCTCAGGAGAAAATGTATTTTAACCAGAGATGCTTTCTACGTTGGCTGATGCTTTAGTACAACTCCCACAGAGAGAGAGAGGGGGGGGGGAAACCTGAATATCCCCACATCTGACTCTCTCCATTTGAATTAATTGAATGTCAAGGTCTCCATTTCAATGCAATTCAGTGCTTGGTGAATGAAAAGGGAAAGAGGGGCTGAAATCCTGCCCGCCTGCGTTACTTCTGCTGCACAAAGCTGCAGCGTGTGCTTTGTGTAATAAAAAGAGAATGATATATTCCGTTGGAACTGATTTTTCACTTCAGGTTATCTGAGGTTGTCCTAATTAGTCAACAGGAGCAGGTGGCACCCGAAAGCGGCACCCTATGAATAAACATTATGGGTGCCTTTAGTGTAAAAGGGATGTTTGGACTCAAGAGCTCCATCTAGGGGCAGATTTTGAGTAGCGCTTTTGGGAACCTTCCAACTCCTGGAAGCTGGAGAACGTTTTCAGAAGTGCTTTGCAAACGTGTCCTTCCCAGAGATATCACCCTATGTGTAAATGCATGAAATGCAGGATAGCTGGTCTCTTAAAGCTGTGTTTCTCAAACTTGGCCGCTTTAAGAAGGGTGGACTTCAACTCCCAGAATTCTCCAGCCAGCGCTGACGTTTGCATATCTTTGTGGCCAAGTTTGAGAAAAACTGCTTTAAATAGTAGGATGGTAAGAAAAGCTCAGCTGAAAGAGCGATAATTCAGCCTGCTGAAAAGGAGTTCTATTCAACACAAAACTTGGGTGGTATTATTTTATTTTATTTTTTTGTGCTGGGGACAATAATTCTTTAAATAAACACCTGACTGGTTGAATCTGGAAAATGTTAAGCAAGATGAGGTATGAATGAAAACACCAGGAGGAAATTCCACAGTAGACTCTGAAGGAACTTTCTAGAAGGAGGCAGGATCAAACCATGTCTCTTTTATTGAATTATAGAATCACAGGGATGAGAAACTGGAGGTCATCTAGTCCAGGGCTTTTCAACCTTTTCACCGATTGTACCACTTTTAGGATATGGCAATATTCGAGTACCACCTAGCAAGGTGTCAAAAACTTGATGACCAAAAAAAAAACCCTGTTCAAAGTTGCAATTGCACTGAAATGACTTATGACCATTTTCACACTTATGACCATTGCAGCATGCAATGTGATTTATATTTGGATGCTTGGCAACTGATTCATATTTATGATGGTCACAGTGTCCCAGGGTCATGTGATCCCCTTTTGCAACCTTTTGACAAGTAAAGTCAATGGCAGGGCTGCTGGTGGCCAAGTGCTAAGGCAGGACTTCCCTGCCTCCCTCCTTCCCTGCCTCCCTCTTTCTCATGCCCACCTCCTTCTTAAGGAAGAATTTGAACCCCCCCCCCCATATTTTTTCTCTTCCATATATTCATCAAACAAGGGAAAGCCTCCAGAAACAGAAAAGACAAACTGCTGAGTGAACTAGCTTAAAAAGGCACATTCCCCTTTAAGAATTAGCTACTGGCTAGAAAGGAAAGTAAGGAAGAAAAAAAAATGTAGTAAGTATTGGCTGCCGGCTAAGGCAGCCTCCCCAAATGGCTCCATTCATAAGTAAAGGCAAAATCCATTCAGGAGAAAAATACTTCAAAATTCCTTGCAGCAAAACTTACAGCTAACAATAGCAGAGCAATAGAAGCTAACACGAGACATCAGCCATCAGCCAAATAGAAATTGCCAAACATTCCTTAAGAACACAAAGCCCACATTGCACAAATCTCAGAACTTCAAAGTCACAAAAGCACATAAGAATCCTTCCACTCTCCATCTCCCTCCCTCCCTCCTTCTCTCCTCTGTGCCTCTGCAGCTCCAGAGGACTCTCTCACTGTAAGTCCTTGTCTGTGCTGGCTCTTTCCCTCCCCCACTACACTTGGCTAGGCAGGGCTGCGTACCACCTGCCACTCGTTAATGTACCACAAGTGGTACTCGTACCACAGGTTGAAAAGCCCTGCCCTAGTCCAACAGCACCCAACCTTTTGGGTACCAGGGACCGGTTCTGTGGAGAGAGGTTTTCCTACGGACCGGAGGGGGTGTGGTTTCGTGTGCTGCCCTCATTCCACAGACGGGGCTTTGCTTGTTTGTGCAGCCTGGTTTCTGGCATGCCATGGCCCAGTGCCGGTCCACGGACCAGGGGTTAGGGACCCCTGATCTAGTTCAACCCCCTCCTCAGGGCAGGAATTTTTATACTGTTTCAAACAAACAACTGTTCAACCTTTGCTTGGAAATCTCCTGTGATGGAGCCCCCATGACTATTCAATTGCCAGGAAATTCCACCTTGTTTCAAGTTTGGATCTCCTTTTCTTAGGTTTCACTCATTCAATCTTATTTTACACCTGAGTGCTAGAAAACCTGCCAACTTTTTGCCATAAAAGATTGCCAAGAAAACCACAAAGAGGAGATCTGTGAAATCATTGGTGGGATTCAAATATGTGAACAACCGGTTCTCTGTGTGGGTGCCGCTTCTGGAAGTCCATTCTGGGCCTGGGCAACAAAAAATTAGCTACCGGTTCAGCCGAAGTGGTGCGAACTGGCTGAATCCCACCACTGTGTGAAATCCATAAAAAGTCACACCCCTTGACTCAGAGGGTTTACTTTTTCAATGTTCAGGAGCGTTAGCAATGGTTTTTCACAAGCAAAAGGAACAGGAGCAAATAAAAATGCATACATTGAAATTATAAAGGAAGAACACAGGAAAGAACAGTAAAATCTGCCTTGAATGAAAACAGTTCTAAAGGAGAAAAAAAACACATTTGTTTTACGGGTTAGGGGTGCAATTTCTTAGTTTGCTAAACAGAAGTGTCCTTGAGGTACGGTCAAAAACAGTCAAGGTGGCAGCATCATGCAACCAAAGCTTGTAAAAGAAATCTGATTGCACCATTGTGGGCACCATCTTGATTTTTTTGACCCTCCCCCCAGTGGACACCCCTCCATTAGAGGGAGAGAAATAGAGATGCCATAATTTTATTTTTATGTTTCTTGGTTATAGAATGTGTTCTGTTCGCAACACAGACATGAAGACAAGGCAGTTGATGCAAAAAGATGTTCTTTATTTGGTACTTGCACTGAACAGAAGCAAACGAGGGAATGGCAACATGCCCTTTTATACTTCCCCTGCAAGGGGAGGTTCAACCAATGAATGCAGGCTATTCTCCCGCCTCGCGCATGCGCACGAGGCTGGAGACAGCCTGTCTGGGTCCCGGGCAACTTATGGGCTGCCCGGGTCTATACAACCGGTCCCGGGCAAACACGTGGTCTGCCCGGGTCTCTGCAGTTACCCTGCAGGTTGCCTGTGCCTTGCTGATTGACTCAGCAAGGCTCAGGACACAACAGAATGGATTATATGTTTATATACTATTTGGGGGATGGGGGCTTTAGTACAAAACTGGGGCCTAAATTAAACAACTAGATGATCAATCTCAACTAATTAATAGTCTGAAGGAAACATGCAGGAGATTCAACTATTTGACAAAGACAAGGATATTTAGTTTTCCCCCCAACAATGCTGATTAAGGTTGCTATGACCAGTCAGGTCATCCCACAGGCTAAAAAGGGGTTGTAATGTCACAATAAGGCAGGAATAGACACTGAGCATTTGTGAGGAAAAGACATGCACAGTTGAAGTCTATTAAAACACATTTTCTGTGCTGTAAATTAAGAGCTTGGACCTTTTTATGTTCAACTAGTGTAGAAATGTTCTTATCTTTCTCTTTCTGTGCTGGGAAGGACATGGTTTCCACACTATAAATGTTCTTAGACCAAACCAAATTGGGCGGTGTGTGTGTGTGTGTGTGTGTGGACTAGATGACCTACAAGGGCCCTTCCAACTCTGTTATTCTGATTCGGAATGATATATCTACAGAGTCCAGCTTTTAGTAGGAAGCTCATAAACACAACAGCCAATCAAAATGCAGGATATTTCGGTCCTCAGGAGAAAGAACTGGAACCAAATCTAACAATGTTACACAGATTTGCTTTGACTAATTTGTGTTCTTTGTCTTCATTTTAGAGACAATTTATCAGTCTATTACGCGGGTGTCAAACCCGCCGCATCATGTGACGTGTCGCAACGTATCGTGACTTTTTTCGCATTGCCGGAGCTGGGGTGGGCGTGGCCTCCGCATGATGCAACTGGCCCGCGGGCCAGCAGTTTGACACCCCTGGTCTATAACGATGTTTCCAAAATCTTGGCCACTTGACAATGTGTGGCTGGCTGGAGCCTTCTGGGAGTTGAAGTTCATACACTTTCAAATGGCCAAGATTGGGTAACACTGATCTATAATCTATTGTATGAATCCCCATCAATAATATCTCTTTCTTGTCCAACGTATTCATCCTTCTACACAATATATGAACATCCAACTTTCTTCCCCCCACCCCAGTGGATTCAAAGGGATTATTACACCCAGATTAGTGCTCATGTCAACTCTGCAAGCTAGTTTAGTCAGAGGTTAGAGAGAGAGAGAGAGAGAGAGAGAGGGAGAGACAGCGTGTGAAATGTATGGATCATCTGAGACAGAATGCCAGTGTCTCAATCCAGAATTAGCTTCCATTTCATGTTGTAGCTGAGCCTGATCTCCCACATTCATGATCGAAAGGCATCCTCATGGTTTGCAAATATCCAACCATTCTGGTGTCCATGAAACAAGATCAAACAAGTCAAAGTGGCCATCACTGCTGCCCAATCAAAGGCCACTTTTTTATTGGGTGATTTATGATGCGTGTTAAAAAAAGGGTGGGACTTCAATCAGGAGACTACTGTCATATTGACTTTTTTGGATCTTCCTGGGGATATTCCTATAGCATTCATGTATTGTATTCCTATAGCATTCATGTACTGTAAATATATTAAGGTAAGCATGATACCTTATAATAAGAATAACCTTGACTACACCCACATTTCAGCTGCTGACTGAATGCTTAGGACCTATAAGCACTTTGAAGCACTTTGAGCATTTTTCTGACCCTCTTCTTGTGAATTGATACTTAGTTTTAACCTTTAACTAATTAATGGGGTATTCTGAGTCTGCCCTTCCAGCCAATTTGCATTAAAGCACAGGACAGGAAATTAAACTTGTCAAATGCTCCGGCAAGGAAACCTTAGCTAAGTAAAGAAACAATATCTTGTATTTAAATGCAATGAGAACCATCTTTCGTTTCAGGATGCTTTCAGAGTTGCAAAAATCTGGAAGTTGTCTAAAGAGCAGTAAGAAGTTAAGAGCTTTTTCCTGACCGCTGTGAGACTATCTGGTCACTATCCAGAACTCTGCAGGCCAGATCTGATAGCCAAGTATTTATAGCAATATTAAACAATCTGGCCAACAAAGCCGAAATCACCCTACCAGCTCCCAATATTGCAACATGAAAGACAAAACTGAGGGTAACAGAAGGGCCATGTTTTTTAAAATAGATTATCACCTTGGTTTGACATCTTTAATTTCATCTGCCAGTTTGTCAGTAATAATCACAACAGAAATAGAGATGGAGCCTTGATCTTCTCAAGTAATGCAACAGAAACACACATGCTTGCAAAGAGAATGTACAGCTGTTCCCTGCTCTATCCCGCTCCTAAAGAGCTGTTTTAAATTTCTCCATAAAAGAGTTTGACAAAATGCCGTATGCAATTACTGTGCGGTTTGTCTTCCTCTCACAATTAGTTGTTTTGCCCAGACCTACATTGCTTAATCAGAGCAGTAGACACGATCCTTGGACTCAAGCTGTAATGTCAAGTTGAATTACTTCTTCCGGGTTGTCCAGAGAAGACATGCACTTTCACACAGTCATAGATCCTTGTCTGTTGTAGAAATATAATAGAAATAAAATAGACCTGCAGATTAGATCAGGGCCACTAGACTATACCATAGTTTATTCTCTAGGGATTCCACAATTGGATTGATAGAGTGCTCCTCGTTTAAGGCTGAATGTGAAGAACATTTTGGTGATACATCAAGTGTGTGTTGCTTCTTTTTTTCAACCTTTGCTTTGTTTGGAAGACTGATCGTCTCCAGATCTGGCTTTCAGCCATACAAAATACAAATGACTTTCCTCTTTTCTTTTTCCACACTGTGAAGGCAGAAAGTCCTGGAGACAACCAGGCTTTCTGCTGGAGTAAGTCCCTTTGGACCTTAAGCATTTATTTCTAAATGCCGTAGATGGTTTTGGTTCAACTCTTAAGAACACGCTGTTCAAATACGGGTCCTTGTGAATGAATCAAAGTGTTCCAGCCAGGAATGGCTGCTAAATAAAGGCTCTAAGGCCCACCAGGAGAACAGGGGACCCTCAAGGCTAGAATTAGCCTGGTTTGGCCATTTAAGTGTACGTTTCACTTCTGTGCCACGGAGTTGCCTTTGAATATCACAGTGCAGACAATTTTCTGCAATATACTTCCCCCCCCCCAAGATATTAATTTCCTTTTTCCAATTGCAAGGATAGCTAAATTCTCCTCCACCCCTCAACATTTGGTTTCTTGAAGTAGGGTGTATTTTGAATTCAGGAGATTAGCGTATATATATTTTGCCTTCTGCCGTACAAATTTCTCCTTTGGAGAGATGATCGTAGCAAATCCTTCCATGCAAATGTTCAAGCTGCTCTAAATTCATGCTCTTTAACTTCAAGCTGCTCTAAAAAATCTCTTATGCAACTCACTGGAAAACAACATAGCCGGTACAGTATACTTTCTTTCTGAGGTTGTTGTTTTTTTCTTCCAGGAGAGGTATGGGTTTTATACACCCTGTTGGGATTTTTCTTTTAATCAAGAAACATGGTTATTAGCACACTGCATCACAGAATAACGGCGTTCGGAAACAGTACCAATCATTGGCACGGGATGTGTTCTCTAGAAAGGCATTGCAGGTGGTGGTGCTACCCAGCTGTTCTCAGCTATTTTTGAGGCTTTGATATTTTTGCTCTGGTGGAGTCGAAATGGGAAGAGGATTGTAGTAAAATGGGAGCCTGCCCCTGGAAGTCATGCCAGGCAAAATCAGAATGGGAACTGGGGAGATTTCCCAGCATATATCCTTATGGCTGTTTTAGCCCAGCTTTTGACAACATGGAGCTGACCTTGGCTGCTTTCTTAAGATATGTAGAGCTGGCTAGGATAGTACTTGTTGGAATTTATTGTTGGAATGTATTTCTATGCAACAATTACAATAGGTAGTTAGCAGTAGATGGCAATGTTTACAATTTTGGATCTATGGTATATACTCTATGCTTTTTTGTTCTAAGTAGACTTTCCAGTTTCCTGTTACAGTTGAACAATTGAGCAGTAAAGCACATGGTGACTGTACTCTTCGTTTGCTCTGTGGTGCTATATATAAACAGAATTTCTAACAGTACTGGAATGGGGACCATGTGGGAATCTCAGATCTATGGACTGAACTGGGAGACCAAAGCATTTCCTGGAAGCCGCTGTGACAAATGATTTTCATATGGCAAGAAATTACATGGGCTTGTCTAGGCATTCAGAAGGAATCAACTTGGATCCCTCAAGGAAGCCCTTCTCCTTCTCTGTTGTTTCCATGGGTTGTTAGATTGTTGTTGTTTTTATAGTTGGTGAACTACAGGTAGTCTTTAGCTTACAACCATTTGTTTAGAAGACTGTTCAAAATTAAAACGACACTGAAAAAGTGATCTATGACTGGTCTTTGCTTTTAATGACCGTTATAGCATCCCCATGGTCACATGATCAGAATCTGGTTGCTTGGCAACTGGCATTTGTTTACAATGATTATAGCATCCTGGGGTCATGCGATCACCCTCTATGACCTTTCCAATAAGCAAAGTCAATGGGGGAACCTGGATTCACTTAACAAACGTGTGATTCACTTAACAACTGCAATGATTTGCTTAACTGTGGCAAAAAAAAGGTCATAAAATTGACACACCTCTCTTCACAACCACCTTGCTTAGCAACGGAAATTCTGATCCCGATTGTGGTTGCCAGTCGAGAACGGCCTGTGTTCTGTGATGTATCGAGCGGTACAAAAAATATATTAAATGAAGAAAACTTCCATTCTCTGGCCATTAAAATCACTTGTGGTATTGACTTTGGGAACTAGATGTCCAGAAAAAAAAAAAAGTACAAGTGTGCCCCTGTGTAAAAAATAATCAAGATGGCGGCAGTGACATAAAAAAGGAGGAAGGGCTTGAATTGCCCAGTTGTTTTTTTTAATCTCTCTCTCTCCCTCCCCCCTCCCCCGACTCTACTGGTTTTTCAAGCTACTCTAAGGAGGAGGAACATTTTTCAGCGAGGACAAGGTAGTCCTCACAAAATTGTGTTACACTCTTGGCTTCCTCTTAAGCTGAACTGAGAAAGCACTTGCTCAGTTGCTAAGCATAAACAGAAGGGCCTTTCCCCATGTAGTCCCCATGAATTCAGCAGGGTCTTGAGGCAAGAGGAGAAAAAGAGGTAGGGGCTTCTTAGAAGAATTGTACGGAGAAGAGGCTTTGCAAAAAAAAACACCAGACGATATTGGCAAGCAGCAGCTTTTCATGGAAGCTGATTATATTGCTTAACGAACAATAATAATTTAACTGCTACGTAGTCAGCTCCCCTCTGAAGGGCATGTTATTTCAAATGTTATTTCAAGTGTTTCTAGATATGAAACGAGGGCAGCATGATACAGGGCTTTCAAAAAAAGTAAAAAGTGGGAGAAAATAATGTTCCCTGACATTTTTCAGTTCTTGAATCACGAGAGCTTCCTTTAAAAAAGAAAAAAGAATGATAGCTTTGAATTATACTGAGTGCCTATTTCTAGCCAAAGAAAATTATGGGTTCGGGTAACTCAGAAAGGAAAAGAAAAGCAACTTTGTAAAGATTTGTCACGTTAACCTTTTTGTTCACATTTTGAAAAAGAAAATGGCAACGTTCTTCCTTTGTGGATCTCAAAGAGACCGTCTGGCACTATATCAGTTTTGCTGTACTGGGATGGGCAGATCCAAATCATTCAGCATGAAGATAGCTCTTCCTCCTCCTCCTCCTCCTCTTCCTCCTCCTCCTCCTCCTCTTCTCTCCTCTCTCCCTCCCTCCTTCCTTCCTCACTCTCCCTCCCTCCCTCCTTTCCTTCCTTCAGTAAGCATTACTGAATTTAGTGGCCCGATTTCTGACTTCACTATCAATGCTTCTGATTTCATGAACTGTTGAGAAAATAGCCATATAATAATAATAATAATAATAGTAATAATAATAATAATAGTAGTAGTAGTAGTAGTAGTAATAATAATAATAATAATAATAATAATAGTAGTAGTAGTAGTAGTAGTAGTAATAATAATAATAATAATAATAATAATAATAATAATAATAATAATAATAATAATAATAATAATAATAATAATAATAATAAAGTTGGAAGGGACCTTGGAGGTCATCTAGTCCAACCCCCTGCTCAGGCAGGAAAGCCTATACCAGTGGTGGCGAACCTATGGCGTGTGCAAAAAAAAAAGGCTCAATCAGTCAATTTCAACTTCTTGCAGGGAAAAAAAGATCTTGCAAAGTTGGAATTGATTGATTGAACTTTTTAGTCCCACCCAGTCTGCCGTTACCACCGCAGCCACGCCCACCCAATTGGCCATGCCCACCCAATTAGCCACACCTAGCCAATGGGCCACACCCACCCGGCACTCGACGATGCATAAGTGGGTTTTGGGTTGCAGTTTGGGCACTCAGTCTCTAAAAGGTTCGCCATCACTGGCCTATACCATTTCAGACAAATGGCTGTCCAGTCTCTTCTTAAAAACTTCCAGTGTTGGAGCATTCACCGCTTCTGGAGGCAGGTTGTTCCACTGGTTAATTGTTCTAACTGTCAGGAAGTTTCTCCTCAGTTCCAGGTTGCTTCTCTCCTTGACTAGTTTCCATCCGTTGCTTCTTGTCCTGCCTTCAGGCACTTTGGAGAATAGCTTGACTCCCTCTTCTTTGTGGCAGCCCCTGAGATATTGGAACACTGCTATCATGTCCCCTCTCGTCCTTCTCTTCATTAAACTAGACATACCCAATTCCAGCAACCGTTCTTGGCCTAATCATCTTTGTTGCTCTTCTCTGTACTCTTTCTAGAGTCTCAACATATGCCAGACTGCAGACTCAAATTCCGTATTTCCCCAAATGAACAATGCAGCATGTGCTGTTTTTTCTTTTATATTTTCTTTCATTTCATATTTCTAATGTTGTTGACTACTTAGTCACCTTCTTTCAGTTGGGCATTCGTGTAAAATGTCTAAATAAATTCATCGGTCCCGGTAATGATCTCATTTCCCATTAAATACCTATATTTTAGTATTTAAGGTTAAAGGGTGGGGTGGGGTGGGGTACATTTTTAATCTTTTTTAATAACAAAACTTGATTTTGTTGATATCCTGTGAGATTGATTGCATTCTGGGAAGGATGAAAAGGGCTGAATCCTCTAATCAATATAGCTCTGCATTGCAATTTCATGAGGTTACACGACCAAATTTTCAATTTTTGCATTTGGATGTTTTAATCACTGGACAGGTAGTAGAGTATTAGAGTCCTATTTCTTTTCCACACAAAGGCTATGCAGTGGTCACCAGGCAACCCCACCTACCCCAAGTATGTGCAGTGGCATCAGAAACTACCAATTACTACCTCAGAGCAGGATGTAATTATCAGGGCATCCAGAATTTCATCTATAAGCCTCAACATCCACCCTTCGCCTGACCAGAAAAATCTGTTGAACAAGGGAAAGTGGCCACAAACTCCTGATTGGGTCTCAGTGTAGGAGATTATTAGGGGACTGGAGGCTAAAACATATAAGGAACAGTTGCTGGAATTGGGCATGTCTAGTTTAATGAAGAGAAGGATGAGGGGAGACATGATAGCAGCGTTCCAATATCTCAGGGGTTGCCACAAAGAAGAGGGAGTCTAGCTATTCTCCAAGGCCCCTGAGGGCAGGACAAGAAGCAATGGATGGAAACTAATCAAGGAGAGAAGCAACCTAGAACTAAGGAGAAACTTCCTGACAGAACAATTAACCAGTGGAACAACCTGCCTCCAGAAGCGGTGAATGCTCCAACACTGGAAGTTTTTAAGAAGAGATTGGACAGCCATTTGTCTGAAATGGTATAGGGCAGGGGTAGGCAACCTTGGCTCTTTTATGACTCGTGGACTTCAACTCCCAGAATTCCTGAGCCAGCCATGCTGGCTCAAGAATTCTGGGAGTTGAAGTCCATGAGTCATAAAAGAGCCAAGGTTGCCTACCCCTGGTATAGGGTTTTCTGCCTCAGCAGGGGGTTGGACTAGAAGACTTCCAAGGTTTCTTTCAACATTATTATTATTATTATTATTATTATTATTATTATTATTATTATTATTATTATTATTATTATTATTATTATTATTATTATTATTATTATTATTATTATTATTATTATTATTATTATTATTATTATTATTACGACCAGGCCGAGCATGAGGGTGGAGTCAAATGTGTCATAAGTTTGGAGTCATTCAGCTCCCACAAGAGACCTAAGTCCAGCCTCCCTTGAATTCCACTGATGCTTATCTAGTGCCAATTTGTCTTGGCCACTGGTAGATCAGATTCTTGTGTATAGGTACTGTGTAATAAACTTGAAGTACTTTGAACTCAACTCCTGTTCCTGGTTACTTGCGCCTGATACTTGGGACTATTTGTTATTTCCCAGTTTGGGAATATTTTTTGTCTCTCTCCCGAATCTATCTCTTAGGACAGTGATGGCGAACCTTTTAGACACTGAGTGCCCAAAAACTGCCCCACCCACCCTTGCTCCGCCCCTGCCCTGCCCCCCCTGGCCGCGGGGCCACCTACCGCCTCCACGGCCCACTGCAGATCGCCTAGGTGGCCCTGCAGCGCCATGGTGGCCACGCCCTCTGCCCGCGCCCCACAGCATCATCTGCGTGCGACGGGGCGCGAGGGCGGAGTCTTGTCCCTGCTGCCTGGCTGCTATGTCCTTGGCTGCACTGCTTTGTGCGGGCCACACCCAGGGGCCACTCTCTTCCAGGGCGGCTGCTGGTGAGGAAGGGGCCGCGGGGGGAGGCGGGGCTGGCTCTGAGTGCCGCCTCTGGCACGTGTGCCATAGGTTCGCCACCACTGTCTTAGGAGTTATTCTGAAGAAAAAGTGGGTGTGAAGGACATGAAAATTCAAGATGTAGTGATGAGAAAGGAAGACTAGGCAAACTCATGAAGGGCAAGCTATCAATAACAACCAATTTAACTTTGAATCCTGGAGGCTGGTTTCTGTTTATACCATTTCCTGAGGAACAAAAGCCGAGGGGCAGTTGTGCATTATGGAGTGAGCCATACATTTTTGTAGAAATAAAATAAAATAAAATAAGACCTCCTGTCTGTGAATATCTCTTAAGTATCTGGAAACTATGGAAACCGACAGCTGGACTAAATAGGCCTTTTTATCTGATCCATTCTGAAATGAGTTATGTTGTTAGAGAGCGAGGGGGGGGAAATCAAAATCGAAAGAGAGAGAGCTGTCCATAAGGACACAAATGCATTTCCTGGAAATTCCTTAATCAAGGAAAAGCTGAGTAATAAACATTCCTCAGAACAGCTTCATCTCTTGCAGTTCTCCTCCACGGACCTGAAATGCTGACCTTTTGCAAAGTGTCATTGCCCATGAGAATCAGTCTTCTAAAGAAGATATTTCAAGAGTTGTGCATCCTTATTTCCCCTCCCTATCGGCTGAAAAAAACAACAACATAAAAAATTAAAACACCTAGACTGCATTTATATAAAAATGGCATTGGAGCTCCATTGTTACCCGCTAGCAAAAGAGACCTAGACTTTACTGCACTCGCGCTAAGTAAACCTGTGAATAAGCTGCCGTGTGGAAGACCATCCCCAAACAAGGAGGAAAATGGGATGTATTAGAGCAGAAGTCGAAGCAGGGGATGGGAAATTAAATAATCAGAACTCCTCAGCAGGGGATGATGGGCTGTTTCCATGCCTGGCTCTGACTCTTTTAAGTGCACAATGGATGCCTGGATCCTATAGACCAGACCTAAGGGGAGAAGGGAACTCGGATGAGGAGATTTGCAGCTCAGCTGCCAACAGTAGCCTGATTATCCTTTCATATATTCAAGAAGATACACAAATAGATCAGCACGCCTTTTCCTTCTGAAAACATCCAGCTTACGTGACCATCGGTAAATCCCCTGCTCCAGTCTTTTCAAGGCTGTTTCTCCTTTGTGCAAGGAAGTGGTGTCGTCGGAGCAATGGGGTTCTTCTGCTCCCCTTAGACCCAGTAATGAAAAAAAGCAACGGATCCTTTTTTGTCTGTGTACATTGTTCAGCCTTTAAAAAAAAAAATCACTGAAATATGAATCAGTTGCAGAAACAATGGTGGCTTTTCCATTCTCTACTGCCTTCTTCCCTATTTCCCCAACTTAAAATACAACGTTATTGTTCCTTTTAGAAAATTAGGCCTCAAGCTTGTCCCTGTGGGATATACCAATCTTTTAAAAATAGATTATTACATAATGCTACTTTTATCTGTATGATCATTGCAATACGTTCCTTCCCACTTATTTTTATGTGTCAGTTGTGCACATCTTCACATCCATGTTTAATGTACATATTGCCTTCAGAAGTTGTGAGTGCTCCATCACTGGAAGTTTTTAAGAAGAGATTGGGTCTCCTACTTGTGCAGGGGGTTGGACTAGAAGACCTCAAAGGTACCTTCCAACTCTGCTATTCTGTTACACCCTGTCCTACCACTTGTTTCTTTCCTTCAAATGTTAAAAAAATCCTTGCAGGGATTTTTCATTTCACTTTTTTCCCCAGCTTTGTTACAAGCGGAATCTGAACTATGAGAGGAGCAGAAATTAATATCAAAAAGGTAAAGGTTAAAAAGATATGTTGACCATTAACAAATCTATTCTGTTTCAACTTGGTTCCAAGTAGAGGTACAGAAAATCCAATTATCCAGATCAGTATTTCTCAACCTTGGCAACTTTAAGAGGTGTGGACTTCAACTCAGAATTCCCCAGCCAGCATGCCGGCTGGGGAATTCTGGGAGTTGAAGTCCACACCTCTTAAAATTGCCAAAGTTGAAAAACACTGATCTAGATCTTCAGAACTGGCAATATTCTTCTATTCGGATTATTATGTCTTGATATATGTCAACAAAACACACTTAATAATGTATAAAGATCAATGTGTCTAAATATTTTGAATCAGCCTTCAGTAAAATAACACAGCATAATGCCATTAGCATTAATCTACAAACTCTGCATGTGATTTGATTTTGGACAAACACGGAAGCAGTAAAATAAGCACCAGTGAGTGGATATTATGAATTCAACATTCAGCAAACATTAGAAATTCATCAGATACATGATTTAACCCAATCAGTTAATCAGGAAGTGATTGCTTCTAATTTATGTAAAATTTCTTCAACTGCTTTCAGATGATAGAGGTAGACCTTGGCTTATGACCAGTTGCTTATTGACTATTCAGAGTTATGATGGAGCTACCTGGAAGTATTTACGACATAGTTCTGAAGTTCCGACAGCTCTGCACATACACACACACACACACACACACACACACATCCATGGTGACGTAACTTATGTTGGATGCTTAACAAATAATCAGCATTTGCAGCCATATGCAGCATCCCACAGTCACATAGCCATGGTTTTATGATATTTTTGCCAAAAACAAACTCACTTAACAACTGCCACCAAAGAGGTATAAAAATTGGATTGGTCGCATGAGTGATCTGCTTTATGATCGTCACGACTTACAACCATGAAGAACAGGCTCCATTAGGGACATACGTTGGGGACTACTTATACTCATGACATGGATTATTATTTATTGAATGTTTTTATATTGCAATATTGACTCAAAAGGATGTTACCTGAAACCAATAGGTCAGGGATCTCCAATGATGGCAACTTTAACACTTGTGGACTTTAACTTTCAGAATTCCCCAGCCAGGATGGCTCACTGGGGAATTTTAATTGTTGAGGTCCACAAGTCTTAAAGTTATCAGGGTTGGAGAGCCCTGCAACCATAATTGTATTTCTCATTTGGATTTGGAATTTTTTTTCTTCAATTTTCTTAGTGTGTTTGAGGTGGCACAATTTCAGGTTTCTCTTCTATGAAAACAAGCTAAGGCTATGTCTGCAAAGATAGCATATCAAACAGGGAAGGCTGCAGGGAAGGTCAAAAAAGTCAAGATGGTGACCACCCAGTCTGCCCCTTTTTTATATGCATCCTTCAGAAAAAGACCAACATCTAAACCTTCTGCGTTCCTTGAAAACTATTTCTGCCAGACAAGAAGTGTTAACCGAGCTTGTGGCTAAATTCCAACCGGGATAATTATCTTCTGTCTTAAATGGTTTATGTAGGTCTAAATAGTATTTTGCACTTATTTTTAAAGTATACATATTATATCCAGGAGACAAGTAAGACTAAAAATACAGTGGTCCTATTTTAGGAAAATACATAGCAATTATTATTGATTGTATTGGAGTGTTTCCTTGCAAGTAGGGACAGGCAAAGATTTTAAGTTAGGAAGGGTTTCAGGGCTAAATTATCTGTAGTAGCCAGATGTTTTTTCCAAATATGAGCAAAATTTCCTATTATGGTCCTTCAGAAGCATGGGTGTCATTAATGCCAAAGAGGGGGGCATATTCTCAGATTTGATTCGTAACTTTAATGTTCCTCTACTTAAATTGGTCTTGGAAGAAAGAAGTGTGTGAATCACACAGGGCTCCCACATTGTGGGGCTGTTGTTTTTTTCTTTTTCGGTTGAATTAAATCACCATCAACCTCTTGAACATAATATTGAAAATATGCTTCTTTGTGCGTGAAAAGCTCCAATGAGAAGATCGTGTGAGAGCTTGCATAAGTTCCGAACTGGGGCAAGTTCTGTCTCAGCCACTAAAAAAGAGGATTTCAGGCAGCTACTAGCAGAACCATTCTCTTCTGTGTATATGGTGAAACAATTCACAGTTCTGTATTAAATAATTCCAAAGTTTCAGGGCTGGGCCCCCTACTACACACCCTCTGATATCACGCAAGCGGCGTTTTGCAACTGGTTTCAATGAATGATCCACAGAGAAGGAAAAAAACGGAGATCTTGTGATGGGTGGATGAATCGAAAGAAGCAATGTGGACAGCAGGTGCCAAGATCTAAGGGTCTCTGAATTGTTAGGTCAGGGAATAAATCCCTTTGCCCCATGAGCTCAATAAACCTGTTTGAGGGATTTCTTCAGGGCAGGAGAGAGGAACCGCTGCCGTCCCGCTACTGCTTCTGCACCAGCTGTTGCTTCCATAGGCAACACCCCTGTTGATCAACACAGCCACCAGCCTCTGCTTTTTGGATCCGTTGGGTTCCCTAAATGGACCAGATATGCAGGAGATCCAGGCCCTAAAATGAAACAAAGGCATTCTGACTCTCAGGTGTTTAACACACTCATCATTCAACTCTGGCACACCTGTAAACTAGTCCTTAGGCTACAAGGGTAATGTCTGAGATATTTGTGCCAAAAATGGGGGCTCATCTCTAAGTGTTTGCCTACAAAGATGCAAAACACCACAAGCCACACCAATTTTTTCTCCTTTTCCTTTAATAAGCATGCCACTCTTTTAATCTTGGCCGGTCCAATTCTTTTTGGACAAAATGTGTTTGAAGAAAAGCTATGCAAAATTGTACAGGCTCTGAAGAACTAGTGACAATGAATATTGCCCTGATTTTTTTTTCCCTGACTTAATTTTTTTTTGGGGGGAAAGTCCATCTGCAGTAAAAGTTTCTTTAATTTTCAACTAAAACTCACCATTTTATGTTAAGACTCACCAAGTTAATTTTAGGCAAATGATGAATGTGATCTTTGGTTTGTAGGTGGGAACAGATGCTATTTATGAAACAATTCCCTTGAGGGGAGATTTCTAAACCTTTCCATCACTTAGAAACAGATGGATTTTGCTTTTTACAGAATTTATTTTGCTTATGCTGCAAACATTTTATTTCCATACAGTCAGGAAAAGATACATAGGATGAAGCATCAGGCTAATCTTTTGACTCCTTAATGTATCACACTGCTGCTCCTTATAGGCTATTTTAATGTGTTCATGAATCATGCTCTGATTCACAGCCAAACTTTCTGGCAGACTTGCAAATAAACAGAGCTGTCGAGTCATCTCTCCAAAAAACATCAGAATCCATAGGAGGTGAATGTATACCTCTCTGATTTTTTTCCCACGCATTTTTTTCCCAGCATGATCATGACTGTGTCTGTAAGGTATGGTCAAAAAAAATGAAGACGGCACCCACAAAACATCACACATAAATATGAATATCATCTTGACTTTTTTGGCCACACCCTGTGGACACTCCTAATCATGAGAAAAGCATCCCTGCTTTGAAGTATCTAAGTCAAGTGCTATCTTTCCACCCCCAGGCACTGCAATACATCCTTTAGGAATTGAATCCAAATATGCCATGACTCTATCAGCTTGGATATTTCTCAGATGCTTCACAGGTTACATATCTTAATAAAGTAGTCTAACCTCAAGAAAAGAGCAGGGGTACATGGTGGTGCAGCTGGAAAATTATGTTACAGGGAATCGTATAAGAACTGATACTAGAGAAGACATTGTTAATTCTCTACCCTGACGGCGTATTTCAGTAGCTGCCCATCAACCCTATTTAAGGTGGCCCACATCTCTGCCAGGGTAGGAGGGATCAGAAGTTTATCTGTGGGGCCATTATGAAGAATACTCTTGCTATTTGGCAGGTAAGTTGTTTAAACCATTAAGAGTTAGACTCTGACTGGACAGATCCAGAGAAGGCATCCCCAATATGGTCTTGTAGGTTTATCTTTATGAGTGTTTGACTGCCAAGAAAGGAGACAGCATCCTCCAGTTTGTAAGTTTGGCCAACTTTTTGTTTTCTATGGGACGGGGATGGTCCCCTGAGCCTTGGAAGAGGCTGTGGAATGCCCCACCATAAGAGGACATTGCTGGATCCAACCATGCCAGATAAATCTCTCTCCAGTCTCCAACCTCCTCTTTTTGGAGAAAGTGGAAGGAAGGGTGATTGGGCTTCAATTCCAGAGGAGCCTGGAGGAAATAGATTATGTAGACCTGTTTCAGTTAGGATTCAGTTCAAAGATTGCATCGGTCGCCCTTGTTGATGACCTGTGGCAGAGCTGGGATGGGGTGGTCCATCCATCTTGATCTTCCTTGATCTGTCAGTAACTTTTGAAACCTGAACTATGGTCTGTCTTGGATTTACTTAACGGGCCAGGAATGGAAGGCACCATTTTATGTTGGCTCTCCTGATTCCTTTGTGGTCAGTTTCAATCAGTGTTGACCAAGGACTCTAAATTGTGGGGTGCTGCAGATCTCGACAGCCTCTCCTCTGGTTTAACCTCTATATAAAACTTGCACGTTAAATATATTAAATTCTAAATGTTAAGCCTGGCTTAATATTTATATGTAGCATCAATATGCTAATGAAGCCCAGTTATGCATCTTGATTCTAGGCCAAGCAACTGATGCTGTTAAGGTCTTGTTCCGGTGTTTGAAGATTATGTGTGTCTGGCTGGGGAGGAACAGGCTCAATCCAGACAAAGTTATTTGTGGATATTTCGGCCCCATGATCAGAGGGTTTTCTCCATTGATCTTGGATGGGAGTGCACTTTCCATTCAACACCAGTGCCCCATTGGAAAGTGTCTCGGACTCATAGCTCTGCTCAAGAAATACATTAGTAAATAAAAATAAAAAGGCTCCCAAATTTTAACCATGTTGTTAGGAAATAATTTATCACACACAGAACAAAATCAGAGCTGGAATTCTGTCTAGACCACGGGTGTCAAACTGCCGGCCCACGGGCCGGATGTGTCATGCCAAAACCACGCCCACTCCAGCTCCGGCAATGGGGAAAAAGTCGTGATAATACGCATCACGTGACATGGCGAGTTTGACACCCCTGGTCTAGACTGAATCTGGTTGCAGATAATCTTAGTAACATAAAGACTGGATTCACCACACTAAGCTACAGTTTGTAGTTGGGATTATATAAAGATTGAATTTAGTTCAACTTGAAAGTGATTCAAGTTGAGTTATTGATTTAAATATATATATTTTTACTTAATTGGGAAAGACAAAATATACTGATCCAATTTAATGCTTTTAACCAAGACAATACAAGTTTCCAAATTGATCTATAGTCAGATTCTGCAATATACACACATTCCCCATTGAGCTTGGTTTAGTGGGTTGTGCAAACACAGCCACTATGGTATGTGCCCTGATCTGCTGCTTTGTGTGAGGAGTTATCATTGTATCTGAATAAATAAATAAATCATGATTAAAATTAAAACTTCTAATGAGTTAGATTAGAAGCTTAGAAGAAGGGCATTTTCTAAAGTGTAATTCCAGGTCTGCAATTAGAGGGAAATAATACTTGCTTTTCCACCTGCATTGTATTATTTATTACATTTCTGCACGTAATACAGTTGAAATAAATTACTCAAAAGTCAGAGACGAAAACCAGAGAGCTGTTGCTGCCCTGGTGTGAGAGATGATGAAAAGAGAATGGGTAGTAACCTTTTAAACATAAAACAAGTATGTTTTTCAGGAGCAACTCTGGGTTACCTTTTCCATTCTTCTTTATGTGACTTCCTGCAGGGATAAAGCTATCATCTTTGCATGCAGCATGGGACTGATGGCTGCAGACCCACGTTTTAAAGGTATAATGAAACCAGCACTTTGAGGCAAGAGAATTGTGCCCAACTGGCAAAGACCCAGAGCAGGAAGATAGATTTGCCACTGACATACATTCACACAGTGGGGTGGAATATAGTCCAGATTCCCGCCAAGAAATAGTGTGAGGAAGAGAGTTAAGGCTGTTCCTTCTTAGAAGGTCTCAGAGGATATATTTAACGATGCAAGTTTGTTGTAGTTTGGCAAGATTTCAATCCATCCGTAGCTCGGTTCTCGGCAGCAGAGGCCTTGCAAAAAGGCCTCTGAGGGCGAAATGCAGGCTGGAACTCCATTCTTAGCTGCAGAGACATTTCTTTGGGCCGCAGAAGTGGGCCGGCGAGGAGAGGCCAGGTAAGTGGGTGCAGGGCGTGTGGGGCAGCTCCAGCCCCCCAGCCTAGCTTGATTTTTAGGTATGTGCCTCGCTCCAAAACTACGACTTATTTTGGGGGTAGGGCTTATATTAGGCCCACCCCTAAAAATCAAGCTAGGGCTTATTTTCGGGGTAGGTCTTACTTTCGGGGAAACAGGGTAAGTACCTAATTTACCTTGTATTTTTCTTTATCCGAGTATGCTAATTTATTTCCCCTTTTCTCTGATTCTTTTTCCAATGCATTCCATGTGGTTTTTTTTTTAATCTAGAAATGAGGCTTCATTCTTTCACGAATTGCTCATTAAAAGCGTGAAATTTAGCTATCTTGGTTTCAGGATTGGCACTAGGTTTATTAAGTTCTGTGTTTGTGGATTATGGCTGGATCCACAGCATAATAATAATAATAATAATAATAATAATAATAATAATAATAATAATAATAATAATAATAATAATAATAATAATAATAATAATAATAATAATAATAATAATAAAAAAGTTGGAAGGGACCATGGAGGTCATCGAGTCCAACCCCTGCTCAGGCAGGAAACCCTATACCATTTCGGACAAATGGCTGTCCAGTCTCTTCTTAAAAACTTCCAGTGTTGGAGCATTCACCGCTTCTGGAGGCAGGTTGTTCCACTGGTTAATTGTTCTAACTGTCAGGAAGTTTCTCCTCAGTTCCAGGTTCCTTCTCTCCTTGACTAGTTTCCATCCATTACTTCTTGTCCTGCCCTCAGGCGCCTTGGAGAATAGCTTGACTCCCTCTTCTTTGTGGCAACCCCTGAGATATTGGAATACTGCTATCATGTCACCCCTAGTCCTTCTTCCTTTCTACTTTCTACTTTCCTAAGAGCTGATCTGAAGGAAGAAGACTTTGTTAGGCCAAGAATGTCACAGTTGGAAGTTCAGATGACATTTATCATAGATGTCTTCTACTGAGGAATTCATGGATAAGATCTGTCGGGGACATTCAAAATTACCCTCCTCTCTGTTCATAACAAGAGAGCCATCATTTTCTTTCTCAAGAGGTTGGGTAAGATCATGAAATCAAGAGTAATTTTATCTGCTTCAAGAACAGCAAGATTTTCAGGCATTTAATATGGATAATTAATCTGAATAGACTCTGAAAAAGTGTGGTGGTGGGGGGAGTTTTTTGTGTGTGTTTTGTGAACTGCACCCAAAATTGACTTTAATCTTTTACTAAACTATTAGACTGCATTTTAAATACCAAGTGGATTCATATATAGTATGTTTAAATGTGTGTTATGTATGTGTACACTTTGAGAACAAGCAACTTTCATTTTTAATGTGTGCCATTGTGCCCACAGTAAAAATGACAATAAAGGTTATCTATCTAATCTATCTATCTATCTATCTATCTATCTATCTATCTATCTATCTATCTATCTATCTATCTATCTATCTATCTATCTATCTATCTATCTATCTATCTATCATCTATCTATCTATCTATCTATCTATCTAATCTATCTATCTATCTATCTATCTATCTATCTATCTATCTATCTATCTATCTATCTATCTATCTATCTATCTATCTATCGACCCTGCTAAGCTGTCTTTAACCAGTTAATTAAACCCAATTAACTAAACTCACAAAATACGCTACATTAAAATCAAAACAGCAATATGAAATAGGATGACATCCTACGCAGCAAAATTCTGAATTCTGTATTTTTGTGCAGATCATAAATATTTGAAACAGGCCATTTGACCCTAAGAGACGCCCCTCTCCCCACATTAGCTATTAATGGAATTTGCACAGAGCAAATAATAAAAACAGGCAAGGAAGGAAGGAAAACCACCAAGCCACACCTGTAATGGCAGAATGAAAGTGAGACTGGACTGGGCAGAAATCAAGAATGCTGGCTGGAGACTCAGCAGACCTCCAATCTCTCCCCCAATTCTGAGACAAGAGGGATTTTACAGGCTGTCAATTCCCAGGCTGTCTTTTCTCCTTTCTTCACCCAGGAGGCCATGATGGGATTCAGCTTCTGCAAAATGCAAACATTGCAAATTCTGACAAACGCCACTTGAGGAGCAGCTGAGGGAAGAAGTCGTGTAAACCTGGGAAAAGGTAGAAAATGCAAGGATAGGGCATTTCAGACTTTTTCCAGCCATAGAACCTGTGAGTTAAAAATAAAATATCTGAAGCCCAGCAACCACCTAGTCCAGTGGTGGTGAACCTATGGCACGGGTGCCAGAGACGGCACTCGGAGCCCTATCTGTGGGCACACATGCTGTTGCCCCAGCCTTGCCTCCCCCCACGACCCCACCAGCAGCCCCCCTGGAGGAGAGTCACCCCCGAGTGTGGCCCACGCGGAGCAGCACAGCCAAGGACATGGCAGCCAGGCAACGTAGACAAGACTCTGCCCTCATGCCCCATCGCGCACAGTTGATGCTGCGGGGCATGGGCAGAGGGCGTGGCCACCATGGCGCTGCTGGGCTGCCTGGGCGATCTGCGGCGGGCCCTGGAGGCGGTGAGTGGCCCTGTGGGCAGGCAGGGTGGGGGCAGGGCAGGGGGTGGAACGGGGGCGGGGCCAGTTTTTGGGCACTCGGTCTCTAAAAGGTTCGCCATCATTGACCTAGTCCATATCTTTCTTCGCTTCCATACTTGTTAATACAGAGAAAAGGCACTTTACCCCATCCTGTGATTCCTAGGTCAACCTTGCATTACCTCTTTACTGGAGCAATTCTACGAAACCGAAGACGACGGATCTTCTGCAGAACTCAGTAAGTTGTGCTTTTTTGCAGTCTTTGGGGTGTTTCCAAAAAAATGTGGGTAGTGATAGAGGGGAAAGAAACTTGCAGAGTTGAGGGATGAGATCTGCACTTAGCACAACATGCCCAGGGACCCTGTTTTTGGTAGTGTAAGAGTTCAGGTTGGACTCTTGGAGGTCAAAGGTCAGAGTTTTGGAGATTCTCAAGCAAACAAAAATTGCCCTACTCCACTACTGGTGGGGATCTGGGAACTTTTACAGGACAAGGTTCACCTGTTAAGCAACTGATGCCCCCAAAAAGTTGATATCCTGGTCTCACCCACTCACTTTTAAATGTAAATTTGAAGTTATCCAAGAGAGTCATGTATGTGACATTGGCAAACATATGCAATAAATCAAATATAAATTTATATGGACTCCCGAAGATGGTAGAGGACAGGAAGGCCTGGAGGAACATTGTCCATGGGGTCGCGATGGGTCGGACATGACTTCGCAACTAACAACAACAAATAAATTGGACTTGAAACATTTATTTGCAGCCATAGGTATTAGCAAAGCTCATATAAAATTAAAACAATCTGTATCAATTCAATATATCCTCTTCAATAATTAACAGCATTATAAATAAATACACCAATCAATGCAAAACACACACTCTTTACCTGTTTGTGTCCAGGACCATTTTGAGAGTTTAGTGAAACTTATAGATCCCTTTGCTGAAAAATGTATTTAATGGCATGACGTGACATAGAAATAGATTGCATTACAAAGGAAACCAATGATGCTCAAAGGCAGTTGTGAAACTATTACTGTACCCCCAAAACAGCAATATAGGAATGCACGGGCTATTTTATTAATCCATGTAGTAATTTAGATAGGCTTATCAAAGGTAGCAAACATCTTTGGAGTTTAGAGGCCATCACTTGGTAATCCACATGAACAAAGAGTGATTTTAGGGAAAATAAAGCTGCTGATTCATTCCAAGGTGGAGAAGCCCAATTCTGGGCCAAACCTGAGATCCTAAAGCTCAGATAAACAGATCACAGATAATTCAAAATACCTTTCTGGGTGTTTTCAATCCAAGTTTGGATAGCCATTGATAGCCAAACCTGACCCTAGATCAAGGGTGTCAAACTGCCGGCCCGCGGGCTGGATGCATCATGGTGAAACCGCGCCCACCAAATTGCCAGCAATGGAAAAAAGTCACGATACGTCACGACACGTCACATGACATTGCAAGTTTGACACCCCTGCCCTAGATTCTGCCTTGGTTTACCTTCCCAATGAGCAACCGAGTCAGAAGATCATTTAGGGTACCCTGATAAAGTGGGATCTCTCCAGTGGTGGGATTCAAATATGTAAACATATGTAAATATGTTCTCTGTGTGGATGCCGCTTCCAGAGGTCCATTCTGGGCCTGGGCAACAAAAAATTAGCTACCGGTTCTGCTGAACTGGTGCGAACCGGCTGAATCCCACCACTGGATCTCTCTATGAAAAAGGAGAGAGCCTTGAGCCCCATTTTTTACATTCCTTTTTATAGTTAACACAACAAAGAAAATGGAAGAGGAAAGTTGACTGGACAGGATAAAAAGTAACCTCCCCTTTGCATAGGAAGTCAATTACATGTAGTCAAACATGTTACACCTATTTGCATCCCATAATATCACACATGTTCATTACAATGAAGCCTGAGGTCAGAAGGGGTGTAAACTGTTAAGGCAAAAAGGTTGTTTGGAGTTCACAAAAAAGATAAACCAGACCCCAATTTGTACTAACATTTTTTTTCTTTTCTTATTTGGACCTAGTCTCCAGCCCGTTTTATCAGTTTAGGAATGCTAAAAGCTAATAAACCTGAACATCATTTTAAGAGAGAGAAAATAAATCAAATTAAAATACAAAGTAACTGTGTTAATTAGCAAGTTACAAAATCCATGTCATGTGCCCCTCACCATCGCTCAGGAAAGCTTTAATTGGGATGCTGAAACAAACACAAAACACACACACACATACACACACCTTTTCCAATTTACTACAGCTTTTTAACTCTCTGAATAAGCCTCCCCAATGTCCAGCTCACTTTGGGGGTCTACCTTGCAAAGGGCTTTGCCACCGTCTTCCACATCCAAGCCCAGGCAAAGGGTTTCCCGGTGGTGCCCCCTCTTAAATGTTACCGAAGTCTGCCCCCTGCCGAGCAGAAAGAGGACGACTCCTTCGGTCCTGGATCCCTCGATGATCCCTGTCGTCTCCCTGGTAGCCGTGGGATCCACCCCTAGCATTTCCCATCCCGAGACCGGCACGAATCCCGCAAGGACGAGCGACCGAAGGCATCCGAGATCCTTAGGCGGAGGAGGGCGCAGCCCGTCGCCTCAAAGTCCTCCGCCCGGTTTCCCAGGTGACGAAGGCCCCGCCCCGCGACGCGTCGACCTCCCTCCCGCCTCTCCCTGGGGGCGGGGCGCGGCGGTTGCCGGAAGCGGAAGCCGCTGCCGCTCCTCCCGGGCAGCGCCACGGCCAGGAGGAAGCGGCCGCCACGAGCCCGACGGCGGTGGGTTTCTCGAGCGGGAAGGCACAGGCAGGAGCGGCGGGGGGCGATGGCAGGCGATGCCTTGGGGGCCGTCTCACCGCTCTGTTTCGCCGCCGCGCCACCTTGGGAAAGGCGGCCCTCAAGCAGCAGCACCGAAGACGAGGGGGGGCACCCCCGGCTTCCCCCTTGGACGGGAGCTTCCGGTTCTAGCGGGAGGGAGCAGCAGGCGGGGAGGCCTAGACCGTCCCTCTCTAGGAAAGCCCAAGCCGGAAGCGCCGGGGGAGGGACCTGAGCTTCCCCGGAAAGCGCGGGAATTCGTCCTCGGGTCCTGGTGGAGGGCTTGCTTGGTGCGCCCGCTAAGGCCCCGGTGGGGGCTGTCGGCGGCAGCCGTGTCAAAACGCGCGCGGTTTTGATGATAGCATTCATTGATGGCTTTTGCTGTAAGTATAAAGCAGTGTTTCGCAACCACATCCCCTTTAAGATGGTGGTGGGACTTCAACTCCCAATGTACTGGCTGGGGAATTCTGGGAATTGAAGTCCACCCATCTTAAAGGCAGTGCAGTTGAGCAACATTGGTGTAGAACAGGGGTCTTCAAACTTGGCCCTTTTATGACTTGTGGACTTCAACTCCCAGAATTCCTCAGCCAGCATGGCAAGCTGGCTGAGGAATTCTGGGAGTTGAAGTCCACAAGTCATAAAAGGGCCAAGTTTGAAGACCCCTGGTGTAGAGCAGAGAGAGATAACTATAAGCCGCATCTCAAAACTCTGCTGGCTTGGAAAGATGGTGCTGAAGAAATGTTAAATATATTTTCTGTATGAATTCTGTCATTTGAATTTGTTTCTCCCATTCTAGAGAGTATAGAGAATATATTGATACTAAAAGTAGCTCCAGATTCTGCTGGCTTTTGACTACAAGCTCCCTCTTCCTGTGCGAGTCAGGAGGAAAAACTAGGGGACCATGGCTTGTTCCTAATGCTGCGTGTGTAATAATCTCTTGTCGTGCCCGTTGAGGATCCTCTTTATTACTTTCTCCGTTTTGGATCAGCATTGTTGTTGCAGACACAGAGAAGTCGTTTTGTTGCATCTAATCCAGACTGGACTATGTCGCATGAGCAAGGGATCAGCCATGTCTTGCAATCTTCATCTTTCAGGGACATGTTGGTTGGGAAACTGGCTTTTCCCTTTCTGGCAACCAGTTTGACTGGGGCTCTTGTCTGAAAATAGCCTGGTATCCTTACCTTTCATCCACAGCATTATGACTTCATCAGGTTCCCATCAGAGCTGTTGGCTGATCCAGGCACTGCTTTTGCTGGTGGGGGCTTCTCAGAGGAGGGAGACCAGGAAGAACGTATTTGTGGAGGCCCAGTTTTACAAAGAGAAGGCTTCTGTGCAACCATGGTGGGGTGGCACTAGATTCTTTAAAGAAGCATCTGTTCGCCAAACAGGAACTCCTATCCTGAGTTCCTAATGCCAGGAATAAACATATAAAACTAGATGACTGTTGGATCGGTAAATTTGGAGTTTTAAAGATGCTGTGGGTACTCTTACAAAATGGCCGCCTTGAAGATGACCTATCACAAAACCATTTCATGGAAGAATGGCAAATGAAACTGTACTCCCACTATTTTCTCTATAGTTTACTTTTGATATGTGCGCACCTTTCTAAACAAAGCACTGAGGTATGACCATGCATCATTTTCAGTTTTCTAAGAATCTTTGGTTATATGCTAGAGCATACCCGGAAATTCCATACTAGATGTTGGTGCTTTGCACTGTGCTGCCTTCTTTTTTATTTTGTTTTTAAATGTAAACCCTTTTAAAATATGGGGCTTGCATGCCTCCTTTACTAGGAACCCAAGAGTTGCAATGTGAAGACCACTTTGGGGGTGTTTTTATAATATTTGTTGAGGGATATTATAGCCAGAGGGATATCAGATATGTACATATAGTGGCAAGGATGATGGTTAGTTGCAATTTCAACTGTCAGCAATGTGCAGTTTGGCTCTCAAGGAGTAGCTCAGTTTTCCTGTTCTTAAAGCCCCAAGATGGACTGGAAATTTTCCAAATTCCTATCCTTCATAGTTTTTATAGAACCAGTGTCTCTGGGAAACATAACAATGAGACATCTGACACATCCAACACCCCAATTCTGTATGAAGGTGTGGAATGTAATGTCATTGGCACATCATACTAGACACCTCATGTTATTGATGTTACTGGCATGTCTATCTCGGTTTTTCTGGGGGATCTCAAAGTAGCTTACTTTGTCTCCTCCAATTTCATCTGTATGGCAGCAGCTCTGGCTGGTCAGAAGTGTGACAGTTCCTTGAGATTGTGTCTTAGGAAATAGGGTACCTGAAATATTATGCAACATTATTACTATATCTTTGGTTATCAGATGTTTGTTGCACAATCTAATTAATACATCTTTGGTTATCAGGCTATAAAGATCCTGATTTTGTCATCCTTTTTTTTTTTAAACTAGATCTGAAACACAACTAATTGTCACTTGCTGTGATGCAGTAGTGCTATAAAATGGCTAAAAGAGTGGCAGAGAAGGAGCTGACTGACAGAAATTGGGATCAAGAAGAAGAAACGGAGGAGGTAAGCAAGTCTTGCTTTCATTAACTTAGAGCAACAGTACGTGAAGTACACAAATGCATGTCACAGTATTTTTGATATCTATGAAAAAGTACTTTGCAAAACTGGGACGGTAATGGGCCAGTCTGTCCAGCCTTTCTTGAATGTACCAAGAGTCAAGACCAAAACAGTCACAGGGAAAAATCTTGTTTCATATAATTTGGCTCTATAAGAAAAGTCTGGGATCACCAGTGTATTGGTTATTGTAGTATTAAAATTGACCTGTCTTGTGTGATAAAAACAGATATGAACTCATGAAGACTTTATTGATAATGCATGCCAGTTGTAACTGGACTTATTACAACTTTTGACATTTGGATTTCTCTGTGTCTTCCTGATGACACAGAAACAGCTTCCTTAAGCTTTATATTGTCTGCCTCTGATGGGGCCTCACTAATGAGGGAGTCGAGCCCAAAAGTACCTCTCACTTTTAAGTGCTTCTGCGGTGAGCAAGGGAGGGAAATCACACACATTTGTGCTGAGCCACAGGTATGACAAGGTTGTGTAGCCTCTTTGTGCAATGGCATTGCCTTCAAAATCTGATAATTTCACCCCAATATCTTGCAAGGTTTCAACCTTCTCACATACTAGGCCAGGGGTCTTCAAACTTGGCCCTTTTATTATTTGTGACGCTGGCTGAGGAATTCTGGGAGCTGAAGTCCACAAATCATAAAAGGGCCAAGTTTGAAGACCCGATTTACGTCAAGCAGGAATTATAGGTGATTTAGATGCTTGTGCCTTATTTATTTTTGAAAAAATCTGGCAATTGTCTCATACTAAGTTATGGGTCTTTATAAACATCAGCCCCTATCAATAGTAACAAAGAAAGTCAGAAGGTGCTTGCTCTATTATTTGTCAAGTGATTATCTATTTACAACAGGAGTCTTCAAACTTGGCCCTTTTATGACCTGTGGACTTCAACTCCCAGAATCTCTCAGCCAGGCACGCATGCCTGACTGAGGAATTCTGGGAGTTGAAGTCCACAAGTCATAAAAGGACCATGTTTGAAGACCCCTGTACTAGGCAGAGCCAATCTGGAGACCACGTGCATCACATCAACTAATTGTTTTGGCTGCCAAACGTATCTTGCAAGTGGATTGTAACAGGGCTGAGTTTCTTTCCTGGGATTGACACTGAGCTCTTGGTAGTGATGGTTTTCACAATGTTTAGTCAAGAGGGCCAGCCATATAGATCTAAATCTATAAAACAACTACCGATATTTCTATTGAGAATATTGCCAATGAGACACGCTGTTTGAAAAAACTATAATTAGGGTTGCTTTTACTTACACCTGTCATTGGGTAATAGTGTTTCAAGTTCATGTTAAAGAGCTTGCGGTTTCATGCAACATAACACCTACTGGAGAAATCTGCTATTAAAATTATACTTTAACATTAGAGCAGCATGATTCTGACTTCCAAATTCTCCAAACAAATCTGAATTTTGTGAATGCTTTCGTTATAAATTGATAAGTATTCCAAGCAGTGGTGTGGGCTTTCTAGAAAATTTTGGTTTAATTATCTTTTACCTATACTTTCCATGTCTTCGATGTTTTATCATCAACTTGCTGAAGATGAAATAATGAGTAAATCATAAGTAGGCTACAATCCCCATACTGTAGATCACACCGTAGTTCAGAATCCCATTCTCCTCTGAGGGGAAATTTGTTGATTCCTTTCCTCTCCGTCTGTTATGTTCTACATCGGGGTTTGTCAGCCTTGGCAACTTCAAGATATGTGGACTTCAACTCCCAGAATGCCCCAGCCAGTATGCTGGCTTGGATATTCTGGAAGAGTCCATAACATCTTTTAAGTTGCCATGACTGAGAAACACTGGTCTGTATACTTCGACTGTGTGTCGAAGTTACTCTTGTGTTTATAAGCAAAATCTACCAGTGTGGTACAGCATGAAGATGTTGGGTTGGCACTGTGAAGAGCCCTGTTCAGGTTCCCTTTCAGCCAAGGATCCCCTTGGGAGACAGAACTGCCCATCCTCTCTTCTCAGCCCAATCCATCTCCCAATTGCTATAGGAAAAAAATTAGAGGAGAGATCAGGGCATCCCATTTAGAGCCCTTGAATGTACAGGTAGTCCTCAAATTATGTCTTTTTTTTTAATGATGGTTCAAAGTTACAACCTGGGACTACAATCTCGGAAGAAGGGACACATGACCTATACTCACACTTACGACTGTCACACCCACCCCTGCAGTCACGCGATTGCAATTGAGATGCGTGACAACTGGCTCACATTTACAACCACCTGCAGCATCTTACAATCACATAATTGCAATTTGCAATCCTTTTTGCCAATTTCTGGCAAAATCTGCCCACTGTACAAATTGTCATAAATTTGGGTCCAGCTTAACTTACAATCACAAGGACTTACAACAGTTGTAAGATTACCTATCAGGTGAGTTTTATATATATATTGTATATATAGGAAAGAAGGAAGTAATTCCATAATAAAAACTAACATGGATGGTGGAATCTCTTAGAAGACATCCTTCTCTATAAATAGGAATAATTATGTTTTTTTCCTGAAAGGAATTTAATGATTTCTAAAGTTCATTGGGTAAATTACAATAAATATGCTTCTTAAAAATAATGACTCATTTGAGGGGAATCTGTCGGTTGACATCGTTTGGGAAATATTTATGGAAAACATGTTCTAAATATTTTGAACAAGTCAGTGAGCAGCTATGATGCCCAAAAGTGATTCATAAGAAATCATCCACAACGATGTTATAAAATTTGAATATGCCAAGCGCTTGCATATTGTAATACAACTTTGAACCTCATGGTGTTGATAAGTGGATGATTACATCTGAGAACCGGAGTATTAAGAAAATGAGTTTTGCTGGGATTTCTTTTTCCAGACTTCTTTCATTTTGCTTGTCTTAAGAATTTAACCATTCTCTGCAGGTGGGAACTTTCTCAGTGGCCAGTGAGGAAGTTTTGAAGAACAGACCAATTAAGAAGGCAAAGCGTAGAAATGTAGTGACTGAGGTATATATATATATATATATATTATTTTAAAATAAGGTTTCGGCTAATTTGTCTAATTCTTTGCATTGCCTAAAAATAGTTTGTCACTAAGTGCTAGCTTATTATATAAACAGAACTCTTACTAAATAGTCAGACTAACATACTCAGACTAATGTATGTATAATTGCATGTCTTTTAAATGTTTGATGCAAAATGTCATTTGTAATTCTAGAAGATTCATAATACATGAAATGTCTCTCTGAGGGAGAATTTGAATTCTGGAAGATTTTCATGTTTCTAGCCATTCTTTTTCTAACAGCTGAGGATGAGAGAAGTTTATTTTTGTGGTTAGGCCCAACTATTAAAAAACGTAGCTTTTCACTGTTTATATGGATCCCTTACACTAAATAATAATAAAGGAAATTGAGTCCCCATCCCAGTCCTTGACTCTCTCATCCAGAAAAAGAGTGAATTACGTACTTTTGGTAAACACTTGTATATTTTAATAGTAAAAACTTAGTTGGCAGAATGCAACATTGTACTTCCTCCAGGATTCTGTTTATTCCAAGCAGTTATTCAACTTCTGTTATTAAGAGCTGTGGTGGCGCAGTGGTTAGAAAGCAGTATTGCAAGCTAACTCACTGCCAGGAGTTTGATCCTGACCGGCTCAGCCTTCCATCCTTCCGAGGTGGGTAAAATGAGGACCCAGATTGCTGGGGTCCAGATGCTGACTATGAAAACCACTTAAAGAGGGCTGTAAAGCACTGTGAAGCGGTATATAAGTCTAACCGCTATTGCTATCTGTGCAACTGAATCATCTGAATTAGAAAAACAGTATTTATGGAATTAAAAAAATACTGTTATTTTAACAGTTGTTTTATTCCTGGTGGTTTATGGTGAATCCCATATATTCTTTCTAAACTCTGTTTATGACATAGGAAAAGGCTGGGAGAGCTAACAGGATCCAGGGGCTAAACTCAAATGTTTTTTCAACCTCAGTAACTTTAAACTGAGTGGGTTTCAACTCCCAGGATTCCCCCTGGCTGCTAGGCTAATTCTGCAAATCCGTGTGATTTCCAAATCTCGTGAAGTTGCCCTCCTTCAAGCTGAAGCTGAAGCGTACGCTTGTTTGTGAGCCCTGCTAATGCATCTTTAAAATTATGTACTCTTGAGGCCTCTTTTAATGTCTGAAGAGGGCTAAAATAGCTCTGTGTTACTATTAAGCATGTGTAGAACATTTTGAATTCAAAGCATTTCTCCTTCAGCTGTAAGGTCAAAATAACCTGCTTTTAAAATAAGAACAGGGAGTTTAGCATTAAACACTTTTTGCCTGCTCTGACTAACTATTGACTTACCTTTGTAACAGCAAGAAAAGTCATCTTTAGATGGCTCACAGTCTTTAGTTTGGGGTCAGGGGATTGACTAAACACAGGGTACGCTGTTGTTGGTATTTTCCCTGAAGTGGCATGATTCTGCCTTTTAAAAATGTTACTTTGGAGGCATGCTTGGATGGCTGCCGCTGGGGGCTCCTGCCCAAGATACGTTCAGTTAAGGAAGGCATTCTTCCATGGAGGCTTTGTAGAAATGGAAGGACATTTTGTTAAAAGCAGTGGCTGAAACAACTGGAAACTGCCCAAGAAGCAACATTTGGGGGAAATGAACTAAGAAACCCATTTTAGAGGTGGCACTAGGCTTTTGCCTTTGAACGAGAGAGGAGCGGTGCATCAGGAACATCTGGGGTTTACTGCAAATGCAGCCACCATGAAAAAATAGTAAGAAAATCCCATCCCTTCTGAATAGGCCCAGGATGGGCTTCTACTCTGTCTGAGAGACGCAGAACAACTTATTTCCGTTCTTTTTTTTTTTTTAGTCAGAAGGTGGTGGAGCTTTTAAGGGATTTAAAGGTTTCGTTTTACCTTCCGGGACTGGTATTTTTTCTGGTTTCGGAAATGGCCCCGGAACAAAATCTTTTGGCGTGTTATCCAATGGTGGCGGCAGCTCCAGCACCATTACGCACAGCTCTTCGCTCCCCAGCTTAAAGACGGCTTCAGAAACAAAACCTACGTTTAGTAAGTTTACTCTTTTATTATTATTATTATTATTATTATTACTAGGGGGAAATAACTTTAATATCTTCAAATGAAAATTATTGGGGGGGGGGGAAACCCTGCTGTATGGTTTTAAAAGGAAGGATTGCATTTAGCCTGGGGTCCTTTGCATTTTAACCTAGTGGCAAAGAGTATTTTTTTTTTTTAACATAAATCCAGTACAGGTAGCTCCTGATGACAATTTCTGTTGTCAGCAAGGCAGTTGTTGAGGGAGGCATACCCGATTTTACAACCTTTTTTTACCACTGTGGATAAGTGAATTGCCACAGTTGTTAAGTGAATCACGGGGTCCTTAAGGGAATCCGGCTTCCTCCTCTGACTTTGCCTTGCCAGTCAGCTGGGAAGGCCACACATGGCGATTGTATGACGCCCTGACACTGCAAATGTCACAGATATGTGCCAGTGACCAATGTGAATGTGGGGATGGCGAGATATAAGTGCGAGGACTAAATAAATGATGGGGAGTCAAGGACTACCTCTACCCAGAATTGCCATTGAAGCTGAGCTCCCCAAGTTTTGGGGGGCCTGTTTGGAAGTTGGAGGGTACGCTGAAAAACCCACCCTTGGTCTCGGCAAGATCCTTTCTTGAAAGGGCTTGTAGGTTTTGTATCCTTAAAGAAGTACATCTTCTAAGTAACATCTTGATCAGGGGTCTTCTAACTTGGCCCTTTTATGACTTGTGGACTTCAGCTCCCAGAATTCCTCAGCCAGGCAAGCTGGCTGAAGAATTCTGGGAGTTGAAGTCCACAAGTCATAAAAGGGCCAAGTCTGAAGACCTTGATCATATTCTTGATCAAGATCTTGATCATATTCTTCACACCTTTCCAGAAATAACAGACAGCAGTTGTTAGGTAAAACAGAACATCTGAGATTAGAAAAAAAGATTATTTCTGCTCTTTCGTTACTAAGAACTACTGACTGGCTGGATCCCTTTACAAACAGAATAGAGCTGTCTAAAGTAATGCTATTTATTGAGTCTGGATCCAGATCTTAAGAGGATGGAAAACAAGGTTCATGTAGGTTTGCCTGGGCTCAGTGATGATCACAGGGATGGGATAGAGGGTGATTCTGCTTTCAGAGCCTCTGATTATCTGCTTGCTTGTCTCCAAATTGCAAGTGAGGTCCTCTTATTTATTATATTCATATTTATTTCAGGTCATTTTTAAAGAGATGTTTACTACCACGGGTACTTTTTTTTTTTTTTTAAACCCTCTATCCTTAATATCCTCGATTCTGATTATTAAATTTGAAATTTGGTCTGTATGTGGAAGAATGATTCCACTGGTCCCATGCCTTTTATTTTTCAGTAGAATTCAGAAAGGTACTCAGTATAATAAATTTAGCAAAGACGTCGGGGGGGAAAAATACTGCTCAGATTAGAGCAGATTTACAAATAGAGGTATAGGTTGCTCATTTTCCTGAACTAGATTTGTTAAAAGTTTATAACCTGCGTTGCTGTGATGGGGAAGTGGGGGAGTTAAAGCTTCCTGCTTTGGTAGGGAAACAGGTGATAAATTCTATCGATCAACCAAGGTGGAATTTCTTCCTTGATCAGCCAGCCTACCACATTGCCCTGCTTGGCTGTGGGAAAACAACATCGTTTCTACATGGGAGTGAAGAAGGCTGGCACAATAAGGTGGATGATTTCTGTTTCTTCCATCTGTCCTGGCCCATCCCTAAAGCAGAATTCCTGGTTGGCTTGGATATGAGGCTGCTGCTTAAATTGCATGAGGCTCTGGACCCTCTTTATTGCTTCTTCTCTGATTATATTCTTTACATTCAGCTATAAATTGTCCACAATCAAAAGGGTAATCTTCTACTGGTTTCCAGCAGAAAGGTGAAGAAGAACAGTATGCGTTTAGACTTAGTTCACCTGAAGCAGGGGTCTTCAAACATGGCCCTTTTGTGACTTGTGGACTTCAACTCCCAGAATTCCTCAGCCAGCGTGCCTGGCTGAGGAATTCTGGGAGTTGAAGTCCACACGTCACAAAAGGGCCAGGTTTGAAGACCCCTGACCTGAAGTGTTTTTCCTGGAGAAATTCCCTGAAGTCAAGTTCTTTCAAATCCTTCATCACGAAGCTATCAGCTTGTCTCAGCAGCTCTTGGGCACTTCTGTTAATACTAAAAAAAAAATATGCAATCGCTGAAACCATCCGTCCCCAACGTATTGCCCAATCTTGGTTCAAAGGCAACATTGCAGTATTTGTTAAGATGTATCGCGCGAAGAGCTAAGGTTGTTATAAAGAAGGCAACGTGTGGTTTAATGCAATAGATTTTTCATTAGAGTTTTAATCAAATTCTGATGTCTTTGGGACGCTGGATGTGAGTCTAAAGATTATATTATTTGGGTTTTCTGTTTTTTATTTTTCAATGTCCTTGCTATCAAAATGCTGGCCTCATGTTTGTTTAGGTCAGGGGTAGGCAACCTTGGCTCTTTTATGACTCGTGGGCTTCAACTCCCAGAATTCCTGAGCCAGCCATGCTGAGGGGAAAGGGAGAGGTTTCCAAGCTGAGCCATGCTGGCTCAGGAATTCTGGGAGTTGAAGTCCACGAGTCATAAAAGAGCCAAGTTTGCCTATCCCTGGTTTAGATAGTGCAGCTTTTAGACAAGCTGCTAGATCAGGGGTCCTCAAGCCTGGCCACTTTAAGACTTGTGGACTTCAACTCCCAGAATTCCCCAGCCAGCCATGCTAGTGGGGGAATTCTGGGAGTTGAAGTCCACAAGTCTTAAAGTGTCCAAACATGAGGACCCCTGTGCTAGATTTTGGAGGCCTCTTCTCTCTTTTTTTTTTTGTTTTTAAAAAGGTGATTCTCCACAATGGCCGTTTATAATCATAGCCCTTGGATATTTTTATATTTTACAGATTCTGTGGTCTCCAGCGTCTCGGCCAATAGTGTTACCCTTGAGAAGACCTCTGCACACGTGGAAGCCAATGGCGAGAATCCGGAGCCCTTGTCCTTGGGACTCACTCAGAGCAAAGCCTGCAACTCGGAGAGTTATCATAAACAGTTGGCTGCCCTCAATTGTTCTGTACGGGACTGGATAGTCAAACACGTCAACGCCAACCCTCTCTGTGACCTGAGCCCCATCTTCCACGACTACGAGAAATACTTGGCGGAGATAGAGCAACAGGGCCTGGCTGGCAACGGCGGCTCTGGAAGCAGCGGCGGCACCAAAGCCACCGAAGCCCAGCCTCGTCCTGCCTTTGGGAGCCCGGCCCTTCAACCGGGCTCCGCGTTTTTCTTTAACAGCAGCAAATCGGAGGATGCCCTCGGGAAGAAAACAGAGTCGGAGAAGAAAATAGAACTTAAAGCGGCGGCCGCCTCCACCGCCTTGTTCTCTTTTGACAAAAGTGACAGCTCTGATCTGAGTTCAGGGGCGGCCGGGTCTGGATTCTCATTTTCCCCTGGAAATGGAGGTTTGTTTGGCAAAGATGCAAGTCAGGCCAAGGTGGCTCCTTCCTTTTCCAATAATGCCTTAGACGCCCCGATTGAAAGCGGTAGCCATGAACCAAGTAAGTGGGATGTGATTTAGAGATTGAGAAATGGTGTGATCCCTGATGAGAATCTCGGTGATATGTCCCCATTCACGTTGCAGACGGCCTGTCGCTACATTTGTTTTGGGGAGGGGTAGCTATCAAGGTTTACAAATTCGTTGTATTTATTTGGGGGTGGGGGGATTAATGGCTGCATGTCCATTAGTGCAGGGGTCCCCAATCTATGGTCCGCGGCCTGGGATCGGGCCGCGGGCTCTTGGCCAGCTTGCCGCGGAAACGACTGGCCGGTGCGTACGCGTGGGTGCGCATTTCCCCCCCACTCGCACTAGCACCTGCAGGCCTGTTTGTGCATGCGTGCTGACATGAATGGGAATGCTAGTGCGGGACGGGTGTCCACAGCCCGTTTGCACATGGGCCGCTAGCCCGGCGGTTTGCACGACCCGTTCGTGCATGTGCGAACAGGCTGCTAGTCGGCGTGGGGGTGCGCAGCCATTCACGCATGTGCACGGCCTCACTGCATGCACGAATGGGGCTGCTAGTGCCGCGCCCCTGTGTGCGCACGCGCGTGCACACACACCAATTTTGAAGCTGCTCTCCTTCCCTCCGGTCCTCAAGCTCGGAAAGGTTGCAGACCTCTGCATTAGTGTCCGGAGTGAAGCAAGACACCTTTCTCCCAATCTCTCTCTGTTGCAGAGAATCGGAACAGAGAAGCTGCATAGTGGAATTGTTTGGACTGCAAGGAAGCATTTTGTAGCCCCTGTGGGCTTCTCACCAGCCACCAAAGCATTCTGAACTAGCTAAGAGGTTTTTTTTGTGCTTCTGCTGCCAAGCTATGGCAAGCAGTCTGAGCCTGACTTCCCCTGGAGTCCTCTTAACATATATAAAGGACTCAAGTTATTGGTGCCTGAATAACAGAATAGCAGAGTTGGAAAGGACCTTGGAGGTCTTCTAGTCCAGAGGTCTCCAGCCCCTGGGCTGTGGCCCGTTCAGAAGCAGACCGCGCAAGCGGGTAACTGTGCTCGCACGTGCAGCTCCATTTATGCAAGTGGTGAGCGCTGCTTGCACAAATGAAGTGTGTTCGCTCACGTGAGCACCTGTCACTCACACAAAACCATCTTCTCTCCCCCCCCCCTTCCCCACTGGTTCACCAAGCTGGAAAGGTTGGGGACCGCTGTTCTGATCCACCCCACTTGCTCAGGCAGGAGACCCTATACCATTCTGGGCAAATGACAGTCCAATCTCTTCTTGAAAACCTCCAGGGGTAGGGCACCCACAACTTCTGAAAGCAAGTCCTTCCACTGGTTAATTGTTCTCTGTCAGGAATTTTCTCCTTGTTCTAGGTTGCTTCTCTCCTTGATTAATTTCCATCTTCTTGTCCTTCCTTCTAATCTAGTGCTTTGGTAAATAGGTTGATCCCCTCTTCTTTGTGGCAGCCCCTCAAATATTGGAACACTGGTATCATGTCACCCTTTTCATTAAACTAGACATACTCAATTCCTGCAACCATTCTTCATGTTTAGCCTCCAGCCCCCTTAATCCTCTGTGTTGCTCTTCTCAGCATTCTTTCTAGAGTCTCAACATCTTTTTAATATTGTGGTGACCAAAACAAGATGCAGTATGCCAAGTGTGTCTTGCCAAGGCATTATAAAATGGTACTAACACTTCACGTGATCTTGATTCTATCCCTCTATTAATGCAGCCTAGGATTGCATTGGCTTTTTTGGCTGCTATAGCACACTGCTGGCTTATATTTAAGTAGTTATCCACTAAGACTCCTAGATCCCTCTCAGTTACTACTATTGAGCCAAATTCCACCTATTCTATACCTGTACATTTGGTTTTTCTTACCTAAGTGTAAAACCTTGCTTTTCTCGCCATTGAATTTCATTGTGTTAGATAGGGCCCAGTGTTCAAGTTGTCGAGATTCATCTGGATCTTGAGCTTGTTTTCTGGGGTGTTGGCTATTCCTGCCAGCTTGGTGTCGTCTGCAAATTTGATAAGTTCCCATCTATTCCCTCATTTAAATTGTTTATGAAGATTATGTGGAGTACTGGGTCTAAGGCAGAACCTTGGGGTACCTCACTACTTACTTCCCTCCATGTAGATGTAGTTCCATTAAGGGCTACTCTTTGAGTACGGTTTGTCAGACAGTTACAAATCCATCTGGTGGTGCTGCTGTCTTTCCCACATTTTTCTAACTTACTAAGAAGTAGGTTGTGGTCTACTTTGTCAAATGCCTTACTGAAGTCTAAGTATACTACATTCGCAGCATTTTGCTCATCCACTAATTTAGTCACTTTGTAAAAGAATGAAGTAGGATTTGTTTGCATGATCTATTTTTGACAAACCCATGTTGGCTTCTGGTTATAACTTTGCTTGCTTCTAGGTGTTTGCAGATCTGTTGTTTGATTATCTTTTCCAAGATCTTCCCAGACTAATTGGTCTGTAGTTTCCTGGATCCATTTTTCCCCTCTTTTTTGAAGATGGGAACCACATCAGCTCTTTTCCAGTCCTCTGATAGTTCCCCGGTGCTCCAGGATCTTTGAAAGATATGATTCAGTGGTTCCAAGATCACACCTGCCAACTCCTTCAGAACTCTGGGACGTAATTCATCTGATCCTGGTGATTTGAACTCGTCTAGGGTGGATGATGTGCTCTTACCATTTTCTTGCCTATTTTAGTTTGTATTTCTGATTATTTTTGAAATTTGTTGCAAATCTTAGTTCATTGTGAGTTCATCTTTGTAGATTTGGGCTATATGCTGGTATTCTACCTTAGTTATGTATCCTTTCCATTTTTTATACTTGTCCTTTTTGTCTTTCAGTTTATCAAGATGCAACCATGCTGGTTTCTTCTTTGATTACTTGTTTTTCTTTTTCAGTGGCATTGTGGTGGACAGTCTTTTATAATCACATTTTCCAGAGTTTCCCAAGCTGCTTGAGTTGTTTTCCCCTTTTAAGATTTTCACCCATGGAATCCTTCCCAAGCTCTCTCTCTAAGTTTGTTGAAATGAGCTCTTTTAAAGTCTAAGACACTAGTTTGATTTTGTTCTATTGCTTATGTCTGCGTTATATTGAATTCCAATTGGACATGGTCACTCTCCCCAAATTCCTGCAACTTCAACCCCCTCTGTCATTTCATCTGACGCTCTAGTTCCCTCCACTACCTTTCGGATGACAAAATTGTCAGCTAGGTTGGCTTGAAAGCCGTTTGATCTCCCCCTTGATGCAGAGATTATTTCAGGGCAATTAAAGTCCCCCATTACTACTGTGATATGTTTCCTACATATATCGGTTAACTGATTAGCAAAAAGTTCATCTATTTCTTGCTGAGTGGCATTAGCACCAAAGTACATTTATCTGCTATGGGTTAGGTAGGACTCAAAAACAACTTCAAAGCTTCCTGGGGTTTGCAAACTTTTATCCCTAGTGTGAGTTTCACCAAACCCGACTGGATTACCTAAGGTAGGAAATATATACTGGCTCTCCCGCTGTTGCTATTGAAAATTCTTTCTGCGCTTGCTTCTGGATTTCAAGGACTTACAAAGACTAAGAATGGGGAGAGGGGAACTATTCCTTTCTGTCCCTTTTCTCATTGGGAACGGAGCAATTGCATCAAAGAGGTGTGTACCCATTTCAAATTCAAAAATGGGGTGTTCCAATTTGCCAGAAGTAAGTAGGAGTGGTTGGAAATGAGCTTGGTTACGACTGAAGCATAACAAGAGAGGTGGCATTCAGGCTGGAAGAGCTTTTTTTAAAAAAACCTCCCAGATACAAAATGTTTTGAACGCCGCTGAAGATAGTTCCCTAAATTTTCATTCGGGTCCCCCGTGCAAGAAGATTTTTACGCGCAGCGGTACGATTTCGTGAACGATCTAAAGTTTCTGGCGTGAAATGTAATTCTGATCTGAAATGCTTTTCCCAGCAGGGGCTGGTGGTGAGGAAGAGGAAGAGCCACCCAAAGTACTCATCAATGAAGTAAAAGAAGAGGATGCCTTTTACTCGAAGAAGTGAGTTACCTTTGGGCTTGGAAGTAAAGTTGCATGATTAGCATTGTGTATGTGTATAAAACTCAAGTACTTTGGCCACCTAATGAGAAGGAAGGACTCACTGGAGAAGAGCCTGATGCTGGGAAAGATGGAGGGCAATAGAAGAAGGGGACGACAGAGAATGAGGTGGCTGGATGGAGTCACTGAGGCAGTAGGCGTGAGCTTAAATGGACTCCAGAAGATGGTAGAGGACAGGAAGGCCTGGAGGAACATTGTCCATGGGGTCGCGATGGGTCGGACACGACTTCGCAACTAACAACAACAACGTGTATAAAAAAGGGCAGGATGGCTCAGTGGTGAAAGATGCTGAGTGTGTCAGCTTGGAAAGCTGGCAGCCCAGGTCCGAGACCCCCGAGCACTGTGCAACGGGGCGAGCTTCCTTCCTTGCCCCAGCCCCTGCCCTCCTAGCGGTTCAAATGCAAGTAGATAAATAGGTACCACATCGATGGGAAAGTAACAGCGTTTCATGTAGCCAGTAGCTGAGAGCTGTATGTTAGAATGTTTTGGCATTTAAAGGGTTAAGCGCTGTCTCCTTAAGAGATGGCTTATGGGTAATGTAGTTTTAAGCTGTTCAGTGAATCCTATGTTTAACAAGTCAGTGGGAGGGGCCGCTAAGTTCATCACAGGATATCCTGGTTATGTGCCAGCTTGTAAAAGAAGCCTTTGTGAAGACAGACACGAGGTGATGTGTCCCACAAGAGCCATGGGGTGAGTCTACCATTAATTTTTCACCCAGAGGAATGGAGACGGTCATGATATGTTCATCAGAAGAACTCTTCTTGACTGTAAGGTATCGTCATGCCGGCCACTTGACCACAGAAATGGCTTCAGATGACCATGACACCAATAAGACTAGCAAAAAATGTTTAAAAACACTTCGAATAATTGTTGGAAATGTAAACAAAAGCCAGGTACCTATTACCATATCTGGTGGGTATGTCCTAGAGCGAAGAAATTCTGGCTTTAAGATTCATACATGGTTGGAAAAGATGACTAAAATACAGATAGAATTTAAACCAGAATTGTTTTTGTTAGGGATACTAGGAGCCAAGTATGAGAAGCAGAAGGAGTATTTAATATTGCATATGTTGACAGCAGCGAGAATTGCATTTGCCCAACACTGGGAAAATGAAAATTTACCGTCTGAAGAGGTCATAATTAAGAAAATTTTAGAATGTGCAGAAATGGACAGATTAACTTTAGAGATTAAAGAGAGAGAAGATTCAGTTTATTTTAAAACATGGGACAATTTTTATCAGTGGCTAGCAAAAAGATAGTGAGAAATGAATGTGATACCTTATTGTGAATATATATATATTAGTAAGATGAGGGACATGTACTGACTAACTGACATTGTTTATGATTATTGTTTCTCATATTTACTATAGCTATTTACTATTATATTGGTTAGTGTTATTGAATATATGTACCCAGACAATAGCCTGCTTGCTAAAGCTTGAGAATGTTTATATCAATGGGGGGGTAACCCCATCGTTCCTCCCATCCCTGCCCTAATCCCAACCCTGACTCCCATCCTGAATCCCAACTCCCATCCCTTCCCTAACCTTATAAAACTCAATAAAATTTATATTAAAAAAAAAATGCCTTCAGATGACGATGGCTCCCTCGGCTAAGAGCATCGGCCCCTAGAGTCAGACATGATGGACTGGAAACCTTTGCCTTTATGTGTCTAGGAAGTTTTATAACAACTTCAGACCAAAAGTCAAGTAAGCAATGCCCCCATCGAGAAACTGCAACAGAGCCATTAGTAAACAGCCCAGCCAAAGAATCCCTAAGACCGCCCACACCCAGCCAGACAGGCAAGACCCCAGAATATAATAAACCGACAGCAAACAGCACCCCTTACTAGCACTGATGATGTTACCTAGTTAGGGTAACGAAACGTCTGCAAGAAACAAGCAAGCTCAGAGAGCACCAAGGACCCCTCACGTCCACCCTGCGCTACAAATATTCTCCTTCATTGGTAACATAGTACGTGGCTACGTCTATTGCCTTAGCTACTATGCAGGTAATCCTTGAGTTGTGACCATGATGGAGCCTGCTGATGACATTCGTAACTAGCGACGGTTGTAAAAGCCTGATTTTTATTTTATTTTTGTTACGTGAACATCACGATCCTAAAGCGAACCAGGGCTTCGCTGTGGGCCTGGTTTTGCCAGAAGATGGAAGCGAACGCTGGCTTTTGGCAAAAACCATCATGAAATGTGGTCTCACGGCCATGAAACAGTGCAAATAACGGTAAATGCAGCCCAATTGCTGAGTGCCCAAAGTGTGGTCCCCTGACCCTGGGGAGGGGCAACTGGTGGAACTCCGAATCTGGGTCGTAAGTAAACACACACACACACCCCGTAGGAACATCAGAACTTTAAATGGTTGCTAAGTGACCGGTCGTAAATGGAGGGCTGCCTGTATCTCTTGCATTCTGTTCTTCACATCTTGACTGGTTGCATTTACCAGTTGGTTGTATTTATTACGGAATGCACTGAGGGAAGTGCAGGTAGTCCTCAACTTATGACCACAATTGAGCCCAAAGTTTCTGTTGTTAAGTGAGTTTTGCCCCATTTGATGACTTTTCTTGCCAAAGTTGTGAAGTGAATCCCTGCAGTTTGAGAAGTTAGTAACCCGGTTGTTAAGCAGATCAGGCTTCCCCATTGATTTTGCTTGTCGGGAGGTCGCGAAAGGGGATCACGTGACCCCGGGAGAGTGTAACCGTCATAAATAGGAACCAGTTGCCAAGCATCTGAATTTTGATCCCATGACCATGGGGACGCTGCAAAGGTCGTAACGATGAAAAACGGTCATAAGTCACATTTTTCAGTGCCATTCTAACTGAGCAGTCACTAAACGAACTGTTGTAAGTTGAGGACTACCTGTATTTATCTTCATTCAACTGCTTCTGATCTCTTATTTTCTGAAAACGATCTGCTTGAATTTTAAATCATCTTGACGTATAATTCAGTCACAGTGAAAAAGAACTCATTGATTTCTGTAGATCCTTCGAAATAATATTTGCACTAATGGGACGGGTTTTTTTTTTTTTTTGTTGTTGTTGTTGTTAACTTGTCCTCTTGGTACAGGTTCAGCCAAGGACGTCTTCAGCCTGTGTACGCTGACTTCCCAAACGGTGTGCTTTTTTCCCCGTTTCAGGTGCAAAGTCTTCTACAAGAAAGATAACGAATTTAAAGAAAAAGGAATAGGAACGCTACATTTAAAACCCGCCAGCAACCAGAAGACTCAGTTGTTAGTACGGGCAGATACCAACTTAGGTATGTGACTTTTCTTTTAAAAAGTTTTTGCAAAATACGTCTTTATTACAAGGTTTAGGACTCAGGGGTAGGCAACCTCGGCTCTTTTATGACTCATGGACTTCAACTCCTAGAATTCAACTCCCAGCTATGCTGACTCAGGAATTCTGGGAGTTGAAGTCCATGAGTCATAAAAGAGCCGAGGTTGCCTACCCCTGGTTTAGGTCTTTCAGTCCATGAATTGTTGAAAGTACACCCACGACTATCCGGAGGAGATGTAACACTGCACAGGACAGCTAGATCTGATTTTGAGTGGCCAAGATTCTGCTTATCCGGATTCAGGTTCGGTTCGTTCTTATTGAGAACGGCACAACCTCATGACATGCTGTAGGATTCAAGCAGGTCCCTTGCATTTAAATAAAAAGGAGAGAGAGCATTTGAGAAGAAGACTTTGAGGATTCATCTCTGCCAAGATTGGGCATTCTGCAAAGCAGTCCCATTCCATCCAGGAACCTCGAAACGTTTGATAGTATCAGAAACCACCAAGAAGCCCAGCAAAATATTATGGGGCACATTCCCAGTGTGAACCATTCATTCAAGACGACCGAAGTAACCTTACCCAGTAAACGGGTCTCCCCTCTCATGAACCTGCCCAATGTTACTTTAATTAAATGTTTATATCCCCAGACTCGTACGACCCTTGGCATTGTAAAGATGAACATTAAAAATTGCATTTTGCTTGGTGACATCCATAGCCTGCAGCAGTAGCAACCCCTCTAAGCCCCATGGGTATTCTTGAAGTAGAAGTCGTGGCTAATTGTAGTCCAAAACCCACATGATCCAAAAACAATAAAAAAGGCAGAGAGGTAAGCTGCGGTGGTAGAAAGACATTTCAGGAGGAAGCGGCCTTTTAACTTCCTGGGTGCTCTTGGCCAGCCAACCATTCTGTTATTGGCAGTTGCCAAGTCCAGCTCCTCCCCCCTTTTATCCCGCGAGGGCCCAAGCATGCCATATGGCAGTGATGGCGAACCTTTTAGAGACCGGGTGCCCAAACTGCAACCCAAAACCTACTTATTTATCACCGGGTGGGGCGTGGCCCACTGGGTGGGCGTGGCTGTGGTGGTCATGACAAACTGGGTGGGCGTGGCCAAAGTGGGTGGGGTCACCTCGAGGGATGCCTGTGGGGGCAGGGTTGGGGGAGATCCAGGGGCTCTCTGGCAGGTGGGGCGGTGGGCAGGAGGCTTGTCCGAGGTGAGGTGAGGCAGGGTGGGGGTACCATTGCCGCGGGGCAGGGGCCGGGGCCGCTGCTGCCGGACACCATCGGCCCCCGCACACAAGAGGCCAGCGAGCGCATGGGGGCCAACGGTGTCCATCAGCAGCCACAGTCTGCCGGCTCCTTGACCGGCGCACTCTGGGGCTCTACAGCCCACCGCCAGCAGTTCAAAGAAGCCGCCTCTGAGCTGGACAGCTGGCCGACAGCTGAGGAGGCGATGCAGTGGGTTGTGCCCGGGAAAAGGAGAGCATGCGAGGCCAGGAGGGACAGGACGGGGGGGAGGGAAACCAGCTGTGCCGGGATGCATCTGGCCACGTGGGATCTCAGGTGGCTGGTTGAAGAGGGATGGTTGCCATCTCTGGGGCATGGCACGCGTGCCCACAAAGAGAGCTCTGAGTGCTGCCTCTGGCACGCGTGCCATAGGTTCGCCACCATTGCCATATGGCTCTCACCATATAACCAGTCACCTGCACTCTTTGAACATTTCTGCAAAGTACGGTCCGTGTCCCAGGAGGATCTAGTCACTTGCTAGGATTTGGTTGACCAGTCAATATTGACAAGCATTTTTGGCTGCTTGATATTTCATTAACTTCAAAATGGCAATTGAAAAATGTGTAAGCTTCTAAGATCAACAAAAAACGAGAACACAGTACCCAGATAAATGGTCTTTACCTGGAATTACCTTTGCCTGGATCAGAGGTGGCTATTTTCTGCCCCTTGGGCCTTTATTCCCTCTTCTCCATGCTTCCTCTTGCTGTGGTGCTGAAATTGGCAAAACGGTCGCTACAAATTAGCGGCGTGTCTTCTGATTGTTTTTAATTGTAAGATTTAATACAGCAAAAAAAAAAAGGTGCACGACTCGAATCCTTCTGTGCACTACACCAAGGGAGCTAGCCCTGTCCATTTTATGCCTTTCTTCCCCCCCCCCCCGCCCCCTTTGTTTTGGCCTTTCCAAAAATATTCTGAATGCAGCTCCTAATTGATTGGCCACCTTTGACCTGGAGTTGAGAGAATCACTTCCCAAAAGAAAAAAGGAATCCACCTTAGCTGCCAAAACACTTCAGTGCTTCAGAAATAGGTGTTTCTTTTAGATACCAATTTTATTTTGCTGTATTGAACGTGTACAGGTAATTGTTACTTAAAGACTGGTCATTTAATGACTGTTCAAAGTTACAATGAACACCCCCTCCTCCCCGAAGCTATTTACGACCTGGTTCTGGAGTTCTGACAGCACATGCACATGCACACACACACAAACACACTTGCATGGCCGCATTTCAAGTACTTAGCAACCAGCTCACCTTTAGAGACGGTGCAGTTCCTAGCCTTTTCAGCCAGTTTCTGGCCAAAAAAAAAAAAGCACCCAAAGGAATGAATCGCTTCACTTAATGACTTCTGCATTCACTTAACAGCCACCACACTGGGTGCTTCGATTTACAACCATCATGACTTAGAGTAAAAGTTGCAGACTCTATTGCGGTCATAAAGCTGGGGGACTACCTATAATTCAGCTAAGTGTTATCGTTTTCCCACTGGTAAAATTCGCTTTTCTTCCTTGCAGGCAATATATTGCTGAACATTTTGGTGCCTCCCAAGATGCCATGTTCAAGAACAGGGAAGAACAATGTTCTCATTGTTTGTGTCCCAAACCCACCTATTGACGAGAAGAATGCCACAGTCCCTCTGCCAATATTGATCAGGGTGAAAACAAGTGAAGATGCAAATGAGTTGCACAAAATTTTGCTGGAGAAAAAAGAGGAGGTGTAAGGTTCGGTGTTTGCAACGTCACGTAGAAACACTGCCAAACTGCTGCTGATCTTTCTCCCCCCCCCCCTCTTGACTCTTAAGTAGTAATTTTTTAAACTCATTTCTCTCATATCTTAAGGACTGTCTTAGAAATTCTGAAGGGCTTGAATGAGGAAAAGAAATTAAGGTGGCCAATAAAACCTGTAAGATTAGCATGGATCTTTTCTCCCTTCTAACTTGAAATATCTAGTGTGCAAACCATCTGTCAATAAAACTTGTGTATGAAATACAAAAACCTTTATTGATTGTACATGAAAAGTAAAGTTGCTGAAAGCCCCCTAATTAGTACATACCGGTATTACTCTAGAAATGGTGCGACGAGAAAATTATGTGGCTGAGAAAAAAAGGGGTGGGCGAATCATATTTTTCTGGCTGGATTTGAAATCTTCTCTTACTAGATAAAATGGCCTTACAATTTGTGTTCTGTTAAAAACTTTGTTTTTAAGTAACAACTGTTGGGAGAACTTTGATTATAGAGGGTCCAGGAGATACTTTGAATGTTGTCTGGAGAACAATTCTGAAATAATTGTCATTTCTTGATAGTTAACTGCAAGATTCACAGCATTGTCTCCAGAGAAGAAGATGGCGTCAAGAGTCTTGAGGCAAAATCTGAAGCCTTCATTCATCTTAACTCTAATTCGAGCCTATTAATGGAGCTGATTCTTCCCTCTTTATGTCCTTTAGCTCTTCCCAATCTCTGTTTTCTATACATTCAATTTACAGCTGCCTATCCTCTTGTTAAATTGGGAGGTGCTGACTTTGTCACAAACTGGGTACCTTCTTAATCCCTGTACTTTGCCCACAAGTTCTGTAGTTGCATTTTATTGGATCAGCAGTTGTTTAAATATCTTCTTATTGGAGACAGAATGTTCCAAAAGAAACTGATTGTAGTGAATCCCCAAAATAAGGAGTATTGTATAAGAAGAAATATGAATCAATGCCTTTTTTTTTTTTTAACCAGATTGAAGTTCTGGGTATCTTTACAGGAATGTGTGAAATTATTTTAAGAAAGGGCCACTCTGAATTATAGTGAGAGATTATGCTGCACAAGCCTTATACTGTAGATATAAATGTGAAATTTTGGGCATTATGCCTGTCGAATAGCTAATGGATTAATTCGTTAATATTAAAGTGGGTGAGACATCAGAAATGCTTATGTGCATATTAATATTCTAGAAATATTCATATTGAATGGCCAAGGGTGTCAGTAATAGTATTCTTATCTTTTGGAAGGTGTCTTAATATCCTCTATGATTTTTTCTCTCTTTTTAATCCATTTTGAATCCTGTACAAGTGAATTGCCTGCTTTTTCTGATTAGCAGACAACTAATATCTACATATTTTTAACAGGAATTTTCTTTGGAGAAGCTTCATCTTACAGGAATATATTCAGACCCTCTTCACTTTTGTCAATTTTGTTATGCTGCAGGCTGATTCTACAGTTGTTGAAATTCATTTTTTTTCTCATTACGCCATAACGACAAAGTGAAAACAGAATTTTAGAAATGCCTGTAAATTTATTAAAAAGCAAAAAACTGAAATATCACATTGGCATAAGTATTCAGACCCTTCACTCAGTACTTTGTTGAAGCACCTTTGGCAGCAATTACAGCCTCGAGTCTTTTCGGATATGATGCAACAGGATTTGCACACCTGTATTGGGGGATTTTCTGCCATTTTTCCTTGCAAATCTTCTCAAGCTCAGTCTGGTTGGATGGCGACCGTCGGTGGACAGCCATTTTCAGGTCCTTCCAAAGATGTTCAATAGGATTCAAGTCAGGGCTCTGGCTGGGCCACTCTAGGATGTTCACAAAATTGTCCCTTAGCCATTCCTGTGTTGTCTTAGTTGTGTGCTTAGGGTCATTGTCATGTTGGAAAGTGAACCTTCAGCCCAGTCTGAGGTCCTGAGTGCTGTGGAAAAGGTTTTCATTGAGGATATCCTTGTACTTTGCTCCATTCAGCTTTTCCTCAACCCAGACCAGTCTCCCAGTCCCTGCTGCTGAAAAATACTCCCACTGCATGATGCTGCCACCACCATGCTTCACTGTTGGGATGATATTGGGTAGGTGACGAGCAGTGCCTGGTTTCCTCCAGACATAACGTTTAGAATTGAGGCCAAACAGTTCAATCTTGGTTTCATCAGACTAGAGAATCTTGTTCCTCACAGTCGGAGCCCTTCAGGTGCTTTTTTGCCAACTCCAAGCGGGCTTTCGTGTATTTTGCACCGAGGAGGAGCTTCCATCTTGCCACTCTGCCATAAAGCCCAGATCAATGGACGGCTGCAGTGATGGTTGTCCTTCTGGAACTCTGTCCCAACTCCACCCAGGATCTCTGGAGCTCAGTCAGAGTGACCATCGGGTTCTTGGTCACCTCTCTTACTAAAGGCCTTCTCCCCCAATTGCTCAGTTTGACTGGGTGACCATCTCTTGGAAGAGTCCTGGTTGTGCCAAACTTCCATTTGAGAATTATGGAGGCCACTATGGTCTTAGGTACCTTCAGTGCAGCAGAAATTTTATTGTAGCCTTACCCAGATCCGTGCCTTGTAATAATCCTATCTGAGCTCTGCAGGCAGGCCCTTTTACCTCATGGCTTTTGTTCTGCTTTAGTATGCATTGTCAGCTGGGAGGCCTTCTAGAGAGAGGTGTGTGCCTTTCCAAATCATGTCCAATCAATTTAATTTACCACAGGTCGACTCCAATCAAGGTGTAGAAACATGTCAGCATCTATCGAGGAATGGGAGGCACCTGAGATAAATTTCAGGTGTTGTTGCAAAGGATCTGAATCTTATTCCTCATAGTCTGAGAGTCCTTCAGGAGCTTTTTTGCAAAATCCAAGTGAGCTTTCAATTTTTTCTTTTTAATACATTTACAGGCATTTCTAAAATTCTGGGGTACTGAGTGTAGATTAATGAGGAAAAAAACGAATTTCAGCAACTGTAGAATCAGGCTGCAGCATAACCCAATTGACAAAAGGGAAGGGGGTCTGAATACTTTCTGAATGCACTGTATGCATTTGGCAGATTGCAAAAAAAAAAAAGTGTGTGTATAAGATGATTCAAGTATTGGAGAAGCTGACATTTCAAACAGAAAATACGATAGTACCTGACATTTTGGAGAGCCACTTAAAAGGCTGAAAGTGTGCAGTTGAGCAAGACAGGTCACTTGATTGCTGGAAAGGTATAAAATTTAATGAATAAAGCAGATAATATACTAGGAATATTTCCAGAATAACAAATAGAGCGAAGAGTGGAAATCCAGACACGTATGCCAGCTACTTTTGAAAATCTGAAGCTTTAAAAACAAGTTTAACTGTTTAAAAATGTCACGAGGGATGGGCATCATAAAGGTAGAAAAAGGGCATTTTAATGTCAAGAAGCTTCCGATATTAACGGCGTCAAGCCCACTTTAAGGCTTATGCTTTATTTTCTGGATAATGTTTTTCCTTGGCTGACATTGAGTGGCACAGAGCAAGGTGCACTCAGGGTTGGGGAAAAGGTTGGGGAACAAGTGTGATCTACTTATTTTAATGTCTACCTGCACAAATTTCTGTCTGCTTACGTTTCAATCTATTTTTAATGAAACACGTTTTAGTTACTGGACTGTCTTGGCCGTTGCTTGAAAGTATGTTCTGGTAAAAGGAGTCTTGCACTGTTTTGATGCTGGTCATCCAAAAGTGAAGCTCTTACAAAGGAAAACCGACATCACCAGCTAGTTCAGGAAAAAAAATTTTTTATGAACTAGTTAATTATACTGGCTCATTTTTGGAAGTGTGTGTGACAATGACCCTCCATTGCAAGAGGCTGGGACCTAAGCAGAAATTCTTATTTTGACATTCATCCTGCACCTTTTGGAGCATTTTGTTGCTTTTGAAAATGTCAGATCTTTTGTGTTGTGTGTCTCAACCAGCTTGTGTTGGGGATCCATTATACCAGTTTCTGCAAACGTTCAAGCACTCTTCCCCCAGCCACCCATTCCCACAGATTAATGTATACATTCAAACTCTCTGTTGTTTTCTAAAATAGAAGAATTAACTTTGGGATTAATCCATTCCTTGAAATGATTGAAATTATGGCAGGAATCACAGTTCCTAGGGGGGGGGGGGGGGGGGGAAGGCATGCATGTAAAACTAAAATTCTGATCTGGATTATGTTTCTTTGCTCCTGTTAAGGACAGATCTTATTTTGGTGATAATTTTGCAGGATCTCTTAAGAATTTGTTTTAAAACTATTAATGTGCTCCCCCTCTCCTTTTTTTTCTGGTGCAGGAATGTCCCTTTAAACAAGTCAGTAAAACTCTTTACCCAAATGGGCCTATTTGATGAAGGGTTGTTGTCTTAGTTTGCAGCAAAGCCTCACCTTATAAAGTGGGTCAGTGGCTGATTTTCTGCTTGTGGGGTTAAGTAATTATAGCAATAGCACTTAGACTTATATACCGCTTGACGGTGCTTTACAGGTCTCTCTAAGCAGTTTATTCCCCCCCTCCCCCAAAGCCCTCTTTACCGACTTCGGAAGGATGGAAGGCTGAGTCAACCTTGAGCCGGTGAGAATCGAACTGCTGGCAGTCGGTAGAATTAGCCTGCAATACTGCATTTTAACCACCGTGCCACCATGGCTCATAATTATTCTATCTGAACTCAGAAAAACTGTTCTTGGGTCATGGCAAAAGTAAACAGCGTGGAGCAACTCTACTCCTGATTTTGTCTTTTCCACAAATAGCAAATGGGACCCATACGATTCCCACTGCTATGATGAACCTGCTTCTGGGCTGTATCATTTTAGATTGTCTTCCCTAATCCGGTACCCACTGTGTAGTGTTAAGACTACAACTTCCATCATTGTTGGGCACTGTTGCATGGCCAGCCCAGAGACAGAATTACGGTGATTGTAAAGTGGTAAAATTCCCTTTGAAAGATCGTTTTCCTGCAGATTCTGTAGAGATTCTTTTATGAAGAAGAAAAATGGCTCCTCTTGCACCGTTATCTCATTTGAAATGTGTGTCAGGAAAATACATGCAGCTACATAAAAAAAATTAACAGGTGGGGATCTAACTTTATTAGGTTACCTTCATGGGGAGGCTAAAGACTCCACTGTTCTAACATTCTAAATTACTATCAACAAAAGCTGCTCAATATACCCAATAAGTGACATTTGATGTATTGCACAGTGCATGGAAATAATGTATAAGAACTTAACAAATTATCATTTAAAAGATAATACAGTTTCTCTTCCACTCGCCTGTCAAAACAAATTTGACTACATTCAGTGGCATCGCTCTAGCCATTTGTCATTGAACAAATGATTCTTCACCTGTTACCCAGTAGCTGTGTTTTCTGAAGAAGTGTAAAGAAAAAGAAAGAAAATCTATAGAAATGCGAATAAACGAATGAGAGGTGTCGGTTCTGAATTGGATTATTTGTGCGATTATGGCTGTAAGAATAGCACAGCAGAGAAGCCCTTGGGCTGACCCACTTCCTGTAGCTTTGTATGTCTAAAGATCTTCGTGATAAAGCTTTCAACAAACAGGGCTAGTACCGGGTGTTGGAAAAATCAGTGTTGTGGCTTGTGTTGACCAAGGCTCCTTGTATGACCTTGGAAGTTTTTGGTGTAACCTGTAGGAATTGCAGTTGGATATATGTTTTCTTGATGGCAAAGTGTATTTCTTTGGTGCTTTCTGAGCTTGGTTGTTTTCTTGCAGATGTTTCATTACTCAAAGTAGACCCTGACTGGCACTGATGATGTTACCTAGTTTGGCTAATAAAACATCTGCAAGAAAACAACCAAGCTCAAAGAGCACCAAGGACCTCTCATTTCAACCCTGAGCTACAAATATTCTCCTTTATAAGTGTATTACTTCTCACCTGGGCTATGTTCCAAATCTGGAAGAAGCCCAAGGCAAGTAGGACTGAAATGGAACAGACTGTCCTACAACCAAGGCAGAGCAGATGGCTGCAACCCTCCCTTATTGTGAAGCTCCTCTGTGAAGCTCCGGTTCCCATCTGTTGCTCTGGAGGACTGCAAAGGGCATCAAGGCAGCCATTCCAATAACTATTGTTGTTGTTAGTTGCGAAGTCGTGCCCGACCCATCGCGACCCCATGGACAACGTTCCTCCAGGCCTTCCTGTCCTCTACCATCTTCTGGAGTCCATTTAAGCTCACGCCTACTGCTTCAGTGACTCCATCCAGCCACCTCATTCTCTGTCGTCCCCTTCTTGTATTGCCCTCAATCTTTCCCAGCATTAGGCCCTTCTCCAATGAGACCTTCCTTCTCATTAGGTGGCCAAAGTATTTGAGTTTCAACTTCAGGATCTGGCCTTCTAAAGAGCAGTCAGGGTTGATCTCTAGGACTGACCGGTTTGATCGCCTTGTAGTCCAAGGGACTCGCAGGAGTCTTCTCCAGCACCATAGTTCAAAGGCCTCAATTCTTTGGCGCTCAGCCTTTCTTATGGTCCAACTTTCACAGCCATACATTGCAACTGGGAAAACCATGGCCTTGACTATATGCACTTTTGTTGGCAGGGTGACGTCTCTGCTTTTTAGTATGCTGCCTAGATTTGCCGTAGCTTTCCTCCCCAGGAGCAAGTGTCTTAATTTCTTGGCTGCAGTCCCCATCTGCGGTGATCTTGGAGCCCAGGAAAATAAAATCTGTCACTACCTCCATTTCTTCCCCATCTATTTGCCAGGAATTGAGAGGGCCAGATGCCATGATCTTGGTTTTCTTCCAATAACTAGTAAGAGTAATTACCACTTGGGTAAAACACCATGGGGGTGGGAGAAGGAGCAGCCTGTCCTTGCAGTCATGGATTGCTCCAAACAGATTCTGGGACTGCAAAGCAAATCATTTTAGTGCTACAGGCATTAGCTGGAAAGTATCTGCAAACACACAAATGTCAAGTTGGCGATCCCGAGCCTAGGAAATCACTAGCTTACAGACATAACTCTCCCTTCTCGAAGTTTGAGGAAACTCAAGAATCCAGTTAAATGGGGAAGTGAGGAATAGTCTAGGGCTAAAGTATCTTGAAAAATCATTTTCAGACCAAAATGGAGGACCTAAGTAGCACAGGTAGTCCTTTGAACGACAATGCAGCCTGGAATTTAAGTCATTGTGGTTGCAATTTGAGGCAAATCATGTGACTGGACATGATTTTACTACCGTTTTTATAACTCTTGTAAAGCGAGTCACTAAGTGACTCCAGTATATCCAATCAGTGTTTCTTGCCCTTTTCTGTCTGGAAAATGGAAAAAAAGTTGAAAATTGCAGTCAGAATCATAGGGCTGGAATGGACCTTGGAGTTTTATAGTCCAAGGTAGGAGACATTGCATTCTGATCAAAGAGGCAAGCTGTTCATTAATTGTTCTTGCTGTCAGGAAATTGGATCTCTCTTTATTGAATTCCACCAATTGCTTCTTGTCCTGTCCTCTGGTGCTTTGGAGAATAGGTCAATCCTTTCTTCTCTCAAAGTCATTGAGACGGCTCCTGTCCCATTCAATGGAAAAATTCAAATGTCTTTTCCCATTCATCTTACGGTGAACATAAGAGTTCCCCCAAATCTCTCTTGTAGGAATTGGTGCCATTTCCTGAATGTGATACCATTTCTCTTAGGCTGAGAGGGGATTAAAATTAGCCCTAACGTGCCAGGAACACAATTAGTAGGGAAAGATTGCTTCCATGGTTGGCCTTAAGCTGGTTTCTAGACTTGGCAGAACCATTATCTATCCTCATCATCTCCAGCCATTCAGTTGTGAATCAGCACTCTCCATGCCCTCTTATTAAAATCTGCCCAGAAGTGGAGGCAATAGTCAAGATTTAAGCCATGCAAAATGTAGTGGAAATATACTCTCCTGTGCTTCAGATTCACGTTGATGCAGCCTAAAATTGTATTTGCTTTTATAGATCTATGTCACACTGCTGACCCGGCTTCTGCTCAATTATGATTTGAGTAAAGGGTACAGGGACATTCAAAGTTCTTCAGGGTATAGAATCTGCTAGTTTAAAAACAAGAATTCCCGAACAAAAGAGACAAAACTCTAGTGACAGAAAATTAAACTTTTTAACATGATCATGATTGCCCTCTTTAATGATGGACCTCTACCTGCCCCCCTGCACTGGACACTCCTGAACTTAATCCTTGTGTTGTTATGACTTTTGCTTTATCTCTCATGGTATCATATCAACTTCATGAAACCTTAGTGTTGAAAAAAAAAATCTGCTTTAGTGCAGCCTACCAGATTTTAGCTGAGGAGGATTAAAATTAGCCCTAAAGTGCCAGGAACACAATTAGTAGGGAAAGATTGCTTTCATGATTCGTCTTGGCAGAACCATTATCTATCCTCATCATCTCCAGCCATTCAGTTGTGTCTGACCCTCAGCCGTTCTTTGAATCAGCACTCTCCATGCCCTGTCTTGCACCTCCTCCTTTAGATCTGTCATGATCATCCTGGTGACATCCTTTATATGTCTAGCCCAGGGGTAGGCAACCTTGGCTCTTTTATGACTCGTGGACTTCAACTCCCAGAATTCCTGAGCCAGCCATGCTGAGGGGAAAGGGAGAGGTTTCCCAGCTGAGCCATGCTGGCTCAGGAATTCTGGGAGTTGAAGTCCACGAATCATAAAAGAGCCAAGGTTGCCTACCCCTGGTCTAGCCAATTGGTACTAGGGCAGCCCTTTCTCCTTTTTCTGCTGATTTGTCCTAAGGATAGATCTATTATAGATATATCCCTAGGATGATAGGGATAGATAGATGATAGGGATAGATAGATCAGATAGGTAGGTAGGTAGGTAGACAGATACATACATAGATAGATATAGATGATATATAGATAATAAATTTAACAATTGAAGGATTTATCTGGTTTGCACTAGGACTAAGAGACCATAGTTGTACAAAGAGTTGCTTGCAATCCAATTCACTTATTATTATTATTTTTTGGGGGGAGAGCAAGAAACTATTGCATTTTTTTTAGAGGAAGAACAAGTACAGTCATTTTTAAAAAATGGTAAATAGTGTGTTCCTATTTGGGAAGATTAAAGCTTATCCACTCATTAAAACCCATTTTTCTTTTTAAAATAAGAAAAGCAGAATTTATTTACCAAAGCCCAATTCTTAGCTTTTCAGGGCAACAGAATAAATCTTTAACATTATTCTAGAAATATTTTTTATAATTTCTTTATGGTCCGAATATCACCATTTGTACACTTCTGCACCAACAGGACCAAACTGGTCTTAAATTTGAGTGGCAAGCCAAACTAAAGTCCGAGTAACTGGCAGTTAAATAAAAGGTTGGTGGCGAGAACCAGTTTAGTACAGTGGTTATGGTACTGAATTACAAACCATGAGGCTGAGTTCTAGTCTTCCCTTAGGCATGAAAACTGACTGGGTGATTTTGGGCCACTCTTTATTTTCCCAGCCTAGCCCATTTCACAGGATTATTGTGATGGAGAAAATAAAGAGTCTTACAAAACAAAGGTGGGGCTTAAATATAACAAACAAATAAGTAGTCAAATTATTCAACTCCACTAGGTTAAATGATGACATTTATTATTATGAAAAATTCAGAAAATTTAAATGCTGCCACTGGCAGTGAGATCATCTCTTCCCCTTTTTTTAAAATTTTACATGACTTACATTAAAAGAAAGTGGGAAGTATGCATTTTGCTGAAATTAAAACCATGTATATACATAAGGTACAGAGAATAAATGTTCATCTGTTTAATAAAAAGGAACAAAGAACACAATGAATCTTCCAAATTTTTGGAGGACAATTCTCCAAAATGAGAATTGTTAAGGAGCTGCAGTTTACCTTGATGAGAAATGTTTCAGCTTGCCTCATGGAGGTGTGGAAGCAAAATGCTGCCTTGTTGAAGGATTTCACATCATTCAAATAACTTTCTCTGGGTCCTTGAGGGAACCCAAGGTTGTACAACGGTTTTGCTTTATTCTTTAGAAATAAGTTGGGGAGAGGAGACCACAGGTGGCTTCCCACAGCAGCTTTCAAAGAGGCTTTTGCTTAAAGCAGAATTGAAGCAAAATCTCCCTTTGAAGCTTTGCCCACTCCCACTTCTAAGCCTTCTGGAACTTGTCTCCCTAAGGCATTAACCTATTTGCTATCAGCTGCTGTTTCCTAGTGCTGTTCAGTTTTCAGAGCCCAGCTTGCCAGACATCCTGTAATTCTGGGCTCCTCCATCTCTGACAACAGGTGGAGATCCAAATGTCTCCATGCTCTTTTATCTGGCCATTTCTCAATACAGGAGGAACACAACCAGTTTAGCCTTCTGTTCAGGGCACTTAAGAGGAGGCTGTGGACCCATCATCTGAGAGCAAAAAGCACTTTTTATCAAGGCAAAAATGGACTGAAAGTTGTGTCAGCATTTTGAGAGTAAAGCCTTGCGTTTGGCAGCAAGTATTCTGGCATAAACCCAACCTGCAGCCAGGGATAGGTCATATATTATGTAGTTTAGCTTTGACTTTGAATCTACAACTCGAAGTGTTTTTCACCCTTGGGAACTTTTAAGATGGTGGGCTTCAACTCTCGGAATCCACCAACAAGCCACGCAGGGTTGAAATCCACCCATCTTAAATTTCCCAAGGTTGAGAAATACTGTATTTGTAAGGTACAACCTTGTGGTTACCCAAATGCTTCTAGTCATCCATTAACCGATGGTTCAATTAACCTTTCATTCCAAACACTTAAGAGAACTGCAAAGGCTGAATTGATATAATACTTTGTGGTAAAATATGGGTAGTATTTCAGATTCAGCGTGTTTCCCAAATACCTAGGTTTTTTTGGAAGGTGGGGAGTAGAAAAGCAAGATTGTTTATGGTTGAATTGTTGTCCCTTTTGTAACTACATCACACATACACACACACAAAACACACACAAATCCTCCTGCCAAATGCTGCCATCCTATTAGTACAAAAAGTAAATAAGATAGTGCAGGGGTCTTCAAACTTGGCAACTTCAAGACTTGTGGACTTCAACTCCCAGAATTCCTCAGCCAGCCAGGGCTGGCTGAGGAATTCTGGGAGTTGAAGTCCACAAGTCTTAAAGTTGCCAAGTTTGAAGACCCCTGAGATAGTGTTTTATATACTGGTGTAGGCTTTCACATTGGGTATCTGCTGGGCAGAGGTGGGCTTCATGTTGTGACCACGATCTACACAACAGATTTCCTGATGCTTCTCCAGGAACTGTGGTTGGCATCTTTAGAGGTAGAGTGATCTACCATGCAGACCACAAACAACCGAGCAGGCATCCTGGCTTCTGATTGGTCTTTAGCAAAGTGGTTTCCGATTGGTAGGTTAATGAATTCTTTGTGTGCCCAATGCCGATTGATCGTTTTCATGATGGTTTTCATTTTGATGATGGTGGTTCTTCATTGGTGCTTTGTTTATGCCAGCTTCTGACTGGTCATGGGTTCCAGTTGGTTAGTCTAAGCAGCTATGCTCCAACAGGGTCCTTGGTCCAGGGAAGTCTCTGTTTTGTCCAGTTTTGGGAGATAATTTTTAGTTGGTCCTGCTTTGGAGTAGGATCTTGGTGTGGCTCAGGACAGGAAGCTTAATGTGATCGCTGTGGTGCAGCACATAATCCCATTGACGATTTTTCAGGCTGTCCTAATCTGCAATGCCTTCGGTGTTCATCCAGTTCATAACTGGTACAATGTCCACAGCTACAGGAGATGCAATAAACCCCAGATGCTGTGAATGGGGTCTCTGCCATCTTTGGTTGGTCAAATGATTTCCTGGATTTTCTTAGCCAGACTTTAGATGACTTTAACATTGTGCTTTTCTAAAAACAAAAAATTCCTATTGGGTCAGTGGCCTCCTCTATGTAGGGCAGACATTTATGTATTTTATCTAAAAAAGATGTAGAAAATCATTTAAAAACTGTAAAACTCAAACCAGTCCAATCATAAAATATTAAAAACAAAAACCTGGCCCCAATCCGTGCTCCCATGCCATCATCTAATCTTCTCCCAACATTGGGGGAAAAGCTGCGTCTATAAAACCTTATGTAAGGCTAAAGGGGTGGAGGGCTTCCAAAGTTCAGGGGACAAAGTTTGTCTTGCTTGGAGTCTGAAGATGCCATTCATGGTCGCTGGTGAAATGTCAAGAAATCTGTTCTCTAGAGCAGGGGTCCCCAACCTTGACAACTTTAAGACTTGTGGAATTCTGAGAGTTGTGGAATTCTGAGAGTTGAAGTCCACAAGTCTTAAAGTTGGCCAAGGTTGAGGACCCTTGCTCTAGACCACACTCATTCAACCCTGAAGCCAACATTGCCTGACAGATGCTGCTTCTTGGAGAAATCTTGCTGGTAGCCTCAATGCAGAAAGGGAGCGTCAAGAGATCTTGAGTGATGCTTTACCTCAGGGTCTTCAAACGTGGCCCTTTTATGACCAGGCACGCTGGCTGAGGAATTCTGGGAGTTGAAGTCCACAAGTCATAAAAGGGCCACGTTTGAAGACCCCTGCTTTACGTGATCCTGACCCTCATAGGCTCTCCACCAGCAAAATGATATTCAGCTTTTTACTAGCTTACAACAACTCCCAAAATAATAATAAAAAAAAATCAAAGTCCATCTGTGATTATTCAGGCTTATATCCGGAGAACTTACCCCGGGGTGTTTTTCGTTTCTTCGCGTCCTTCTGAGCTGCCAAGCAATTTGTTCAGCTAGGTTTCTTGCAGGGAAGTGCTCCTGCAAAGAGTAACTGGTGCAACCTGAATGAGCTTTAGGCATGAAGTTCAGTGGGAAGTCAGTTTATCCCTATTCAACCAAACTTCAGACTCTGTTCCCACGACCTGTTTAATAGGGTGGGGAGCATCTGTTGTTGTAAGACCACAAAATAGAGTCAATAGATACAGTCGGGTTTAGCAAGCCCTAACTTGCACAAGGTTAAAATAACTCTCCCAAGTCAGTTGGGTTGCAGGAGTAGCAAAACCACCTCAATTGTCCCCTTCTTCTTAGCTAAACCTCAAAGATAAAGAGCTAAGAATACATCCATAATGTACCTGCAGTGAACAAGCCACGCCCTTTTGCCCAACCAATGGGTAAGGAGCAGGTGAATTCAACTCTTCTTGCTGAGAAGGCATCTAGATGGAGCTTTCTTTGGGATGAATTGTTGGTTGGGGGATTCTGTGACTTCCAAAGGAAGATTTTTCACTCAAAGGGTGATTTTGCATTAGGGCCGGCCTATAATTAGTAAAGAAGCCTGACTAGATTAGTAGCAAAGAGGCTATAAAGGGTTATCTCATGCTATGGTCCTCAAGATACACTCTGATTAAAAAGTCGAGGGCATCCATAAAGCATATAAACAAGAGTGGGTCACGTAATCACGACTGCCATCTTTAATGTTGCACCTCTACCCCCTCCCCCACACACACTGGACACCCCTCACCCTAATCCTTGTGGGGTTTACCTTGAGTTCTTTTTAAAGGAGCACACACACGTAGAGATGTCAACAGGCCGAACTTCATCTTGTGTAAACACGCACAAAATATTGTATTATACATTTAAAATAAAAGTGCAAATCAGCCAAAGATGAGGAAGGAGGACGGATGCCTGACATCACAAGCCAATATCTCCACCAAATGCTCTCCTTTTAAACACTTACATGAGAATCCATTAAAAAAAAAAAATCAGTGCATGTGTTTTCAGGAACCATGAAATGCCATCTTCTACCCCAAGCTATGTTTTATACATCTTCAGAGACGCATACAATAGAATTGAGTAAAAATCCCAAATCCACAACTATTAACGCTGCACTTCCTCCAGAATTCCCCCCCACACACACACACACAATTCTAGAAGAACATCGGGGAGAGCTTTAAATAAGAATTAAGTCTTCCGTTCACTGAAAAATCACAGCACCACGCGCACACACGTCGGTTTGAGGGGAACCATTTGAGCTGATGGATAGTCAAAAAGGTTTTTAGGAGCTACTTTTGATTCGTTTTAATTTCCAATTGTCCAGGCTGAGGTCCTCTGGATTTCCTTCCTGTCCTCCAGTAAGCGTGTTCTTCCTCTCCCTCAAATCAGAGGCCCCATATAGTGGAAGACTGACTGAAGGCAAATGACACCGGAGCACTTTCTTACAATCTCAACCTTTAAGACATTTTTTGGCTGGATTTTTTTATTTTTTTTTTGCTGATCTTTGGTAGGTGAAGATGACGTCGCAGAATTCCCCTGTGCTACGAGGCTTTCAAAACATCCCTTGGAGAGAAGCAGAGAAACCTGTCCCATCGGATTTCCCCTCAGCTCCTCCATGAACTTAAAATGATTTTTTTCCCCTTAACCTCCCCACTGGTGTTATGCTACTTTCACAATCCTATCCGATTAAAACACTTACAGAAAGGGGCTGCTTTCTTATGCACATGAAAAGAGCAATGTTCATTGATTCCCCAGTATGAAATCCTACGCAAGTTTGTATATAAAGATTAATGCATTTTATACAGGTTGGTTTCCACTTAATGAAAGTAAAACGCTAACCAATGGTCCGTAAAGCATCATCATTTTTTTTTTTAATATGCAGCCCCCCCCCCCACTTCTGCGATGGTGTTGGGTTAGTTTTGTTTCCCCTTGTTTCCTTTTTTGTTCCTTTTCTGCTTTAGAAATCTTCTACCAGTTTTATCTATAAAGCAATACGAGCCAGTTCTGTTTCTCTTAGGGGAGGAAAGAACAAAGAGGCACTTCTTGATTGGCTGGTAATTCCTAGAGATCCCTTTTTTTCAGAGTTATGTTCCTGACACAAGTGGCGGCTGTGTGACAGAAGACAGCAAGAGATAGTTTTTTGAGGCACTTGGCTGCAAGTTTTCCAAGGCAGCACCCGGCTCTTGGCTACGACATCAGGATCGGTTTCTGTCGCACTTCCAGAATATCTGGGGGGGGGAGAGAAAAAAGGATGACGGAGGGTTACAGGGGGATGTTCCAAGTCCATCTCTTCTACTCCCTAGAAATAACCTGCACAGGGATACGTGACTTCATTGATTTGAAGAGGTGTGGAGACCATTAGTGAGACATTTATGAGCAACCGTGTGGTGGAATGTAGTCTGGATTCACAGGAGGGAGGGGCTGTTTCTCAGAGGGCAGAGAGATAGCAGAGCTTGGAATGTCTGGTGGGCGGGAAGAGGACAAGGAGAGACCCTCCCTAGTAGTTCACAGAGTGTATCTACACCGTGTTTCCCCGAAAGTAAACCCTACTCCAAAAGTAAGCCCCAGCGGATTTTTGGCGGGTGGGCCTAATATAAGCCCTCCCCTGAAAGTAAGCCCTAGCGCGGGGCGGGGCGAGTCGGCCCAGATCTTCCGTGCAGCCGCCGGAACGCCCCCCCCCGCTGCCGGCCTGCCAGGGTCCTTCGCCAGCGACCGCCTGTGGAACCGGCTACCGCCAGCCCCGCCCTCTCTGTCCCACCGAAGTTAGAAAGTCTGATTGAACTTTTTTTTTTTTGTCCCACAAACACACGGCGAAGGCTGAGAAGCGAACGGAGAAGCACAATGCAGCTGAATCAGGTTAGTAAAAAAACGCTTGGGGAGGCGAGGGCCTCTGGGCGGGGGCAGGCGTGGTAACCTTACCCTACGCGGCTTCAGCAGGTGTCTGGCAGGTGGAGGGAAGCAGCTCCAGCCCCTGCCACGCCTTACCTCATGGTGGCGGTGGCAGCAGCCGGCTGGGCGAAAGGCGATCCAGCGGGAGCAGCCGGTAGAGGACAAAAGCGCCCAGCCGGCATGAGAGCTGCAGCGTACGCCGGGGCCCGAAGAGCGCCAGGTTCAGCCCTTAGCTTGACGCCTGCAGCACTTAGGCGTGCAGGCTGGCGCTCAAGCAGCCCAAAGGTGGAGGTGTGGCCAGCGCAGTTCTACCGGCGGCCGCTGGCGAAGGGCCCTGGCAAGCCAGCGGCGGGGTGGCACTCTGGATCTGGGCCGACTCACCCCGCGCCAGGCTCGGCGTCATTACCACCGCCCACCACCACGGTCGCACTGATCCGCCACCACACTCTCGCCGCCGCGTTGCTTCTCCACCACATGTACAGGCCCCGCCCCGCCCCCTTGCGGCCTACTGGTACCAGATAAACAACAACAACAACAAAACCCCACCCAGAAATTAACCACATCTTGTTCTTGGTTTTTGGGGCCTGACATGTGGAAATGTGGAGATTATACTTCTGAAGGAAATGTGGAGATTATACTTCTGAAATACCTTGATTATTAAAAAGAGGGGAAATGGAATGTTTAATTTCCAAATCTGAAACATCTGGTATTGTCTCAAGACTAAGTGAGTTATACTTTACATACATTTTAAGTCAAATATTTGATCTGTGTCTAATTATTTGCCTTCATTTTAACTGACCCAGGGCAACCTGTGTAACACTTCACATCTTTCTTTACTTATACATTAGCCCTGATTTGGATCTGGGCCACAACCAGATTGTCAGTCCAACAAGGCAGATCAGATTTAAAAAAAAAAAATGCCATATAGGTCCAGACTATTTTTTATTGTATTTGTTATAATAATAGAACCTTTCTAATCTGAATGTGCTTCTCTTCTCCCTCCCTTTACCTTCCTATGAACTAGGGAGGGGCTAGTCTGAGACATTTTCTCAAGTTACTTTCTTGGCCTGGGCTCAGGTCCTTCTTATTTGACCCTTGACTTTGTAGCTGCTCTGCTCCTGTCCTTCAGAAATCCTTTACGTGGGCAGAATTTCATTCTTCTGCAGCTTCCCTCCTAAAATTCCCTTATCTTCCGAGTCTTCATCATTCCCCAACCCAAGGCCCCACTGCTCCTTTTACCCCTAGCCAGTGGAGACAGAGAAGATCATGGGAGTCCAACATGGGCAGATGACTGTCTATCAGAGAAGAGGAATGGGTTTGCTAGGACTAGAACTTCAGAAGGTCCATCAGGAATAATGGTTAAGACCCTGTTTCCTGAGAATATCTGAAGGCGTTCCCAATATAGTTTCTCACTCATAGGAAGACCAAGTTGTGCATGCACAGATATTTGCATCAAGCATGCTAATGTCTGAAGGATGAAAGATGTCAGATGAGTGAGCAATGGGTACCCGTGCTTTGATTTTCTGATTGTCCAGCTGATTGAGCTCTTGGCAATTTCCAAGAAGTTTAAGAATCTGCACTGAGATTTAAAAGGAAGGAAGGAAGGAAGGAAGGAAGGAAGGAAGGAAGGAAGGAAGGAAGGAAGGAAGGAAGGAAGGAAGGAAGGAAGGAAGGAAGGAAGGAAGGAAGGAAGGAAGGAAGGAAGGAGTTATCAAATGTATCAGTGGATAAGTAGAGAACAAATGTCATTGTTCTTCTCTCTTCATTCATTCCAGGAGATACACCAAAGGAATTTTAAGAAGGTAGGAATTGAAAAGCAGAGCAGCCTTACCAGTTAAAATCCGTTGCAACGGCAGCGTGACATAGGTTAAGTGTGCATAGAGGAGAAAGTTTTCATCCGTTCGGTTCAACTTCAACCAAGAACCCACAAGAGAACGGCCAGTTCCAGATAATGATCGGGAGCGTAGGTTTGTTGCGTTATGCAAATCTGTCAGAGAAAAGTCGACTTCAGGAAGGAAACTGATGCATATGAATTGCCTTAATGAATCAGACCAGGTGTCCTGGTTAGGTCAATGGGGCACCTGTGACCAGTAGCCCCAGATACTCTCATATAAAGGACATCACCACTGAGGGCAAAGGTCAAATCCCAGCCCTTCAGTTCACTGTCATATGTAACAGCAACTTGCTTTATCTACAATAACAATAATAGAGTTGGAAAGCACCTTGGAGGTCTTCTAGTCCAACCCCCTGCTCAGGCAGGAAACCCTATACCATTTCAGACAAATGGTTGTCCAGTGCTCCCACACTGGAAGTTTTAAAGAAGAGACTGGACAGCCATTTGTCTGAAATGGTATAGGGTTTCCTGCCTAGCAGGGGTTGGACTAGAAGACCTCCAAGGTCCCTTCCAACTTTATTATTATTGTTGTTATTTGTTGTTGTTGTTATAAACAGATAATACTCTGCCTAAAGATCAATTCCCTAACATGACTACCATTTCCTTCACAGAATCTGGACAACTAGAGTGAGGCAGTGTACAAATCTGATGATTGATTGATTGATAGATAGATAGATAGATAGATAGATAGATAGATAGATAGATAGATAGATAGATAGATAGATAGATAGATAGATAGATAGATAGATAGATAGATAGATAGATAGATAGATAGATAGATAGATAGATAGATAGATAGATAGATAGATAGATAGATAGATAGATAGATAGATAGATGATAGATGGGTGGGTGGGTGGGTGGGTGGGTGGGTAGGTATGTAGGTAGATAGATAGTGATAATGATGATGATGGTAGACAGACAGACAGACAGAAAGACAGAGATGATGATGATAGAAATGATGGTATAGGTAGATAGTGATGATGATGATGATAGATAGAAATGATGATGATAGGTATAGTGATGATGATGATAGATAAGATAGATTGATAGATAGATAGATAGATAGATAGATAGATAGATAGATAGATAGATAGATAGATAGATAGATAGATAGATAGATAGATAGATAGATAGATAGATAGTGATATGATAGATAGTGATGATGATAGATAGTGATGATGATAGACAGACAGACAGACCCTACCCTTGAATTCACAAACTCCAAATCTGATTTAGCCATACCAGAATATTTTGGGTGGTTCTGAGAATCTCTCAGCACACATTGAATGTGGATAGTTTGATTTCTTCCCCTTTTTCACTGGGAAACAAACCAAAAGCACGTCGAGAGCCTTCCAAGAAGCCAAATGCAAAAAAGGCAGAAACGTCTGCCCAGCCATTCGTCTCGTTCCCTCCTTCCTGACTCCCAGCCCTTTAGCGTAATGCTAAAGAAAGGGTGGTGCCCTCCCCAGCAGCTGACACCCCAAGCTTCCACTGAAGGGTTCTCCCCAATTCTCGCACCTCCATCTTCGTCATCCCGAAAGAATTCCTCGCTGTCGTTGGCTGAATGGGATTTCTTCATCTCTGCAATTCGATTTCGGGTCACTTTCCTCTTGAGAGATGGGGAGAAAAAGGAAGGGCGGCTGTTGCGTTCTGGAGTTGGAGGGGTGCTGAAGGACGTGACCTAAGAAGGGGAGAGAAACAGCAACAGGTGAGAAGCAACTGAGATGTATACTGATTGTCTTTGATGGTACTTTGATGGTAAGAGCCTGTTCTGTCCCAGCCTACGTACGTCCTTGTTACTTCACAAAGACAACCCCTCTTTTAACAGTAGACTGGAAAATAAACCCTTTTTATTTGAGTTACAGACCTGAAAACAAAAGCAACAGAACACTTTTCCAATGGAGACCTTGTCCAAAAGCAAAACGGAGCACGAGTCAAACAGGAAATAACTCACAGGCATTGAAGTTCTTTGCGAACGGTTGTCTCCAGCAATCATCCCTGCCCACACATTCCCTTTTTGTTACGCAGCCCCCAAGGCGTGGCTTCTCACTGCTTTCTCCTCTTCCCCTGGAATCGCCCCATTGCCTCCCTCTGTCCTACTCGTGTGACCTGCCTACATTTACGAGTGTCTCTGAGGTCTTCCAGCTGTGCTTCCTCCGAGTCCAACTCAGCTGGCTCTCAGCTTGATCACAAGTGGAAGGACCAGCCATTAGTTTGTAAGTCCTGCAGCTCATCAGAGCCTCCCTCCGACTCTGATGGCTCTGCAGGCCCCTCCTCCTCCTCCTCTGATTCCCCAGACTCAACTACCGGGATCACAGGCTGGCACGGAATCACAACAGAGCCAGGGTGGCACAGCGGTTAGAATGCAGCATTGCAGGCTAATTCTGCCGACTGCCAGCAGTTCAATCCTGACTGGCTCAAGGTTGACTCAGCCTTCCATCCTTCCGAGGTCGGTAAAATGAGGACCCAGATTGTTGGGGGCAAAATGCTGGCTCTGTAAAGCACTACGAAGTCGTATATAAGTCTTAAGTGCTCTTGCTACTCAGTACAGGCAGTCCTCAACTTACAACAGTTCATTTAATGACCGCTCAGTTATAACGGCATTGACCATTTTTCACACTTATGACCACTGCAGCATCCCCATGATCACGTGATCAAAATTCAGATGCTTCACAACTGACTCATATTTATGAGTCACGTGCCCACCTTTTGTGACCTTCCGACAAGCGAAGTCAATGGTGAAGCCAGATTCACTTAACAACTCTGTTATTACCGTGTTTCCCCAAAAGTAAGGCCTACACCAACAATAAGCCCTAGCTTGATTTTTGGAGATGGGCCTAATATAAGCCCTATCCCCAAAATAAGCCCTAGTTTGAGGGTGAGGCACACACCTAAAAATCAAGCTATGGAGGGGGTGGGGGGGTGGAGCTGCCCCACCCACCCCACAACCGCTTACCTTGCAGCCAGGCCTCTCCTTGCCGGCCCACTACTTCTTCTGAGGCTTCTTCTGCAGCCAGGCTTGCATTTCTCAGTCCCAGGCCTTTCCGGAAGGCCACTGCAGCCAAGAACCGAGCTATGGATTGAATCCATAGCTCGGTTCTGCAAAACCTCAGCAGCCGAGCACCAAGCTATGGATTGAATCCATAGCTCGGTATTCGGCTGCTTAGGCCTTCTGGAAAGGCCTGAGTACAAAATGCAGGCCCGAATGCAGCTGCAGAACTTCGGCCCCAGAAGAAGTGGACCGGCTGGGTTGGGCTGTCGGTGCCGGAGGTGGTAATGTCTACCCCGAAAATAAGACCTGGTGCCTCTTTTGGAGGCAAAAAAATAAAACAAAACCCGGTCTTATTTTCGGGGAAATATGGTAATTTAACAACTGCAGTGATTCACTTAATAACTGTGGCAAGGAAGGTCATAAAATGGGACAAAACCCACTTAACAAACATATCGCTTAGCAACAGAAATTTTGGGCTCAATTCTGGTCATAAGTCGAGGACTAGTTGTATTGCCTTCTAACTGCAGACCAGTGGATAAAAAAATCCAACTCATTTTTGTTGTTGTTATTATTGATTTATTTGAATGCTTCTATGACTCAAGATGACTTACACAGCCCATTGTGGGGGGGGGGGGGCTCAGTAAGCGTACATAAACCAACTTTCATCTGACTCTGTTTTGACAAGGTTACCTAAAATATTCAGGTGTTTAACTCAGAAATGACCAATTGGCTGTCTATCAGCCCTAGTTGACTCTTAGAGGCTTTCTCAGCTGTCGTAGTGGAACTGAACAGCATGCTGAAATTTTCGCTCATAAAATCAAGCCATCGGCTTCCACTATTCTGAAAAACAGCTTTTAATATTCCTCTTGCGCTGGATTTTAATCTGATGCTCTGCTCAAGGCCAACCAAAATTGCCACAAATGGCAAAAACATTTGTGACACAACATGGTGCACTATCTCTAATAACGTACTTTATTCTTCGAAGTGGCTTGTGAAAAGAGAAAAAAAGAGAGAATGTCATTAGACTCTCTGATTCAATAAAATATATTGATTAAGAAAGATCAAAAGAACAATATTTAAATATTAAAGTGAAAATCAAGAGTACAGATGATGGGATTTACCAGGGAGAATATTTTTAAAAAGAAAAAACAAAAACAATTGTTTGAACATGTGGATTCTGAATTACAGAAACGAATTGTTAATGGTTTTTCTTTACAAATGTAAACTTAGCAAACACACTGTTAACTATTTATTATGTGATCTATGTTTTAAAAACCAGTAAAATTTATTTTTAAAATAAATTTTAAAAAAAAAAACACAAAGTTAACTTACTCGCTCATGCAGCGGTGACCCTGGGCTGGAATCTTCTTCTGTGCCATACGGAGACGTGTCACCCGTGGAAATGCGACCCACTGCCATTTCCGCATGTCCTTTGGCCTGAGGCCCCTTCATACGCACAAACTCCATATTATTGTATTTATAAAAACCAAAGGACATCCTCTGGGCCATTTTGGCTGCCACGCTCACCTGCAACGGGTAGTCAAAATTCAAGCCACTACATCATTGACCTGAATTGCATAGACCTCTTTTAATTCAATTTTCTCTGAGTAGGGCATTGGATCTGCCTTGGTTACCGTTACAGGAGATCATGTCCTAAAGAAAGGTACGATCAACTCTCCAACAGTGATCAGCAAATTTGCCCACATTCAATCATCATCCTTGTGGGCTTTCTTGATTGGACTTACCACTGCTCTCTAATTGTGGCAAGGCTCCAAAAAGTAATGTTAAGAGAACTTTAATTCTGGACTGTGCCATCTGTGCTACAGAAAGCTACCCTGGTCTGACCTGGTATTTAGCGTCTATATAACAAATCTGTTTTCTCCCATCTTGATCAATGGAGGAACCACTGTTTTGTTGAAACAGGTGAAATGATCTGAGGAGTAATGGAGAACAGCAAGGTCCTTCTTTCCCTGTTGTTATTAAAAGTAGGCTTCCAACTCTTGCTCTACACACAGGCAAGAAAGCCTTTCTGGTTGGCCCCATGTTATTTGTCTAACAGACAACCTCACCATCTGAAGGAAACTCACCCTATTATCATAGACCTTCTTGAGGGCCTCGTAGCGGATGGATCCCTGGAAAATAACGCCTTGGAAAGTGTTGCTTTTGTCACTGGCCACCAGCTCCACGCAAACCATCTCGCCTTCCCCTACAGTCATGTCACTAAATACCTAACGAGACATCCAAATAAATCAAAGGAAAAATAAATAGTGGTAGAGAAACTCAAGGCCATTTGTCATTGCCTATGGCTAAGTCACAAATGAAAAACTGGGATTTAATAGCACTGTAGGAGTCTATTACCAGGGAACCAAATTCTCAGTAAAAAGTCTGGGGGCACTGAATCTTCTGACCATTTTTAAAAAGTAGTTTTATTAGTTATAAACACCCCTAAGCCCCAATTTCTTATAATTTACTGCAATCTAAACCACCAAGATTATTTACATCAATGATTCTCAAACTTGGGAATTTTAAGAGGAGTGGATTTTAACTCCCAGCTATGCTCTCTGAGGAATTTTGGGAGTTGAAGCCCACATACCTTAAAACTATCAGGGTCGAGAAGCACTGATTTAGATAAGTGAAACAGTGTGAAAAAAACAAATTCAGAATCAGAATTAATATTAGGAATAGAAAGGATATTTAATGTATCTTAAGCACCATTTTTCCAAGCCTCTAAAACCAGCGGAATTTCATGATGCAGCCCAAAAATGTAGGGGATTTTTAAAAATTAGGCTTTTAGTTAATATTCCATCAAACTGTAAGTGATTTAATACCTTTATGTATCAATGTTTTCTGTCAATTTAAAGGGATAAATTTAAATTCTAAGCAAACAGAGCTATGGATGTATGACTTAAACAGCACTAATTGCACCATTTTGTAAAAAAAATTTTTTAATTATTATCATTCTGCAAATGCAATTTGGGGAAAAATAGCAGAAAAAAGAAAAAGAGAAAGGACCTTTAAAAAAATATGTTGTAAAATTTCAAAGTAATTTATACAATGATATAAATCTGCATATTAAAATACTTTATATCAGTCTGAAGCTTTCAGTGAATACCAATGTTAGATTAAAACAGCATAATTAACAACTGTTGCCAATATAATTCAAGTCGTAAGTTATAAACCGAGATAAAGACATTGCAGTAATATTTTCTAAACTGGAAAATTTGATATGTTGTAGAAATCATGAAAAATTGAGCTTCACTATCTTATGTTAGGGGGAAAAAACAGTCATTGGATGTATTATAAATCCATCTATAAGATGGGATTCCAAAAATGTCCACATTCAGTTAATCTCTATATCAGATTTATTTTATTATATATGAAATTAATTTTTACAATTACACATAGTCCCAAAACTTCTACATTCTTCCACATAAGGGACCTACTCTTGAGAGAGGACCTACCTCTTCAAAGTTGTCAATCATAAAAAATATATTTGGATAGCTAATCTTCGATTCCTCGCCCTTGCTGTCCATGGGGTGTTTACTTGGAGATGCAAAGACTTGCTGGAAAAGACCATTTGAAAAAATATGATATAGCTTGCAATATATATATATATACATAGTAGGATGTTCAGCTATGACCACTAGTCGGAGAAGGAAATGCTAAGTTGATTGTAAACCCTGGATCCTCCATGGATAGATCAAGTGACGCAACCCTTCGGAATGTGTCTTCTGGCATTCTTCCCATCCTTTTAATGGAAGCTTGGGCTTAGAAAGGAGGAGTTGCCAACATCTGGAACCCCTGCCCACCTGCCTTTTCCACAAGGATATAAAGGAAGAAATCTGGGGAAACGTTCTCTGAAGACCCCAGAGGAATCCACCACATTTTCAACTCAACCCTTTTGCCATCTTCTCCAGCTATAGTAAAGTGGATCCCGTTCTATTTTATTTTCAGAGAGTTATCCTGGTGACTGACAGGCAGACAGAATGTTGGATCCTTCCATATCCTATTGACTTGGAAGGAGTAGCAAACTTGTAAAACTGGGCTTCTCCAAGCCTTCCCAAACCCTTTACCAACAATGGTTAGGCCTCTAGTATACTCTTCTGGGTAACAAAGGATTGCATCTATGTATGTGTGCATTTCTATTCTCCCTGTGTTTTGGGTCTAAGTGTCCGTGTTCTGATGGGGAAGCACAAAGTGGGATTATATGCTCCATACTGAAATGCAGCAGTCCCATCAAGATCAATTTTCTGATAAACTCCAAGCTGAATTCAGCCCATTTTCAAACTAGATGTTTCTTTTTGCTGGCTCCCCCCCCCAAAAGCCAAAAGGAGGAGACACCTTTCAAAGTTCCCAAATTGCAGAGTTGCTCACCTGGGATTTCTTTTTATGGATGTGAATATCCCCTCCATCTGAACGAGTACACACCGCACATGTCACTACATAATCCAGCTGAAAGAAAATCAAAGTATTGGCAATGAAACACCCATCAGATATCAGACTTCTCGTTAGGTTTTCCTTTGTGTACATGTCCAGATCCCCAATAGAAAATAGGAGATCCTTCAGTTTTCATTTAATGAAATACTCTGAAGCTATTTCACAATAGAAGTCCGATTCTTTCTTTTCATGTTTCATGTTCAATTGCAACTAAAGGTCAATGCAATCCTACAGGTCACCTGCTGCTTCATCTAGATTTTCAATAGCTCTTGCCCCTTCTTGGATCTATGACCTCTCATCTCTCCATCATTCCTCTTTCCAACTTTCTTTTCCTAATCTGTGTGCATGTAAAACTTTCTCAAACTTCAGGGTTTTTTTTTCCCCCTTTGGCTCAGCCTATTCCTTCTGTCCTGCATCCATCTGAGCATTGCATAGTTCAATTGCTGAATGGGAAGTGAATCCTTCTTCCTACTCTATTGCTCAGCAAACACCACCCCTACTCATAAAATTATTTAGGCCAGTGTTTCTCAACCTTGGCAACTTTAAGATGTGTGGACCTTAACTCCCAGATGTGTGGACTTCAACTACCAAGATGTGTGGACTTCAACTCCTCCCCCTGGGAAATTCTGGGTGTTGAGTTCCACACATCTTCATAGAATCATACAAGCATAGGGATTGGTTGTATGATTGGAGGCAGGAATCCTTATTTCATCATGGAAAAAATGGTTGTCCAATCTTTTCTGGAAAATATCCACAGATAGAGCACCCATAAGTCTGGGAGGCAAGCTGTTCCATTGATTAATCGTTCTCGCTGTCAGGAAATTCCTCCTTATTTCCAGGTTGAGTCTGATGAGTTTCCATCTGTTGGTTTTTATCCTGCCCTTGGGTGCTGTGGAAAATAAGTCGACCACCTCTTCTTTCTGGCAGCCCTTCAAACATTGGAAGACTGCTATCAGGTGTCCCCTAAGCTTTCTCTTAATTAGGCATTTTTAAGTTGTCACGGTTGAGAAACACTGCTTTAGGCCATTACAATGTGGCTTCTAGATGAGAGAAGAGCTTAAAAAGAAGATTCCTTAGTTTAAAGCAGGCAAAGGACAAGAAAAACTCAAAGTTATGGAAGAGTGATTCCATGGAGGCCAGCAGATTCAACACTTGGCAATTTAATTGGTTAGTTGTCTTTCATCTTAATTCTGCAAACTCACCGAACAGTTATCTTCCTGAGATATTAACGAGACCAAGGAATGGGACAGTTTAAATTATATCAATATTCTTTGAAGAAAAGAATATGTTTAAACTCTTCCCTAGGAAAATACCATACCATTGTTGAGCAACCTTATAAATAAGTAATCCCTCAAAGGTGGAATAGAAATCTAACAAGTGACATAAACTTTTATCCTATAAAATAAAAATATGTTTTCAAATTTAAACTGAAGGGCTGTTTGATTAATCTAATAATTCCTGGAGCTGGGACTAGACAAAGGAGAGGAAAAAATTAAGAGGTAGGGGCCACATGAGGCTTAAACACTTCTTGCATCCTCCCCACAAGCAAATATTCTGGTCCTGTCCACTTTGGATTCTAGAAGTCAGAATCGTCCCAAGGGTTTGCTCACTTTTGTCCCCTACCTAATACACTGAAAGACTTTAGAAGCTTTCAGAAAAACAGAGATTTGTTTATGCTGTTGGCTTATTGCAAGAATTTGTTTGCAGCGTTTCAGTTTCAAGAACAGAACACTCAAGGTAGATGAAATCACAAATTAAAATCCAATCTGAAACAACAATATAACAGATTTATTTATTTTTTTTATTTTTTTTAGAAAAGCCAACAGTAGGGCAACTTTCTATAAATCATTATACAACCCCCTGGAAATGAAACAAAACCACAAAGGAGCAGTGTGATGTCTGGCACTTTGATTCGTAACAACAAAGCTAATTTAAGACTGACAATTAAAAAAAAAGCAAGTCTGTTTTTTTTCACTCCAGTATCCCACTCCAAGGGGCTGCCTTGTCCAGGAGGCACTCACCAAGCAGATAATGAACAACACCATAGTGTCCTTATCCATTCTGCACTGCTATAGGATCATCGGCCTGCATGTAGTCTCTTTAGTCAAGCTGAAACTGCTGAGGAACAGATGGCCTTACTACAGGTTTAAAGAGATGGGAAGTCTGGAAATGACCAACTGATTGGTAGATTGTGCAGATTTAAGCCAAGGTACCATTTTTATTCTCAAATACCCCACAAATTGCAGGCATCCCCTCTCCTAATGGCAGCAAGCTTCGGAGAAGAGAAAGACTGAGGTCACCTTCTGCAGTATAAGGTTCAAGTAGACGCTCTCCTCCCAGTCAATATCAGGATCTCCCAAACCTGGAAGCTTTTTGGAATCTCTGCGATATACTTCAACTTCAACCTGCTAAACGAAAACCCAACAGGGCGGGTAAGAATCACACTTTAGCTGGAAAGCTAGTATTTGGGGGTTCAGCTTATGTCTTCTAATAAAATATGTCTTCTAATAAAATATGTTAGTTGGACAAGGCAATACCAGGTTCCATCTGAAATATTTAGATTGTACCGGTAGTGATTTAAACATTCTATAATTAGAGTTAGGGTTCAATTGTGTACCATCTAGAACAGGGGGTGGGGAACCTTGGCTCTTTTATGACTTGTGGACTTCAACTCCCAGAATTCCTGAGCCAGCATGGCTCAGCTTGGAAACCTCTCCCTTTCTCCTCAGCATGGCTGGCTCAGGAATTCTGGGAGTTGAAGTCCACAAGTCATAAAAGAGCCAAGGTTCCCCACCCCTGATCTAGAAGCTGGGCCAGTGGCTTTGCCTGGAACAATTTGACAGAATCCAGAACCAATCTAACCCTTCCTCCCCCAATTCTCCTCCACCTCAATATGGCAGAATTTCTGAATGGCTGTTGTATGTCTCTGTCCTTCCAGAGTTACATCCTCCCATTTTGTTTCCATACTTTGTTGGGTGTGAAAAGTGCTGACAAAAGGAGGCTTATATGCTTGTTCCTAGAAGATGCCCAGCCAGAGAAATTTCTGGGAAACTCAATGACTCCATCCTGTAACCCTCAGATGTTTTTCCACAAATTCTTCTTCCTTATATATATATGGTGTATATATAATACACCAAGAAAGGAAATAGCTGGTAGCATGAGGTGTCATCCACTTTTCTCCCTACGGGGAGAGGAAAATATAGGAAAGCCTCTTATCGGTGATCCAGAGTTTATTTTAGAAGTAGCCACATAGGAAAATGTAAATGTTCTCCGTGAAATGCAGCTTCAGTTTTCAAGATCGTGCCCAGAGCATACAGATGAGGGTAATCTCTGGCGGACATCATTTGACAGGCTGAACGTACGTTTGTAAGCGGTTTGGCTTTGAGTGTTTTATACTTTTTATGTAAGTCACTAGGAATTATTGGATTCTAATGGTACATAAATGAAAACAAGCAACTAAGTAAATTGTGTTCGGTTTCAGCAAGTACTGAAAGAGCTGGAAATGATTCATTGGAAAGGGAAATGCCTCTATTAACATGTCCTGCTATAATTTGGTTGATTTATAATTCCATTTGCAGTCATGCTATTAAAAAGCAGCAGCTCTATTTTTATGCAGGAAGAAATGGATAAAAAGTCATTTGTGATTCAGGTAAAATCAGGAGGGAAACAAAATGGGGGAGATGGCAATAGTCCATATAGAGTAAAATATCCGCAGCAGTGAAAGAGGGAAGAAGGTTTAGCATTTCAAATGAAGATCTAGACCAGGGGTAGGCAACCTTGGCTCTTTTATGACTCTTGGACTTCAACTCCCAGAATTCCTGAGCCAGCATGGCTCAGCTTGGAAACCTCTCCCTTTCCCCTCAGCATGGCTGGCTCAGGAATTCTGGGAGTTGAAGTCCAAGAGTCATAAAAGAGCCAAGGTTGCCTACCCCTGGTCTAGACCAAGGTTGGACAAACTATGAGAGGGTTATCGATGAATCCATAATCTGAAGATTAATGCATTCTCTCCTTTTTGGAAGAACAGTAATCTAGGGACAAAAAAAACCCCATTTTTATTCTCACCATTATCAATTCAGCAAACCATCATTCTCTAAAAGTTGAGAAGCTCACACACTTATATCTTTCAATAAAGTGAAACGTTTTCTGAGGCTGAGAAAGAAAAGTCTGGCCCAGCCTTGCTCCTGTCTCAGAGTGGGTGGTTTTCCTTTCTGTTTAAAAATCACAAGTGCACACCCCAGTCTTGAGCTGTAACCGCAGCTCTTTTTAGTTTTTGTTTGAAGAAAAATCTCAAAAATGCTTGGCAGGCAATTTTTATCGCTCCTCTTTTCTACGTTAAAAGAAACATTATTCTTTTTGCAATGCTTCTCAGCCCTTGGCAACTTTTAAGATGTGTGGACTTCAACGCTCAGAATTCTCCAGCCGACCAAGTAGGCTGGGGAAGGCTGGGAATTTAACTTCACACATCTTAAAGTTGCCAAGGTTGAAAAACTGCTGCTTTTTTTAATGGATTTGCAGCTTAGGTAGGCCCATCATTAGCAAACAGCAGGCAACGTAGTAAGGCATTGGTGTGTATCTTTGGAAGCCGAAAATCAGGAGGAATCTGGTAGAACTTTTTCTCACGTGTACATTTTATTAAAAGGCAGAAGCTTTTGTGAGCATGCAAGGAAGCATCAAAAGGTTTCTCTATTCGGGTTTTGCCAATCAGCTCTGATTCAATTCAAACTGGAGACTGACAATTTGAAGAAAGAAAGATTTGAATGTGCAATCTGAGAGCAAAACAATTCGATTTGTTCTGGGATCTAATTTAAAAAGGAGACCTTTTAGACTATCAATTTTATAAATAAAGCAAAATTAGCACGGATGGCTTGCTAATTTTGTTTTAAAAAAAACATTGCTTGATAACTGGGCAGATACAAGGATTATTAGAATTGCTGTATTATTCCTTTAAACATGCAAATTCTGTTTTATTGCAGTAATCAAGAGGGAGCTATTGAGTTCAGAAATGCAATATTGTTCATGCCCAGGGGGGATTTTACATCAAACAAACAGAACTGGTACAAAATTCGTATTTTGTATTCAGTCTAAGAGGTGACAGGTGGAGATGGCTATAAATCACAGAGCATTAATTTCATGCTTCACAAATGAAAGGGGGAGGGGGGGAGGGGGGAGGGGAAAGTGGAGGAAGGGGGGGAGGGGAAACTTTGACAAATTAGTTTTGCTTTTCGAGATTAACCTGAAAAGAGAACACAAAATCAAACATATAAAACGGTTTCCTCTATTTGTATGAAAGTATGTCAAAAGCTGCATTTCTAGAAATATTTTCAAGTAGATAGAATAAAGCTGAAGTGCATTCTTCTCTTTTTGTTCTGGGAAAGTCAAAATGAACACAAATTTAAATGCAGCTCCAATCTGATGCAATATTATTAGATGTATAATTACATTCATAACTGCAGAGGATTTCTCTTTATAACATATGAAGATGCTGTAGCTTTTACTTTATTTTAACTATTTTCTTCTCTCTGTCTCTCTCTGTCTCTGTTTCTCTCTGCTTGCCCTCTAGAACAAGGGTACCCACCCCAGGTCCGTGGACCGCCACCAGTCCATGCCATGCTAGAAACTGGTCCGCGCAAAAAAAGCAAAGCCCCATCCACGGGATGCAGGCAGCACATGAAACCACACCCCCTCCAGTCCGTGGAAAAACTTTTCTCCGTGGAACCAGTCCCTGGTGCCCAAAAGGTTGGGGGCCACTGCTCTAGAACAGGGGTGTCAAACCGTGCCTACCCCATTGCCAGCAATGGCAAAAAAAGTTGCGACACATCACATGACGTTGCGAGTTTGACACCCCTGCTCTAGAACATCATCCCTCCAGAGAATAAAAGGGACCCAATCCTGTTGGGTCTTTTGGAAGGCCTTGAAGACCTGGTTATGTGTCTGGGCTTGGGGTCCCCAAATGTGTGAAGGGCCCCATTTCCTGGCTACCCTAACATCTGCCCACTATAAAATTTCTTAACTGCTACACATATTTAATTTTCCATTTGGGGCTCCGCTTTTAATTGCTTTTATGATTGTTTGCCACCCAAAATTGCTTGTTTGAGATGGGTGGATTAATTAATTAATCAATCAAATCAAATCAAATCAAATCAATCAACTTTTTGGCTTGTATCAGTCATAGTGTTCCCTGCCACCTTGCTTCTGATTTACATTGAATAGATATATTCTTTTTAACTGGGTAAAAAAAAAAAATCTCCTTCAGTGGAAATCAATATCTACATATGTCTTTGATCTTTTTTCTAATTTCCTCTCAGCTGAAGAGGAAACCCATTGGCCATTTATATGCGAAGAACAAAAAGGACCTTCAACATACCTTCTTTTCTTCTACACCATCTCCGCCAACGTAGGCCAGTCTCCTGCGAACGTAGAAGAGCATATCATCTTGCCTCGGAGCCCATTTCTCCATAAAATAGGTGGAAAACATCCAGGTCCAGAATACAATGCGGTCATCTTTGAAACACCCTAACAAGGAAGTCAAAGGAAGGATTAAGAATCGGAGATATCAGACTGCATTTGTTGGGTTAATACAAAGATATCAACTGGAAAATTTGGCAAGCAGCGCAGATGGTCTCCTAGTTACCCAAGCCTTGTCTTACCTTATATGGCAGCTTGTTATTTATTTAATTTGTATTCTACCTTTATTATTTTTACAAATAGCTCAAGGCAGCTAACATATTCAACACACCTTCCTCTTCCTCTTTTCCATATAACAACAACCCTGTGAAGTGGGTTGGGCTGAAAGAGAACGACTGGCCCAGAGTCACCCAGCTGGCTTTCATGGCTAAGGTAGGACTTGAACTCATGGTCTCCTGCTTTCTAGCCTAGTGCCTTAACCATGAGGTCAAAATTGGCTTTTATGACATCTAAGTTCCCCTATCACAAGGGGTCTTCAAACCTGGCCCTTTTATGACTTGTGGACTTCAACTCCCAGAATTCCTCAGCCAGGCATGCTTGGCTGAGGAATTCTGGGAGTTGAAGTCCACAAGTCATAAAAGGGCCAAGTTTGAAGACCCCTGCCCTATCATTTTAGGACGAAATCCAAGTCTAGCATCTCTAGATTTCTTCAGCTGCGATTCTCAGGACTTGCCACAACAAAGACCATCACGCTGTCATCAAATTCCCTCTATTGTAAAATCGGTAAAAGATTGAAACGGTTACAGACAAAGTGATCTCTGTTTGTTGAGTTGTTAAGTTTACTTGTTCAAAAACACATGTGCGTGGTTGGGGAATATTTTCATGAGGCAAATGATTGCGAAATTCATTAGAATTTGACCTCCATTTATTACTGTCTATTACTTAAATCTGTCAGCCAGAAATGGAGACTCACAGCACCCTGCCAAGGCAATTTGGCAAGATTCGCCTACAACATCAACAACTTCATTGCAATCCTGCATTGGTTTGCTTGACAAACACATTAGCCTTGAAAAAAGTCTTTTCCCAACTGCTTGGCAGAGACCAAAAGCTGCACAGCAGAAGCAAAGAATCTTCTCTTTCCGACATTTCTTTTGCTGCATATAGTTTGTTGAGGGATGAATTAATGGTGATGACTTTTCAAATCGGGAAATCCAGCCATGTGGAAAGCTTAGCAGATTCCCTTCCCTGTTTCCCCTGAGAATAGCTGTATTAGTATTACAGCCTTGTTCTGCAGCTAACTTAAAAAAAAGTCCATGCAATAAACATAGAGCAGAATACTTGAAACAGAACACAACGCTCAAGGGCTTGTCACTTAAATCCAGTGCCAAAACCACTTTTTTGCTATTTTGCTTTGCTAATCCGTCTGGATGCAAAGGATGTGTCTGCCAGCCAACATTGATAAAAAACAGCACTTTCTCCAGCATGAAGAATGGAGAATCCACGAATGGGTTAACTCTGTCTTCCTGCCCAATTAGACCAAGTCAGTCAAAGTTGCCACGCCCGTCCGGGCCAACTCGAAGAGGGTGAATCTAATGACTGTACGACGTGTTGGCTCCCAGATCCCTGATACTGGGCCTGACTGCGTATAAGGGATGGGTGTGGATTCTCCATTCATCATGCTGAGAAAAGGCGTTCAGGTAAGACAACGCCCCTTCTGCGCCCTCTTACGATCCAACATTTAACTGTTCAGAAATGGCTTTCCCAGCCTAATCTGGGTGTTGTTGTTGTTTTGCAATGGTGGAAAGCGAGGAAAAAGCCAGGCACTTCACGGCCAGGTGTGATTTGGAGATAAGGGCCAGACTAAAATATTTGACTGTCAGTGAGCAATTCATAACAAGTCTCAGTTGTTTCTTTCAGCAAACGGGGAAGGGGAGAAAACTTCACAGCTAGGTTCAAATATTCCTGAAAATGCCGCCTGCTCATAAAGTGAGCTGAAAACTTTCCTTGTGCAGAAAAAAGCAGGGAAAAGAATGGAAGCAAAAAAAAAAGAGGGAGGGGAATCTCATCAGCTGGATGTGACAGAGGGGAAGAAGCAGCTGAAGCTACGGGAAGATTCTTACACCAAAAAGAAATTGACAAGTACAGGCAGTGCTCAACTTATAACCGTTCATTTAGCAATGGTTCAAAGTTACAACAGCACTGATAGTTGCAATCGTCGTAAATACACACCATTTCCCAAGTGCCTGAATTTTGACCACTTGACCAGGGGGATGCTGCAACGGTTGTTAAGTGTGAGGAGCAGCTGAAAGAGACTTACAACTGGTCCTCACATTTACTACCCGTGCAGCGTCCCCATGGTCATGTGGTCAAAATTCAGGCGCTTGGAAAACGGTGTGCATTTATGACGATTGCGGCAGCCTGGGATTCTGTTGGGGAGAATGCTGGGTGCTTAATGTCTGCAGGATTCACTTAACCACTGCACTGATTTGCTTAGCAGCCATGGCAAAAAAAAGGGTCACAAAATCAGGCACGTCTCATTTAACAACTGACTTGCTTAGCAACAGAAATTCCGGTCCTAATTGTGGTTTGATAGTCAAGGACTACCTACAGTACAGGTGGCCCTCGATCTACGACCACAATTGAGCCCAAAATTTTCTATTGAGAGATTTGTTAAGCGAGTTTTGCCCCATTTAACGACATTTCTTGCGAGGGTTGTTAAGTGAATCGCTGCCGTTGATAAGTCAGGAGCCTGGTTGTTAAGTGAATCTGGCTTCCCCCTTGTCTTTGCCAGTCAGAAGGTCACAAAAAATAATTGCATGACCCTGGGATGGTCGTTAAATATGAGCCAGTTGCCAAGCATCTGGATTTTGATCACGTGACCATGGGGATGCTGCAAAGGTCATAACTGTGAAAAATGGTCATAAGTCATTGTTTTCAGTGCCACTGTAACTCTGAACGGTCACTTAAATGAACTGTTGTAAGTTGAGGACTACCTATTTGATTTTGCTTCTCCACTCTGTTCCTGCCTTCCCCACAATGGAGAAGGCAACAGTGATGAGGACACCACACCCTTTCCTTTGTTGATGCTCATTTATCATCCCGTCTAAGGCAGAAAGCAGTTACTGTAAAACATCCCAGAATAATCTCAACATCCCAGAAGCAGCCTAGGAGCCTTACTGCTTGAAATGGCTCAAAAATACATATTTAAGTCATAAAAAAAGAAAAAGTCTTTGGATCAGCGTTTCTCAACTTTGGCAACTTTAAGATGCATGGACTTCAAGTCCCAGAATTCCCTGGCTGAGGAATTCTGGGAACTGAAGTCCAACATCTTAAAGTTGCCAAGGTTGAAAAACACTTCTCTGGATGCCTCTACCAAGCTGCAGAAAAAGTTTTTAAAAGTACAAAGCCATTCTTTTGATACGTAAAGGCAACGTGTTATTTCAGTAACTCTAAAGATATTTTTCAATTTTTTTCAATTTATTCCTCTGATGTTCTTAAAAGCCAATGATGTAATGATGAAACTCACCCCTTCAGCAAATCTTAGATTGGGTACTCAAGTAGAATTAGGGCAAAGTCTTACTCCACATTTCAACTACAAGCAATGTTGGACAGTACACCAGGTGTAACGATGCTCAGCTAACCCTCCATGGAATGCAGCTTCTTGCTAGAAGCTTCCAGCTCTTCCATCAAGATTTTTGTAGCTCTTGATTTTACTTCTCACTCACTCACTCACTCACTCACTCACTCACTCACTCACTCACTCACTCACTCACTCCAGACTTAATTGTTCATGTTTAGAGTGCATTAACCATAATGGCTAATAAAAGTGTTACTGTTAATAATACCAATGTGTCTTCCTCAGAGCCAGCAACGTATACCTGCTTTAGTGAAAGTTTCCTTCATTAAGCATAACAAATTAAGACATCTAGAAATGAACTGCTCAACTAACTCTATTTTTAAGGTTGGATGCCACATGGATCCACTTCTGACTGTTTCCTTCTCTTTGAATTTACACAAAGCACAGAATCTCCCCAGTCCTAAATCCAGTTTCCTAACCATTACATCACATTGGTGCCATATAGGGCATTTTTCTAATCCAAAGGTTAATCTCTTATTAGCTCTATTATCTAAGATGTTCTGCTCATGCAAATTGGCATTACGACTCACTACTTTAGAAAGCCATTATTTTAAGAATTATAACCTTAAAGGGACCAGGAGCTTCAGTGACCCTGAGAGCAATGCTTAAGGGAGCATGAACTGCATCCGGGTCAAGATGGAAGGGTAAAAAGTGAAGCAAAGTCCAATATGGGAGTGAGGGCATGGTAGAAGCCACCAGGAGAAGGAAATCCAATGAAGCTAACAGTAAGTTGGCCTTTTTGCATTGTTGCCCAAAACACATTAGGATCAAGAAATAATCCAAATAATGTAAATAGATGCCAGAAAGCATCTAGCAACTGTGTGCAAAACCTTCCAACCTTCAAATGGGCTATTCCCCATATTCCAGAAGTAGTCCAACATCAAAAGACTCATTCCAAGAATTCTAGCGCAGAACATCTGCCGTGAGCATGTATCAAACCTGGAATACAGGTGGTCCTTGACTTACAACAGTTCATTTAGTGATCGTTTGAAGTTACAACGGCACTGAAAAAAGTGACCTAGGACCATCTTTCACACTTATGACCGCTGCAGCATCCCCGTGGTCACATGATTTAGATTCAGATGCTTGTCAACTAACTCATATTTATGACGGTTGCAGTGTCCTGTGATCCTGTGATCCACCTTTTGCAATCTTCTGATAAGCAAAGTCAATGGGGAAGCAGATCCACTTAACAACCATGTTACTAATTTAAGAATTGCAGTGATTCTCTTAACAAATGTGGCTAGAAAAGTCGTAAAATGGGGCAAAACTCACTTAACAAATTTCTCACTTAGGAACATGGTTCAATTGTGGTCATAAGTTGAGGACTACCCTGTACTCGGAACAGCCAGTTCCAAGGTCAAGGTGGCTGTGATGGGATGTCCTCTGATGAACTACCATTTTCCAGTGTCCTCCTGAATCCTTCAATTATTGTTAAGTCACATGCTGTGTTTCCGCCAGTCCCACACCAATGGTTTCCAGGAATTTGGCTGGACATTTTCAGGTGGAGGCCAGACAGCCGTCTATTGGAGACTTTTAATTTAGATGTCTGTGCTGAAAAAAGGATCATAGGTCACTTCCAGTTCTTGGGATTCTATGAAACTCTCAAGGCTGCCTTAAAAAAAAAAAAAAATCTGTAGTCTGTCAGCAAGCTTTGTGCATGGGTTCATGAGATACAGTGAGGCCTGGAAAGCTATGAAAAGCTAAACATTGTCATCCACCTTCCATAAGGTGAGTTCACACATTAGAAATAAAATTGTTTTCACGGCTTCCCATCACAGGGAGCCAAATAAACAAAGGCTGCACGGCAGAAAGTCAGCACTGATATTCAGCTCCTAAACTGATTGCATTTGCAAAAACACCACAGAATTAAAGGGCATCTGGTGCCCCAAAGTTTGTAAGCGCAACCTTTTCATCTTATTAAACAAGGTTAACTAACAGTCTGTCATCGCCTAGCGATAAATTTCACAGGATAGCGGAAACGGGATAAACAGTGCCACTATTTGCAGCCTGGGAGGTCGCCGTGCCCTCAAACTGATATTTTCCTTTTTTGCCTTACAAGAAACTGTCTGCTTTGACTATCAATCAGCATCACAGGGTCATTTTAACTTTCTGAAAAGAGAAAACTGAACTCTGAAATCTATTTTTCCTCACCCAGAATTTGGAACATCTTGGTTAATGCTTTATTTTTTAACAGCACAAAGAGGGCTTTTAAGTCATTGTAGAAGCAGCTGAAAGAATATCCAATGCTCTTGACAATTCAAACCTGTTCCTGATTGTTAAAACAGGGGAAATGTTCTTGCATCCAGTGGGAGTAACCACTGCCAGTTACCGAGCAAGGCGAGCTGCAATTTGAGGTTCTGACAGCCCGGAGAGAGTAACAGTGGCAATACATGAAGCCACACGCAGTATCCTCTTCTTGCCCAGTTTTTTTTTTGGAGGGGGGCAGTACTATCTGAACTAGTAACTCCAACTTTTACATTATTTTTGCATCTACTTAATCAAGTCACTGAATGGAGAGATAGAATACTGCAAAATAAGGGGGATGGAATGGGATTTTTAGAAGGCATCTCTGCTCTAACCCTAACCCTTGTATCTTGGCCAACACTAAATAGGATGAGTTCTCAAGGAGGATGTTAGTTGGCTATTTTGGATCTTGCCAAGTTGGAAACCAATTTGGCCAACCTTTAAATTTTGTAAGTTGTGAGATTTAGCAAAGTTTCCAGTTTACTAAGTTGAGTTAGGAGTAGAATTGATCTTGCAACGTATTATTTCCAATGTTACAGGTGTGAATGAGGCATTTGAAATTATACGGTCTCTAACTGTAATAGTATTTTTTTTTCAGCAGACAATTAATCCCAAGGGATTCTCAAGATAGAGGAGCCCAGTGTGGTGGGCTCACAAGCTAATTTTAGGCAAGTTGTCGTCCATGTAGATGCAATAAGCAGGGAAACAAAACCTTTAAGCAGCCTTCATGTTTGCTTGGGATGTTTGAAAAATTGTTACCAAGCTACAGTCATCCTCATTAATATACTTATATGCATTCACAGAAATATACACAGCTTGCAGCAGACTCATGGATATGCAGAGCCATGGATATGTAGAAATGTAATATTACTGCATAATTTAAGACCCCAAACTCATCCTTTCAAACTATAACCCCCACAACTCCCACGATCTTCCCAGCCTGTCATGCGAGCCACACCCCTCAATCCTCCCAGCCAGCCAACCGTTGCGCAAGCCCCGCCCCCCACACCCCATGATTCTTCCAGCCAGCCGCCCATCACACGAGCCACACCCTCCCAGAGTTCCCGCAAGGTAGGAATGTGCTTTGTCAAATCGCTGGGGTAGGAATGCACTTTGGGGAAATGGCTGTCAGAAGGGAATGGAGAAGGAGGGCCAGGGGGCAATGGCAGTGGAGAATCGCCAGCAGAGGGCCAGCGGAAGAGGAAAGCCAGATCCGTATCGGCTGTGGCAGGTGGCAGAGAGTCAAAGGGTCAGTGCCTAATCGTCCTAGACCAGGGGTAGGCAACCTTGGCTTTTTTATGACTCGTGGACTTCAACTCCCAGAATTCCTGAGCCAGCATGGCTCAGCTTGGAAACCTCTCCCTTTTCCCTCAGCATGGCTGGCTCAGGAATTCTGGGAGTTGAAGTCCACGAGTCATAAAAGAGCCAAGGTTGCCTACCCCTGGCCTAGACCTTAAGACAAGCCTTAATTTCCAAGAATATCTGTGAACTCCAGAGATATCACTAAAAAAATAACATAGCTCAGTGTTTTGTTTTGTTTTTACATGATCAGTAAGAGCACTAGGGGAGGGGCAGAAGAGATGGCCTTGCCAACCTCCATCTTTCAACTCGCTGAACCCAACCCAACAGCCATTTTGTGAGATTAGCAACAGCTTGCGTTCAAAATTCCAAATGTGCCCCCAAAGCTAAGGCGCCCTTGATTTTACGGCTTATAAATGGCACCATTGAAATGCGATAAAATTTCAGGGGGAGGTTGAAATTTATAACCCACCCATCCTTGTCGGCTCACCCTATTTTAGTCATTGTCATCAGCAAGGCTTAAGTATAAGTGGGGCTTCCAAATAACTGAGTGTCTCTGAAGAGAGACCTTTAAGGCCAGTTATAAGCTACGATGCTACAGGCAGTTCTCGAGTTGCAACCACAATTGGGAGTAAAATTTCCACTGCCAAACAAGGCAATTGTTAAGTGAGTCACACCTGATTTTATGGCCTTTTTGCTGTGGTTGTTAAGTGAATCACTGCAATTGTTAAATGAATCACACACTCATTAAGCAAGTCTGACTTTGCTTGACAAGAGGCCAGCTAGGAAGATCAGAAATGGTGATCACAGGAACCCGGGACACTACAACTGTCTACCACAAATACATGCTGATGACCAAGTGCCTGAATTTTGAACCTGTGACCATGGGGATGCTAAACAACTGATTGTAAATTAAGGATTACCTGTAGGTCGCATGATTGTATGTCTACGGAGATTCTCAGTCATCCAGGACATGGTTGTCCCAAAGGGGCTTTTTCAAGAGGCAACTGGACTTTCTTGTTTTTTCTTTAAGACGTTTCGCTTCTCATTCAAGAAGCTAGTCTGCCTTTCCAGAAAACATTGCAGACTACAGGAACAGGGCAGAAAACATCCTGCAGCCAGAAGGCTCCACACACATTTGCGCTACTCAGGTGACCCTGAGGAAACAGAAAACCTCCAAATGGTCCCAACAACTCTCTAAAAGAAGGCAAAGGACCAGCTGTTTGCCAGGAATCCTTCCATTCCCCACCATCCGGTCAGAGCTGAAGAAGCTTCTTGGATGAGAAGCGAAACGTCTTCAAAGAAAAAACAAGGAAGTCCTGAAAAAGCACCTTTGGGACATGATTGTCTGTAGTAGGTTGGAGAAAAAAATTGCGGGAACTCTCCACACATTCAGTTCCATCCATCCAGTCTGGGAACATTAGTTGTAGGATCATAAACCAGAGTTTCTCAAACTGTGAATCACAGCTCCTTAGAACAGCGTTCCTCAAACTCAGCAACTTTAAGATGTGTGGACTTCAGAATTCCCCAGCCAGTCATTGCCCTAAATCAGGGGTAAGTAACCTCGGCTCTTTTATGACTCATGGACCTCAACTCCCAGAATTCCTGAGTCAGCATAGCTGACTCAGGAATTCTGGGAGTTGAAGTCCATGAATCATAAAAGAGCCGAGGTTGCTTACCCCTGCCCTAAATCATAGCAACTGGACCAAAAGGTTAAATCATGGCAACTGGATCAAAGTTTATTAAAACTGAGATGCTGGCAAAAGTTGGTTCATTTCAACGACTCGCTGACTCTCTGCCTACCCAAAATTTTCATTTTGACTGAAGAAGTTACTTGGATGAGTAACAAACCATCTCAGTTTTAATAAACTTTGGTCCAGTTGCCATGATATAACCTTTTTAGAAACCTGCTAAAGCACAATCTGCACTTCGGAGGGCACTATCACAAAAAATCATTTATTATGTTAGGGCAGGGGTAGGCAACCTTGGCTCTTTTATGACTCGTGGACTTCAACTCCCAGAATTCCTGAGCCAGCTTTGCTGGCTCAGGAATTCTGGGAGTTGAAGTCTACGAGTCATAAAAGAGCCAAGGTTGCCTACCCCTGTGTTAGGGAGTCATGGTACCACAAAACGTGAGACCCTCTGCCTTAGAAAAATCACAGGTTAATCACTGCATGCTAAGACATAGCTTGCTTTAACCATGGGCTTACTGATCAAGCCTGATTAATGTATGGAATCCATAAACCATAGTTTACAGGCCACAACAGCCACGTTCACTCATTTCATTAAAACAAAACTGAACAAAGCTTAGAATAAAATGTTAACCCAGCCATCTTCCCAGCCTTATTTACCTTTCAGACTGTTGCTAGGGCTAACACTGGAGGGGGGAAAAAGGGGGGAAGGGGGAGAGAACACGATAAGATATACATTTCTTGGAATAATCTTTAGTCAAATGTAATTTAGATTTCCCCTTGTTTTTGTTTGGACAGGTATTTGCTAAAGGTTACTTAGAAACATAATACAATCCTCTGATCAAGAAAATGAAATGTAGAATCATCTTGATTCCAACAGTCTTCTCTCTTCCAAATTAAAGGTTTTAGGAAAGGGAAATTATTTCAGGATACACAATTTATTTACCTCAATCCACAGTCCAGTTCATGAGAGGAGAAAAACATGTCATAAATGAGCTGATGCGGGGATAGAATCAATAAATGATTATTACTTGGAGTTACTTTAGCATCTCACCTGAATCCCAATTTAACCTCAGAGGATGCTGCTGTGATATTTCATGAGCTTGCCAAGCAATTATTCGGTATAGCAACATCAGCCTCAGGGCAACAATAAGTCAACTAACTGAACAATGGATCTGAGCAAGCAGAACTTTTGTCAAGCAGGTTAGGCATGACAAAGCTAAATAACATCCCCCTTTATTAGACCTTTCGATTTTTTACCCATTAAAGGAGAGATAACTCTCGTGCTCTGAAAAACATTTCTCTCAACATAGATACCCACAAATGATTACAATATTCTGAAAGTTATTTTGTGTTCTCACTACACCTTTATGAAGGCCTAGCCAAAGACCTATTGCTGTTTGGACAAAATAAAACAAGAATAACCATACTCTCCTTAAAGACAATATCAACATTTTGATTCCTTCGTAATCACTGTTCACTGGTGAATCAACATGCAACTATCTACAACTGATAAATTCCTAGTTTCATATGCACTCCCTTCAAACTAGATGGCATCAATACATACAATTTGATGGCCATTTTAGCCCTTCATCCATCTTCACCTTCACTTATCTGCATGTTTTCATCAATTCCCATTTCATAAAATGAGTTACCTTGATTCGGCTTGATTAAATCCTTCCACTTTTTCCACAGATATACAACATATCTATTTTTCTTTCATTTGCTCATTTCATTTATTAATTTAGACTCTTTCCAATTTTCATCCTCAATCTTCCACCTCCAATGTCATTCCCAGGTGGGCCCTATAAATATGGACTTATGTGCCCATCATAGCTTTGGTCCACTGAAGTTCTTATAGAAGATTTTAATACTAAGACTGAATAGACTAGAATAATAGAATAATAACTTTATTGTCACTTTGAATGTACACTAATCGGCATACATGAAAATGAAATTTCGTTGCATACAGCTCTCAAAGGGTCACCACCTCCAATATACACTACATAAATATGACAAAAATAAATACAGAATTATGCATATACCCACATATATTATATGATACAGAGAAACAACACAGTCTAGTTCGGGTTATGTATACATGTGCATGGCGAGAAAAACGAATCTTGTGAGTTTACCAGACGGATGGCATAGGGAACAAAGCTATTACAGAATTGGGTAGTCCTGCTAGAAATACTTCAAAACCTCCTCCCAGAGGGGAGCAACATAAACAGACCGTAAAGTGGATGTGTGGGGTCTCTAACAATGCTTTGAGCCCTAAGCACATAGCGCAGGGGTCTTCAAACTTGGCCCTTTTATGACTTGTGGACTTCAACTCCCAGAATTCCTCAGCCAGGGTGCCTGGCTGAGGAATTCTGGGAGTTGAAGTCCACAAGTCATAAAAGGGCCAAGTTTGAAGACCCCTGACATAGCGCTTATAAGCAGCATCCTGAATGAGAACTGAGAACACACAGATCAGGTTACCAGCCTTAATCACATGCAGCATTCCTTATTAAGACCTATTAAGGTCCAGGAATTTGATTTTACACTGAGTTTGGAGATTTTGAGATTTTTTTTTTAAAGTTCCAATATGTCAATGCTGGACATTAAGTTCCACTTTTCATCTGTTGCTGAGTTCAGAATGGAAGGAAACTGCTATCTATCAGCAATCATGATTAGAGGTAGAGACTTGCCATTAAGTCAGCCTCAGTTGCTACATGATAGGTTAGCCTCATTTATATCATTGATCCAATATGCAGAAATGTAATAAAGTGGTAATGAAAGAACCAGAAAAAAATATTTGCAGCAAGCAAGATTAAATATTCTATTTTGGGGGGAAATGTTGCTTTAACTCAGGGGAATGTTCCTTAGAGCTGTAGTGTACAATATTTTATTGAAATGATTATCACTAGTAACAGTTCAAAACAATAACAAAACAAACAAACAAACAAAAGGTGTTAATGATCACTATACTGAATTAAAAATGTATGTCCTTTTTAAAAATGTTCACAACATCATTATATAGTAATTGCTAAGAACATGGATCATGTTACCCTTGAAGAAGGAAACGTAATTTTTTTTTCACAGCTACACTTCAGTTTAACTTATTAATAGAATATCTTGAATATGAAGGATTTTGCCCATATAGCTCCAAATGATGCCATATATATACATATTCATTATATACAATCTCTTGTTCACTGAAGCACAAATAAGGCTAATGAAATTCCTCACTGAAGCAAGACTAGAATCTGATAAAAGTATGGGCCTCACCAAGCTCTCTCTGCTCCATCTGACTGATTTTTCTTTTCCATTTAAAAGTAAATATAAGTCAAGATTCCATGCTGTAATGCACAGCACCAATTCTTGCATCATTTTTATTATAACTATGAATCTGGTTTCACGTAGGCCAGGGGTCTTCAAACTTGGCCCTTTTATGACTGGTGGACTTCAACTCCCAGAATTCCTCAGCCAGCGTGCCTGGCTGAGGAATTCTGGGAGCTAAAGTCCACCAGTCATAAAAGGGCCAAGTTTGAAGACCCCTGACGTAGGCAAATGGACATCCTGTGTGACACAGTGCCATGTTTTGTTTGGAAATTTCCCTCTCCTGTGTAGGAAGAATGAAGTGCTCAAGGGAACAAATAGCTGGGGGAAAATCCTGTAGAACCCAGGAGGAATAGTACTACAAAACCAACAAGCCGAAGCCTCTCAGCCATGAGAAAAGCAGCTGAATTTCCAGTGATTTCAAAAGACGGGAGGAAAAGCAGACATATGGTTTTGACCTAAGTATTCCAAAGTAGGCGGGTCTTTGGAATACTTCTATTACATCTACAATAAAGCAACGAGGTTGTGACTGTAAAATTTTTGCTGTGAGCAAATTCCTGAACGTGGGGTGAAGTGTCTGCAGCCCTGCAGGAACTTTAACATGTGTGGACTTCAATTCCCAGAATTCCCAGTCAGCATGCCAGAAAAGGAACATGACCTTGACCAGGGGTAGGCAGCCTTGGCTCTTTTATGACTCGTGGACTTCAACTCCCAGAATTCCTGAGCCAGCATGGCTCAGCTTGGAAACCTCTCCCTTTTCCCTCAGCGTGGCTGGCTCAGGAATTCTGGGAGTTGAAGTCCACGAGTCATAAAAGAGCCAAGATTGCCTACCCCTGACCTTGACAGAGATTTGCAAGATTCATTACTAGCACAACTGAGTGGTGAAAAGCATCTTAAGTTCTTAAAAAACATATAAGTGGCTCAAATACTCCCCTAATTCACTAAACTACAAAAGGAGGAATATATATAGCACAATCATACTTGCGTAATTCTATTACCTATATGGCCAATCTCAGTAAAAGTAGTTTCAGTCATTCTGTGAAGTTGATTCCTTGGTCTGGTCTACATGATGGGGTGGACAGAAAAAAAAATCCACATGGAACAGCGATGAAGGAGAGAAGAGGGAGGAGGGAAGGAGACACTCAGCTAGCCAGCCAGATCAGACAAATCAATCCTGACAATCAATGGAGTGACAGATGTTGCAGGCAGATTGCCATCCCCTCCCATTGCTTTTTTTTTAAAAAAATTTTTTTTATTCAAATACAAATAATACAAACATAATACATATAAATCTAAATTAAAAAACAGTATAAAAATACAAATATTACAGTGCACTCACCGCCCTGGAGACCATTTTTATTACCTACATTTCTTCTCATATAACAACTAACAATATACAATATATTTCAATCGTGCAGTTATCCCCTCCAAAACAGTATATATTCCTGAGTAGGTTTATTCCCTTTGCCTTCCACCAACACTGTTTTTATAAAATCCTCCCATATTTCATTATAATTATTTACTTTAATCATCCCTTTTTTAATTTTATTTCTGTTGTCAATTTATCACCTCCCCTTGCTAATCTAAGAGCCTCACTAGCAGTGGCAAGCACCATAGCACTGGAGTTCACCGTTCTCCTTCCAATAAATTAGTCAGGAGACAGGAAAATCCAATGTAGGTCATGGCCAGCCTAGGCAAGTGATAGACAGATGCTTCCATTAATCTTCTTTCATTGCTAAGCCCTGCTCACTCACTTCCAGGGGCTCTCATCAGAAAGGCCAAAGCAACATTTGCAGCATTGTGCTACCTGCTCTTCCCCTTCTTGATGAGTTGCAACATGGAGATGCATGTAGAAAAGCAATGTGGCTCACAATGTGACCTCACAACTCTGCATTGTTCAGAATCTCCGGCCCCCACTATGTCTCCCCTTCTAAAATTCAAATTACCAAAACTTTTGAGAAATGTGTTCCCCTATAAAACACAATGCTTGTTGATTTAGGTACATTATCGTACAGGCCAAGTCATCTTTCAGTGGCATTCACCATCCTTACAGAATTAATACTGGGATTACACTCAAAAATAGCTGGAGTAATGTGGGGTTTGGATAGCAGAGGTTACGTTCAAATTCCTTGTGACTTCCTTGGCTTGCTACCACTTTGATTCAGCTGCTTTATTAAGAGTACTGCAATTGGGAGTATAAAATAGGCAACATGTCTGCTCTTTGAACCTTCTTAGTGTTAAAGTTTTGGATATAATATTATATATACTGCTTTCCTGCATTCTCTCATTTATTTCTTACAATTAACCAATTTAATTAGATTGTGCCAATAGCAGTGCATAAAATTAATCTGCTTTTGTGACTAGATGTGTCAGCCACAAGAATTGGTACCATTTTAAGAAGTGTCTACGCTTGTTTTCTCCACTCCCTTTGACCAGAAACCATTTTACAGTTATTCAGTTTTTAATAACTTGACTCTGCCAAGCAGGTGAGTGTAAAGCATTGCGAAACATTTTAGGATAAAAGCTTAATACCAAATGAGTTCAGATGGTTGAGCTTCCACAGTTCATCAGAAAATAGGAATTCAAAGATTTTAATCATTCTTTTTACAAATTGGAGGGAAAAGAACCTCCCATAATGGTTCAGGATATTTCCACACAACAGAATAAATAAGGAATAAAAATGCATTTAAAAGCCCATTCAGGAGGCATAAATCTGTACTGCGTAAAGAAAAGAATCTGTCTTTTCCAAATAATTGGTCTGTCAAAATTATACCTTTCTACTATATTTTAGGAAATATTCCAGAAAATACATGGCTTAAAAACTGGGGCTTCACACTACAAAGGACACATAACAGCAGAAGCAAATAATCCCTTCCCTTTTTTCCCTCGGTATTTTGAAACCATATCTGAATACATACAGAATACAGAATAACAAAGGTGGAAGGGACCTGGGAGGTCTTCTAGTCCAGCCCCCTGCTCAAGCAGGAGACCTTATACCATTTCAGACAAATGGCTATCCAGTCTATGGAGCAGCACTCACAACTTCTGCAGTTCCATTGATTAATTGTTCTGACACAAAATTTCTCCTTAATTCTAGGTTGGATCTCTCTTTGTTAAGCTTCCATCTGATACTTCTTATCTTGTCCTCAGATGCTTTGGAGAACAGGTTGACCCCCTTCTCTCTGCGACAGCCTCTCAAATAAGACTGCTATCAAGTCACCCGTAGTCCTTCTCTTCACTGCAGTGTAGTATAAACTGGTACCAACATGGGCACCCAACCGTGGGTGGGATCCAAAAAGTTAAGACGATGGGCATAAACACTCCACTTCTTGCAACATTAGGGCCGGGTTTCCATTGCACAATTGTGGCTTTCACCTTGACTTTTTTGCCTCCATCCCACAAATGCTCTTGTCCAAATAATAACAGTCCTTATGGACTGTTAACAGTGACTCCATGATGTCATGCTGGCCACGACTGTGTCTTTGGTCAGCATTGGCTCAACAGCCCTTGAAATGGAGATGAGCACTGCCCCTTACAGTTGGCAACAACTAGCAGAGTAAAATCCACAGGGTCTCCTTTTTTTTACCTTTATGGATTGCTCCCCATCACCCAAGCAATACAGCACAGCCTATAAGCCTGATCATAATTAATATTACTGGTGGGTCCTTTGAGGATGATGTTAGATAATCCTAGGTCTAGGTCTTTTCCAGTTAACTGGCAACTACCCAACTGCAAAAAGCTGGTTTCTCAAGAAAGAAACATCATTCAACACCATAACGACTTTCTATCTTGTGTTCAGACAAGGAAGGTATTGAGGATTTCAAGCTTTATGAGGTTCATCTAATAAGAGGAATAATTTTAGCTACTGTCCCAAATTAGAATTTACAAATGAGAAACAGGTACTGGATTTTAACACTTCAGAAGTTAATACAGTGCAGGCAAGAAAAGGACAGTGTCGTTGATTGCTCAGAGTTCAGTGTTATACTAAAATATTCTGCATCAACTACAATTTGTAGATTGCCTTCATCTAATATGTAATCCATCTGAGAAGATACCAGAACATGGGCCATTGAATTTCATTGTCCACACATTTGAAGTATCAACTAAATTCCTCGATTTTTTTTATCAACCAGCCACACAATTATACCATGTCAGAGTTTCTCTTGGCCACTTTAAGATGTATGAACTTCAACTCCCAGAATTCCTCAGTCAGCCAACTCAGACTGTTTATTCAGTATCATCCACCCATAGCTATAGCCAGGAGTTGACTTGTCTAGAATTAAAAAGGTGAATAATAATAATAATTTATTAAATTTAAATACCACCCAACTCCTGCATCCAGTTTTGGTCACCACGATGTAAAAAAGATGTTGAGACTCTAGAAAGAGTAAAGAGAAGAGCAACAAAGATGATTAGGGGACTGGAGGCTAAAACATATAAAGAACAGTTGCTGGAATTGGGTATGTCTAGTTTAATGAAGAGAAGGATGAGGGGTGACATGATAGCAGTGTTCCAATATCTCAGGGGTTGCCCCAAAGAAGAGGGAGTCAAGCTATTCTCCAAAACACCTGAAGGCAGGACAAGAAGCAACAGATGGAAAGTAACCAAAGAGAGAAGCAACCTAGAACTAAGGAAAAATTTTCTGACAGTTAGAACAATTAATCAGTGGAACAATCTGCCTCCAGAAGCTGTGTTTGCTCCAACACTGGAAGTTTTTAAGAAGAGACTGGACAGCCATTTGTCTGAAATGGTATAGGGTTTCCTGCCTGAGCAGGGAGTTGGACTAGATGACCTCCAAGGTACCTTCCAACTTTTATTATTATTATTATTATTATTATTATTATTATTATTATTATTATTATTATTATTATTATTATTATTATTATTATTATTATTATTATTATTATTATCATCATCATCATCATCATCATTATCAGTATTAGTATTATCTTATTCTTTTCATCTCAAAAGAACCTCAGATGAAGAAGAAGTGACCACAAAGACAGGATCTAGATGACTTGCAGATAGAGGACATGGACAAGACTGGACTGAGCAATTTTGACAAAAAAAGAATGAATGGATGAGGGGGAGAAATTGTGGCACTCATCCTGCCCTCCTCCTCCCTGTCCTTTAGTAGGCCAAAAATTAAAAAGACGAGGCAAAATGGAATGTTGGAGCAGATGTCCTTTCTAGATGAAGGCCTCCTATAGAGAATGAGAAACAAATAAGTGTTTCAGGCAGCTCCTCGTGATTTTCAGAAGATGCCAGGAACTGCCATTCTTGATGCACTTATGAATATGAGATGCAGCCCACATATCTGCTCCTTGTGACCGTGGCATCAGCTTTTTTGTGTGCATTTCTGCATCTTGACAAACTGATATCCTGGCTTATCAGATTTGTTCCACTCCCTCTCTCTCAGCCCTAGGAAGAATGCACTTCAATTTATTCTCTTTGTTAAAAGACTAATTGTATTTGATGACAATAGTTTTGCCTTTGATATAGCTAAACTATAGAAGACAAAACTCATTTTGTGTTTAATCTTGATGATTTTTTGGTTGCATTCTGTTCTTGTTCACTGGCAAACATCTGTCATACTTCTGCTTTAGCTTAGTGCATTTGATAAGAAGGAATCTATCTTTGTTAGATGCCTTTGGCAAAAATGTTTCTGCCCTTAGTATCGGGTATCTAGCATCCAGGGAGACTTCATCCGCCTTAATGTGTAAATTAATGGAAAGTTCCGACTTTTTGTCCTTGAAACGTATCTGAAAGTTCTCAGAAGCCTGGAGATAGCTTTGATGTTATAATCATTCAAAGTACTCAGGCAGTGTTTTTAAGTAGGTTTCTTGGTATGATTGTTATCTATAATGTTTCTGTTTTTTTCTGTATCGCTCAACCATATTTTAAGATGCAATTGAAGAATTCCAAACAAAATCCTGGAGAGATTTGTAACATTTATGATCTGTGCCATTGTTCATATGCTGCTAAAACCTGACATTTTTAGCCTTATGATAGGTAACTGACAAAGGTAGCTATGCTAGACTCTAGAGCAGGGGTCTCCAACCTGTGGGCTGTGGGCTTCTTGGCTACTGGGCTGCCGGGGAGGCTGGCCAGTGTGCGCACGTGTGCGCTTGCTCTCATCCACACCCACACTAGTCCCGTGGTGAAAACGGGGCACAGCGGGGTGAAAATGGGGCACCGCAAAGCAAAAATGGGGCAGGGCTAGCGAGTGTCACACGGGCACTAGCACTACCCCAGTGGTGGGATTCAAATATGTGAATAACTGGTTCTCTGTGTGGATGCCGCTTCTGGAAGTCTGTTCTGGGCCTGGGCAACAAAAAATTAGCTACCGGTTCTGCCGAAGTGGTGCGAACCAGCTGAATCCCACTACTGCACTACCCCGTTTGCATCGCGCTGGCACTAGCACGCCCCGTTTGCGTCACTTGTGTGCTCGCGGCCCCGTTTGCGTGCACGCACACATAAAATGCTTCCCCCTCTCTTTCCCTCCGGTCCGCCAACCGAGAAAGATTGGGGACCCCTTGGATTTTCTATGAGTCATCCAGAGCAAGAAGGGAGTGAAGGAATGGTTTCCTGAAGAAGTTTAGGGTAATCCACTTTCAAAATCCTGCCAAGAAAACCGCATACCTGTGTTCAGGAAATCAACAGACACTGAGTAGGACATGAAGGCCATTTTAGCAGCTTCACCAGGTAAGCCTGTTCATCAATCTAGCTTGTTGACCTCAGAAAAGTAAGTAGAATGACGCTTGGATGGGAATCCCCTTTAATTCTACCAGAAAGACAGTCTGTATGGCGCCATGCTTGTCAGAGGAGATAAACACAAAATGAACACATTTTTTTATCTTTGGAGCGTATCCACAGTGTTTGGGAGTGGCCCCACCACTGACACAGCGGTTGTCAAGTAGTGAGCTGCCCTGGATCTGTGTCTCAAAGTGAAAAGGGAGGTTTTCTTGGACAGTCCTTTTGAGGACCTTCTATACCAGTGATGGCGAACCTTTTAGAGACCGAGTGCCCAAACTTCAACCCAAAACCCACTTATGTATTGTCGGGTGGGCGTGGCCCCGGGTGGGTGTGGCCCACCGGGTGGGCGTGGGTACAGTGGTCATGGCAGATGGGTGGGCGTGGCCAGGGTGGGTGTGGCCAGCTCGATGTTGCTCCTGGGGAGGGACGCCTGTGGGGGCCGGGCAGGGTTGGGGGAGATCCAGGGGGTCTCTGGCAGGTGGGACGGTGGGCAGGAGGCTCATCCTGCGGGGTGAGGCGAGGCAGGGCGGGGGTGCCATTGTCGCTGGGCAAGGAGAGGCAGGGGCCGGGGCGGCTGCTGCCTGACATCATCGGCCCCTGCACACAGAGGCCAGCAAGCGCATGGGTGCTGGGATGCATCTGGCCATGTGGGACCTCGGCGAGTTAGCGGGGGCTGGTTGAAGAGGACGGTTGCCATCTCCGGGGCATGGTGCGCGTGCCCACAGAGAGGGCTCTGAGTGCCGCCTCTGGCACACGTGCCATAGGTTCGCCACCACTGTTCTATACCAAGTCTGAGACCATCCCTTCAAGCAGACGCAGTGCATAGAAGGAATGAACATCGAAGGAGAAAGAGTTGCAACCAAGGGAAGGATCAGAGAAGAGTGTGACCCTGGGTCAAGTAAGTAACTTGAGAAAATATTTCAAACTAGTTCACATGAAGATAGAAGAACAAAGAGCATAAAATAATAGGGTTGGAAGTTGGAGGTCTCCTAGTCCAACTCCTTAGTTGGTGGGCCAGGCATCGTGGGAACTGCCCTTGTTTGTTGAGGACCAGGTCATCACTGTCCCTAAAGGGAGGGAGAAAGGAAGCACATTCAGACTTGCAAGATTCTATTGCTAGATCAGGGGACCAAGGACCGGTTACGTGGAGAGAGGTTTTTCCGTGGACCGGAGGGGGCGTGGTTTTGTGTGCTGCCTGCATCCTGTGGATGGGGCTTTCCTTGTTTGTGCGGACCGGTTGCTGGCATGCTGCAGCCCGGTACTGGTCCATGGACTGGGGGTTGGGGACCCCTGTGCTACAGCTCTTATACTGAAAGGTGTTCCAACCTACATGGTATCAGTTTCTTGATCTACCCTGAAAGGCTGTCTGTTCTGAACTGGCAACGAGAACTTGGAGCAGTTAGCCACAGTATTCCTGTATGGACAAAGTGGCAAACTATACAGTAAGTCCTCAACTGATGACCATTCAGTTAATGAAATCCCAAAGTTACGACAATGCTGAAAAAAGTAATTCATGACCCATCCTCAAAGTTATGACTGCTGCATCACTCCTGTAGTCATGTGATTGCAATTTGGGTGCTTGGCAATCAGCTGGCATTTACGAAGATTAGAGTGTGCTGTAGACATGTAATCTCAATTTGCAACCTTTCCTGCTGGCTTCTGACAAGCAAAGTCAATGGACAAAGCCGGATTTGTTTAACAACTGTGGATTTGTTTAACAACTGCGTAATTCACTTAATGATTGCATGATTTGCCTAACGATCAAAGTAAAAGTGGTTGTAAAATTGGGTCTGGTCGTGTAATGACTCACTTAATGACCGCATTGTTTAGCATGTGAAATTCCAGTCCCTATTGTGGTTTTAAGCAGTGGTGGGATTCAAATACCTGAACATCTGGTTCTCTGCGTGGATGCAGGCCTGGGCTTCCGAGGCCTAGAATGGACTTCTGAAAGTGACATCCGTGCACTTCTTGTGGGCTGTTCTAGGCCTGGGAGGCCTCCTCCGGGCCTCTGAGGCCTAGAATGGACTTCCGGCAGCGACATCAATGCACTTCCGGCAGGCCGTTCTAGGCCTGGGAGGCCTCCACCAGGCCTAGGATGGACTTCCAGAAGTGACATCCACATACTTCCTGTCAGCTGTTCTAGGCCTGGGAGACCTCCTCCAGGCCTCCGAGGCCTAGAACGGACTTCCAGAAGCAGCATGGGTTCAGCCGGTTCTCCGAACTCAACAAAATTTAGCTAGCGGTTCTACCGAACCGGTGTGAACCGGCTGAATCCCACCACTGGTTTTAAGTCATGGACAACCTGTAATTAATGAAAGGCTTCTAGGGAGATGATCTCCTGTAAAAGAGGAGGGAAGAGAAGGGATCTTGTCTCTGTTTGTTAAGCAATAGAAGTCTCTCCTTTGCATCCAGTTTGTCTCTTGGTGACTTCATAGAGACATCCATGTTGCTTTCTTGGCAGCATTGGCAGAATGAGGTTTGCCATGTCCTCTTCTGAGTTGTTTTCCCAATTTTTCATCCCTAGAATTCCCTATTAATCTTGCACTCAAGGATTAACAAGGTCCAAACTTGCCATTTATCTAGAAAAAACTGCAATGCCCCTCAAGCTGAGCTCAACTTTGGTTGGCGGCATGGATAAATTAGTGCTATTTTCTCAGTAACAATGAGGAAGTGGTGGTGTTTTTTTTTCATTTTCCAATTTAACACATAGCCTTGGGACTTCCTTGGTAGTCTTGTTACTCAAGCTCAAAAACTTCCAATATCTTGGAAATCTGTTCCATGTTCCAAAATTTCAGGGGTTGCCACAAAGAAGAGGGAGTCAAGCTATTCTCCAAAGCGCCTGAGGGCAGGAAAAGAAGCAACGGATGGAAACTAATCAAGGAGAGAAGCAACCTAGAACTAAGGAGAAATTTCCTGACAGTTAGAACAATTAACCAGTGGAACAACCTGCCTCCAGAAGCTGTGAATGCTCCAACACTGGAAGTTTTTAAGAAGAGATTTGTCTGAAATGGTGTCTGAAATGGTATAGGGTTTCCTGCCTGAGCAGGGGGTTGGACTAGAAGACCTCCAAGGTCCTTCCCAACTAATTCTATTCCATTCCATTCCGTTCCATTCTATATTCTATTCTATTCTATTCTATTCTATTCTATTCTATTCTATTCTATTCTATTCTATTCTATTCTATTCTATTCTATTCTATTCTATTCTATTCTATTCTAATTCTATTCTAATTCTATTCTATTCTATTCTATTCTTGCAATGGGAATTCCTCAATCTAAAAAATGCATCTATGCCGTATTGTGCCCTATTTCTTACAAAATCCCACAGAAATATTTTTATTACTATCTGCTATATTACAGTTTCAAATTCTTCTATTAACTTTCAGAGTTGATGAATAGTCAAGAGTTGTCATCCAACTGGGAATTTTTTTTGCATTCTCCTTTAATCAATTCCTCCCAAGATGGTAAGATGGCTGACTCCATGAGGCCTTGCTCATTTTACAATAAGGTAGTTCTGGAAACCTTGTCAGCATTTTTTTTTTTACCATCACTAATCATAGCAGAGAATTCTAAGTAATGATCCTTCAAATCTTGGAGATGTTCCAAATGCAGCTCCAAGAGACCTACTGAATTAAAGGAGAAAAAGAAACTACTGAATGGCAGCCAAAGCATATGTTGCCTTTTCTTAGGGCAGCCACATCTCACATTACTAAGGGGAAAAAAATGTAATTTATGGTCAGAATGGGCAAGATAAAAAAACAACGCTGTGACAAAGGTTTTCATGATTTAGAGCAGTGTTTCTCAACCTTGGCAACTTTAAGATGTGTGGACTTCAACTCCCAGAATTCTCTAGCCAGCCAAACCTCTCAGTTCCAGAGCCAAGCACATATTTAGCAAGCATAAGATACAACTGATGCACCCAGACAGATCTTATTTTATGGCACTCAAACTTTCTGTTGGGAACTGAACTCATGGCTCCTCGCATTTTAGATGACTTAAGATCTGGCTATGTACGTCTAATGATTCTCAACAAGGATGCAACCAGCCACATTGTCCCTGCGATCAATATAACTGAAAACACAATATAGGATATTCCCCATATAAAGGTTCCACTCTGGAATCCTTCATTAAAAGACCTGGGAAAATCCTGCCATAGATTTTGGAAGGCAACTTGGAAAAAAACAGCACTAACCTTGAGGGAAGTTAAAAGGTTGATGGTTTTAAAACCTTGTTTAACACTTTAAGAAGCTAGACACAGTTTATAGACAGCGTCATGGCTAAACCTCATTCCTATGCTTTGGTTATTCCAAGAAGCCAATTATGATTTTTTTTAAATGATGATTCATAACTTAGAATAAGGAAATTGAAACCTCCTTATTAGTACAATGGAGTTAAAGGCTGAAACATATTACAGTAATTGTTTCTCTGTAGCTTCCTGTGCAAAACCTGCAGTATTTAAATGCACACACAAGCTCTGTCTGAAAAAGGAAGGATAAATTAACTGTGATGGTTGACACTCATTTCAAAAGAGTTCTGTTCATGTGTTTCAATGCTGGTGTCATTCTACTTTTCAGCAACAGACACAATCCCCAGTACATCTAAGGTGCCAAATTCTCAGTTAATTCATGAGAAATGGTAGGGGGAAAAACCTACTATCATGACCCTAATACAAATGGAATGACACAAATGCACAGAAAATTGCCTACTGCAGGGGACAAATGGAGTAGAAGTTTCTATGACTTAAGTACTAGATTGTCAGATGGGAAAAATTAAAGTAGTTCTCCTTCTCCAAGTCCAAAATATATACAAGTATGTGTGCGTAGCCTTGTTTTTGAAGCAAAACTAATCTGTAAATCCATGATGTGGCGCTTTTTACAGATGTTGGACTTAAGACTGCCAACAGCAACAGTAATAATTAGGATTTATACATCTAAGAACAAAGTACTCAAATTCTTTGTGTTGGGATTTCCCTTTGCATGGACTTCAGCTGCCCCAGATTTCACATAGCATTAGAAAGGAAGAGAGAAGGTTGTAAAGAGAGGCAAGGAGAGAGATCTTTATTGCCATATTTAAGTCTATGCCTATCAAACTGAATATCAGGTTAATATTAGCAAACACCTTTGCAAATGAAGTTAGAGAGTGTAATATCCAATTAAGCACAGACCGTATTTTACTGACTTTCACAGAGGAATCACCAACCAAAATAGCATATTATAAGGTACAAAACAGGAGAATATCTCTCATGTTGATTTCTTTCCTCTTTAGCTAATTCTATATCTTCAGTCTTTCCTCCCTTTGAACAGAATGGGACAATTCGGCGCAGCCAGCTTGGCCCCCTTTGAAGGCATCCACTTTGATTTATTTCATTTCGGGCACAACGACAGATCTTTCAATCAGTGCCTGTAATAATCCCACCAGACAACCAACGTTGCAGATTTCAACATGCAGCTCAGCTGATCCAGTTCAAAGCAACTGATATAACTTGGTAAATGCAGGAACAAAAATCCAAGTCAGAGTCTGAAAACCTTCCTAATGCACACCAAGAATAAAAACCCAAGATAATTATAGCAAGATTGCTCACTCATTTAAAATCCAAGGTGATTTCATGGGCGTAAACTGATTTCATTAATTATATGCTTTTGCTGGCAACAAGAGAGAAATGGGAGCATTGGAGCACATCAAGGAGCATCAGCCTTCTGCTTGGGTATGATTAAGGTAGAATTCTGGTTAAACTGACAACATGTGATTGTGCACCCAGCCATTCTCAAGCAATGTACAAAACAGCAGCTGGAGGTTTTTAAAAAATCTTCAGTAATTATTAGTTTGAAGCCAGTTCTGCAAAGCACATGGCCTAAGCATAATTTTATTCATATAAACCATTACTGTGCTCACCATTACATAGGCAAAAGCCATGGGGCAATTATATCCACCACCCCAAAAGACGTTCAGATCAACAAACCCTCCAAAGACAGCTGGTCTACATGGGTTTTTTCATGCAGTGATGCACGCAATAGGATGATACAATTATCTTCAGGAGATCCCCATAAGGTTTAATATATTAGTTCAATAAATTAAGAGATATTGGCCAACAGCAAGTTGTGACATTCCCTAAGAACAAAAAATTCAAATCTACAAACTGAATTCAATAACAATCTGAGATCACATTACATCACATTGCCAACACATGTTTTTTGGTCACCACATTACAAAAGGATGTTGAGACTCTGGAAAAAAATGCAAAGAGCAACAAAGATAATTAAAGGCTAGGAGACTACAACATATCAAGAACGATTGCAGGAATTGGGTATGGCCAGTCTAGAGAAAAGAAGGGCTAGAGGTGACATGATAGCGGCATTCCAGTATTTGAGGGGCTGCCACAAAGAAGAGGAAGTCAACTTATTTTCCAAAGCACCAGAAGGCAAGACAAAAAACAATGGATGGAAACTAATCAAAAACAGAAGCAACCTGAAATTAAGGGGAAACTTCCTAACAGTGAGAACAATTAACCAGTGGAACGGCTTGCCCTCAGAAGTTGTGGGTGCTTCATCACTGAAGGTTTTTAAGAAAAGACTGGACAGCTACTTGTCTGAAATGGCATAGGGTCTCCTGCTTGAGCAGGGTTTGGACTATTCTAGTCCAGTGTAGGAAGCCACCTCTGCAGCAGTTTAGACAAAACCACCAAACATGCTGTAGGCTATGAAATTAATAATGCATTTCATGCTCTTTACTTCATTTCCACTCTAGATTGGGAAGAAAGACTCCCTTCTTTCTGATTACATCCATGTAGATCTTTAGGAAAGAAGAAAACTTGGTTTCATTCAAAAACATGATGGGATCAATGGTTCAGCCTTGAGAGCAGTGTGTATCTGCTGTAAGACTAATGAGCTTCCTGGTGCATTTGGTTGGTTCTTGGGAGAATCTGCTTAACCTTTCAAGAACAACTGACCCTGCTTTCCAGAAATTCCTTTGACCACCATGAAAGGCAAGTTAATAATTTTGCCCATGTATAGGACCCCCTCTGGCTGTGAAAATCAATTCAGGTTTCCAAGTGAAAATATTTGCTAAAATACCAAGCAGAGAAAAAGTTCAGAAGCCAGCTATGCAGCTAAATAAAGAGAACAAGCTAAGTATATTTGACTTAGAAGGACCTGAAACTTCAAAAGTAACTTCCCAAATACTCAAAATCCTCCATTATACTGGGGACCCATCCTGACTCTTCACCAGGTATTCCTCAATCAGGAAGAAACTGGAAAAAACAGCACATTTCTTACAGACCTAGAAACCTCCTTGAACAATCCAGTTAATAGCTTGAGATGGTTAGCCTGTGCATCCTCCAAGTGATAGATGAATGGATCTTTCCAATTTTGCAAGATGTGGAGTCCCCCTGACTTTTTTTTTTTCCAAAGTGGAGAAACTGTACAATTTGCTTTGTCCAGAAGGCCAGTACTTTTCAAGAAACTGTAGAACTTCTTTCTACAATGGCCAGAAAAAACAGAACTCTTTTAAGACACAACTAGTGAAGTCTCCCTCCTGTTTGCAATCTTTATTGCACTGCAGCTTGGGCAGAGAAGTTGTGTATGTGTTGAAGTGCCAACCACTAGCTCTGCATCCTTGTTATCAAGGGAGGAGAATTGGATAGCTAACACATTTTGTTCACCCTTATCACAGGAGGCTAAGAACATTTCTCATTCAGATTTCATTTTCAGACTGTGCTCCTTCCTGGGATCAACACCATTTGATCTTGGAATGCAAGGATAAGGACTAGTGAAAGTCAAGTTCACACATTATTCTAAACCAATGTTTGCTTTAACAGTTGTCTGTTGAATAAGCTACAGCGACTGGATTCAGAGCAAACATTAAGCCATCAATCTAGCGATTCACAGCCTACAGGAGTTGTGTTAATATATTCTTCACATGAAGATAATGAAATAGGAGATGGGGGTCTTGCATCTGAACTGGTGAAGCAACAATGGGCTTTTAACGTTGACCTAACAACCCTTTTTCCACTTAGCCAATTTCAATATTTATGTAGGAAAATGGCATTTACTCAAGAACAAACGAAGGTTTCAATATAGGCCCCACCAAAGTCCTCAGGAATAAGAGACCACATTAACCTTTTCTCTCGGCTGATCTCAAGCAGTAAAAAACCCCAGCACATCCAACTAGTTCAACATGCAAGATATTGGCTGGGGAATTCTGGGAATTGAAGTTCACACATCTTAAAGTTCCTAAGGTTGAGAAACGCTGTCCTAAAGCATGGATGAATTGCATTTATTGTCTCAAAAACCACAGCAGGCTTTGCATTGCATGTAATTGACTTTATTTTAGAAGTACGCATGGCCAAGTGGGAAAGTGTTTCCAGAAGTTTTGTTAAGGCTTTCAGACAACCATCTCACCTCTAAAAACTACCTAAACTCTTAAAAGAAATGCCCCAAAGTCCAAAATATTTGGTCTTATTCACAGAGGGGGGTTTCAGGGTCCACCAAAGAAATCTGATGAGTCATCTTTCTGTGCACCACTGTCTAATAATGCCTCCTTCCATAACCCATAATCCAGACATGCACTCAGATTGATGTTGATGGTTCTCATCTGCCTATCAGTTTCACTGCACAACAGTCAAGTGTCTTTCTTTTTATTTTCCAGGGAAGATTGGTTTTTCACCTGGCATTTAGGCTGGAGAAATAGTCATTGATTGTGGTCTTTCTCCAGTTACATGTTACAGTTACTAAGTCTGTTTCCTTTTTTTATAAATCAAGGCTAACTTATTACCTTGCGACCGAAAGGCGAGATGCAAGCATGATATTAAGAAGGAATTAAAAAAAGGGAGATCTTGATTAAAAGTAGGTTCTCGTGGTGATATTAAATATGTGTCATATTTTGTTTTAAGCCAACAACAGAGATTCACATTGAAGGGCAATTTTGTGGCATTTAAACTAGGCTTCCCCCAGGTAGCATATTCCAGATGTGCTAGATCACAGTTGTCATTAATTTTCAGCAGGTTTACTTTAAAGCAGACATGTCAAACACAAGGCCTGGGGGCCGGATGCGGCCCGCAACGTGGTTTCATGTGGCCCGCGAAGCCATCCTGGAAACAGTGAGGGAATGGCCCCCGCTACCTTGGCCCCAGCCCAGGCCGCCCGGGAGCCAATGTACAATTTTGTGGTGGCCATCTATGCTGAAACGCATTCAGTCTTAGCTCCACAAGGCCGTCTGGAAACAGCAAGGGACCGGCCCCTGCCGCGTTGGCCCCACCCCCTGGGCGCGCGCTGGGAAGGTATCACCCTTTGTGAGGAATGAAGAAATGCACCATCGCCTGGAAGTGGCCAACAAATGGCCCTCGCCTACTTCACATATCTGGCTTGATGGGCTCCGGGGGAGGGGTTTCAGCAGGTTCTTCCAGTGGACCATGCCTTAGCGCTTGCCCTGGTCCCACCCCCTTCTGCCAGAGACCCTCAGATCTGTCCCACTCCTGCCCAGGCCCCCACAGGCACCCTTGATGCGAACGATGTAGAGCTGGCCATGCCCACCCAGTAGGCCACACCCACTCCAGCCACACCCATCCAGTAGGCCATACCCACCCTGGCCACACCTACCCGGCCCAAGGACAACCACAATGCTGATGCGGCCCTCAATGAAATTGAGTTTGACACCCCTGCTTTAAAGTATAGATGAGAGAGGGAGGGAGGGAGGGAGGGAGGGAGAGGCAAAGAGGGAGAGGGAGCTTCACAGCTCTTCATTATCCGAGCAAAGCCAAAAGGGGAAAACTTGATGCTCAGAACTGAAAGTAAGCATTTCATGCTACAAAGCCAGCACCTTACTCTGCAGCCAAATTCTAACAGTGACATCTCTCCCCCAAAATCATGTTGTCCAGTTAAAGTCTGGTAAAAGATCTGACATGTTTTAATATTTAATGCTTAATAGTTAATATGTTTTAATATTTAATGCTTAATAGTTAAATATTTAATGTTAATATTTAATAGCTTAATACTGACCAGGGGATTGGACTAGAAGACCTCCAAGGTCCCTTCCAATTCTGCTGCAACACACTTCAGCCTCTGGGGCTGTCGTGCAAAATTTTGTTCCATGCAACAGGACAAACCAGGATTGCTCCTGTTTCTTTCACAATAAAAATAAAAATCGGACAGCCCGTCTCTGAAAATAAAGACTGCCAAGCAATCTTCTCTTTAGTTTCCCCCCACCCCCAGGTAGTCCTCTGCAGTCAACAGGTGCTAATGTTTGATCCCTCCTCCCCTTTCATGTGGGAGGCAAACCCCCCTCTGTGGAGTTTGAAAGTGCAGACAACACTGATCCAATGCAAGAAGCAGCTTCTGCCTCCAAGATTCCAAATAAGTCTGGCATGGAAATTAACAGACATAACAAAGAAATAGTATTAATCATCCACTTTTTATTCAGTCGTGATTCATTAAGGCTGATTAAGAAGCACACTGTCAAAACCCGTCCCTGGGGGTGTTGATGAGGAAGCTACAAGTACTGTATACTTTGACTGGATACATTATAGACCTATATAATTATAGAAAGTTTTGATATTTGATGTTTCTTTTTTTTCATCTCCTCCTATGCAAAATTAGAGGACTATGGAAAGATCTCAAAGAAGCTGCTTTATAAGGTTTGGTGGTGCAGATAAAACAGCTTTCTTCAAAGTGTGGAAGGAGCCATAAACTTTCAGGGTTTGTGTGTGTGTGTGTGTGTGTGTGTGTGTTCTCAATGCTTTGCTTCACTGGCATATTTAACACATAGGCAACATGGAATGCCTTTCAAAGCAGCCATGTAGATTTTGCAAATGATTCAACTTCTTTAATGCTCAAAGAAGAGAGGCTTTATTTATATTAATGCTCTTTATAGACCGCTTCTTTTGAAGGTTTTGCCAACCCTCACAGGAATGAATCACAACTCCCCAATGTTACACTTTCCAGATCAGCCGGGGGTTGGGGACCACTGCTTTAGAGCAGGGCTTTTTAACCTTTTCACCAATTGTACCACTTTTAGGATATGGCAATATTCGAGTACCACCTAGCAAGGTGTCAAAAAGTTGATGACCCAAAAAAAAAAAAACCCTGTTCAAAGTTGCAATTGCACTGAAATGACTTATGACGATTTTCACACTTATGACCATTGCAGCATGCCCAGGGTCATATGATTTATATTTGGATGCTTGGCAACTGATTCATATTTATGATGGTCACAGTGTCCCAGGGTCATGTGATCCCCTTTTGCAACCTTTTGACAAGTACAGTCAATGGCAGGGCTGCTGGTGGCCAAGTGCTAAGGCAGGACTTCCCTCCCTCCCTCGCCTCCCTCTTTCTCATGCCCACCTCCTTCTGAAGAAAGAATTTGAACCCCCCCCCCATATTTTTTCTCTTCCATATATTCATCAAACAAGGAAAAGCCTCCAGAAACAGAAAAGACAAACTGCTGAGTGAACTAGCTTAAAAAGGCACATTCCCCTTTAAGAATTAGCTACTGGCTACTTCAAAATCCCTTGCAGCAAAACTTACAGCTAACAATAGCAGAGCAATAGAAGCTAACAGGAGACATCAGCCATCAGCCAAATAGAAATTGCCAAACACTCCTTAAGAACACAAAGCCCACATTGCACAAATCCCAGAACTTCAAAGTCACAAAAGCACATAAGAATCCTTCCATTCTCCATCTCCCTCCCTCCCTCCTTCTCTCCTCCATGCCACTGCAGCTCCAGAGGACTCTCTCACTGTAAGTCCTTGCCTGCGCTGGCTCTTTCCCTCCCCCACTACACTTGGCTAGGCAGGGCTGCGTACCACCTGCCACTTGTTAATGTACCACAAGTGGTACGCGTACCCACAGGTTGAAAAGCCCTGCTTTAGAGAACCCACCTAGGCAAATTGAAAGTAATCACATAAAATAACATAAAAAATAAAATAAAACCAACAAGTTTGGCATAAAACTCAGCTAGAGCTGGGAAGGCCTGGAGAAAAAAAATGGAAAAATTGGGGGAAAATACAGGGGTTTTTCCCAGGTTTTTTCCTTTTTTTCCAAAGCCGTTTTCCCTCCAATTTTTCCGATTTTTTTCCAGGCCTTCCCATCTCAGATATTTGTTGTAAAAAAAACATTTCTGTCTTTCCAACGACTGCAATGGAGCGGGCTGGAGGTGGCAGTATATTTAGTAGGATAGGCAGGCTGATCTCCTCTAGATATTTTGAACTAGTTCCCACAAGCCCCATCCAGGCTAACAAATGGTGAGGGGACCCACAGGATTTTTCCTGATCATCAGACTTTAGAGCACAGGGAAGTATCAATCACCTTACTCTTGCGGACTAACTGTTCATCCCACCATTTCCAAAATATTTATCCCTCCGACTTCTTCACTGATTAACTGAATAAACTGATAGCAGTGCTAAGTCTCTGGGGAGCTTCTGTTGCCCTTCTACTGCCTAATGATACTGTAGCACAGGGGTCCTCAAACTTGGCCACTTTAAGACTTGTGGACTCCAACTCCCAGAATTCCCCAGCCAGCCATGCTGGCTGGGGAATTCTGGGAGTTGGAGTCCACAAGTCTTAAAGTGGCCAAGTTTAAAGAGCCCTGCTGTAGCAGCAACTCTACAGCAGGGGTCCCCAACCCTCGTGCTCGCCGCTCGCGCAAATGGAGCTGCCCACGTGCGCTAGCTAACCCGCCACTCGCGCAGACCCCTCTCCTCTCTCCCCTCCCGATGGTCCCCATAGTTGAAAAGGGTGGGAACTGCTGACCTACAAGATTCCCAGAAACCATGTGTGTCAAGAGAAACTTACAGTGAGAGAGAGCCAAAGAGATACCTCACTACCACCATTTCACGCAACACTTAAAACCGGGCTGCCCTCTCCTTTGAAAACTTCTTGAGGATTATGGTCGTTTAATTTTAGTTTTAATTTCTTGTATGCTTGTACTGGGATCAAACTGGGACAATTTTATGGGGGGGGGGAGAAGAACCAGACCAGATTCCTGCCTAAGCGCACTCTCAGGTGACACTGACTCTTGCAAGGCTTTGAAAATTTCCACATCCTCACGGAAATGTTGCTCAGATGGAAATTGAGACATAGCAAGGTCAGATGCTTTTGATCTGTCTTTCCCTGACTAGGAAATTCTTGTCCTAATCTGAAAGAAATGAAAGCAGGTTTTGGAGCACCTTCAGAAACATGTTCTTCTCACATTCTCTAGGCCTGAGCTCTGTCAATGAAAATACTCCTACAGTTCCTTAATGGTAGTTAGCATTGTGCAAGAGATCCACGACAAAAAATAGCTCAAACTTAAATTAGATATGGAAAAGATAAACATCTTCTGAGCTGGCCTTTTGGATATGTCCATGGGGTTTCCTTGGGAAAACTGTATTTTGGCCATTGCCTTCTTCTGGATATCTCTTCTGACTTCCCTTCAACAAAGCATTCCTTGTCTGGCGTAGCAGCCTCATAGCCATGGACTAATCAGGTTTTCTATTGCTTAGATCAGAGATGAGCAAACAGGAGGCCTGAAATAGCATCTAAGAGAGTTGTGCAAAGCCATGTTGCATAGCATTGAATTAAATTCTGCCTCCAGAAGCGGTGAATGCTCCAACACTGGAAGTTTTTAAGAAGAGACTGGACAGCCATTTGTCCGAAATGGTATAGGGTTTCCTGCCTGAGCAGGGGGTTGGACTCGATGACCTCCAAGGTCCCTTCCAACTTTATTATTATTATTATTATTATTAATACGAGGTGATTATGCAAGGTGTGACCCCGAAGACATAGTTTAAAAAAAAAGAGTGGCTAGAATCCAGATCTTCTTTTATATGGCACACACCAGAGCAACAGAAAGAAGGGGGGGGGAGGGGAGATATTCAGCATGGTTTCCCAATTCCAATATAGTTTTTGAGGGCAGATCAACATTTCTGCTTCCTTTATCTTGTAAGCACCTGATCTCTGATTGTGCGCACACGCCGCAGCTAGACAGAAATATGACAATACTGTTCATGAACAGACATAGCTTAAACCCGTTCTGCTAGATTTCTCCTTACCAGGAGTTGAACAAACCATAGTTTAAAAGTCAGGCTTATTTTCCTCCCCTTTATGGCTTCCTCTCGCCTGTCTCTGATGTGCTTAGGAGAGGCGAAAGGGGATGCACAATGCAAAATGTGTACAGCAGAAAGGACATAGTACAGAAATGTGTTGAGCTGCTTCTGTTAGAATTGAAGCCAATCAGTTAGCTTGTTTCCAAGCCAAAATCCTCTCGCTCAGGGGTTCCCAACCCCCGGGCTGCGGACCGGTACCGGTCCGCGGCATGCCAGCAACCGGTCCGCACAAACAAGCAAAGCCCCATCTGCAGGATGCAGGCAGCACACAAAACCACACGCCTTTGGGTCCACAGAAAAACCTCTCTCCACAGAACCGGTCCCTGGTGCCCAAAAGGTTGGGGACCTCTGCTCTAGCTGCAACTGACTGTCATTGCAATAAGTATTATTATAAAACACCCAGAGACTTTTAGCTACTTGGTGGTTTTTTTAAAAGAATAAGGAATAAGCAAAGTTAAGAGAGCAAAGTACAAATGCTACAACTCCTTGTAGAATTGAAGAAGCATCTTGGATGAGAAGCGAAACATCTTCAAGAAAAGCAAAGAAAGTCCAGTCAATTTCTGTTCAATCAGGGATTCCATGAAAAATGCAATTTGGCTGGGGTGCCTACATTTTTGCAAGCAACTGTATAGGCAAATACAGTGACCGCTTCTCTTTAAAAAAAAGCAACCAACAAACAAAAGGACCAGGAACATGAATTTAAGGAACAAGATAGTAAAAGAAAGCTTTCTTATCCAAGGCATATCTTATGGAATTTTTTCCCCAATTGCATTGTGTGAACACAGCCTTCCTGCTGCAATATCCTTATGTGCATGAATATACAGCAAGCAATTTTTTTCTGGCCTTGGTTTTTGACAGATCCAGTTTGGTGTAGCAGCTGAAATGCTGGACTAGGCAGCTGGATGACATCGGACTAGTGCTTCTATCTCAGCCATCTTACCTCACAAGAGTTCTTATTGTCATGAAAATAGAAGGCAGGACTATTACCTATGGCCCCCCAACTCACACAAGGTGACTCTGAGTGGGTACGCAATAAAACCAACTATTAAAACCGAATATAAAAACATAAATGAAAACAGATTATGAGGTTACTTAAGATAACAAATGTGATGAAAACAACATTCTGTCAGGGGATCCCTAGGCCTCATGACAAAGCGTGTTTTGAGAGCTTTCCAACAGGGCATACTGGGGAGGGGCATGACTTTCCAGAAGGTGGGCACCAAAAAAGAAAAAGCTCAGACATCAGTTGAAACTCCTTAGCGGACGAGATTTGCAACATGCCTCTCCTACTGTACTTGATGGGATGGGTAGAAGATTTTGGGAAGAGGTGATCCCTCAAGTAGTCTGGCCCCGTGCTGTGGAGGGCTTTAATTGTCAAAATCAGGACCATGATTTTTTATGTATTTGCTTGTATCCCACATTATTTTTATAAATAATTCAAGGCAGCTAACATACCCAATACTCCTTCCTCCTCCTATATTCCCCATACCAACAACCCTGAGGGGCGAGTTGTCTGAGAAAGTCAGTGACTGGCCCAAAGTCACCCAGCTGGCTTTCAGGCCTAAGATGGGATTAGAACTCACCGTTTCCTGGTTTCTAGCCTGGTGCCTTTAACCCCTACACCAAATTGGCTCTTGCACCCAGAAAGCAGACTGGAAACCAAAGCAGCTCACACAGCACAGGTGCAGTGAATGTTCTTCTAGGAAGACCCATGCCACTGCATTTTGCACCAGCTGAAGCTTCCAGGTACTCTTCAAGGGCAGCCCCATGTAAAGTGCATTACAGTAGTCCATTCAGGCGATGACCAGGGCATGAATAACCGTAAGAACTTCATGATACAGGAACAGGTGCAATTGGCACACAACATAAAAGTTGTCCAAAAATGAAGATGGGATAGAATCAAATAAAGACAGACTTAGCATTTTGCCAATACCAATCAGGAAACCCACTACACTGATTTCGGGCACTGTGATTTCATGTCATTTTCACCAAGGGACAACTGAGTCAATATTCTTATGGCTTAACTGCAGCAAAGTTCAGGCTTAAAAACTCCTGCTTTGCCATTGCAACGCTCAGGCATCATGGGCCCTGCCAGCAGGTCACTTATCCATGGGCAGAAACTGCCATCAACCTTCTCCTTAAGTTTTTCACTGCCTTGCAGTTTCTAAATTGCTGTAGAGCAGTGCTTCTCAAACCTGGCAACTTTTAAGATGCGTGGATTTCAACTTCCAGAATTCCTCAAGAGAATGCTTGGAGTCCACATATCTTAAAGATGACAAAATTGAGAAAGCCACACTTCTCTGTACATTAATGATTCACCTGTGGAGATGGTTACCAGCATAAAATTCCTGGGTGTGTAGTTAACAAGTAGGCTGCCTTGGTCGTTCAACAGCGAGACACTGGTGAAGCGGGCACAGCAGCGGCTGCATTTTCTGCGTCACATGAGAAAAGCACATCTTCCTTCCCCTGTCCTTACCACTTTCTAGAGGAATGATCGAGAGTATCCTGTCATACAGCATTACAGTCTGGTTTAGAAGCATCACTGCTTCAGACAGGAAGGCGGTGCAGAGAGTGGCGAGGATGGCCGAAAAGATTATTGGCAGTCCCCTCCCTTCCATCCAGGACATAGCACAGAAGCGTTGCTTGAGCAGGGTCCATAAGATTGTCTGGGACACTACACACCCTCTTCATGACCTGTTTTCCTTGTTACCTTCTGGGAGGAGGCTTCGTGGTATCCGAAGCAGAACATCCAGATTCAGTCACAGTTTTGTTCCATACAGTATTAACCTTGTGAACTCTCAAGCTTTTCTCCTTCCGTTATGTATTCAAGATGGACAATGATTAATATTTATATGTTACTTATATGTAAGGGTGTGTTGTGTATAGGATGTTTAAATGTGTGTTATGTATGTGTACTTTGAGAGCAAGCAACTAAATTTCATTTTTAATGTGTGCCATTGTGCCCACAGTAAAAAATGACAATAAAGATTATCTATATATCTAAATACTGCTTTAGAGTCTTTGTATCCTTCCTTCTGAAAGGAATATTGTGCATCTTCTTCTATAAGACAACCAAAACACAGCCATCACTAAAATGTTAACAGTAAACTTTACTGATTTTCTTTTACTACTGTTAAAGAATATCCTATTATTTTCCATGTTTGCTTGATAATCATATGCAGATTAGTCAAATGTATATAATATTTATCACCAATCAAAGCTACCAAATTAGCAAACCTATCAGCAGTACTGCAAAATCTTGAAGTTCTTTACAGTTTAATAGTGACTGATTTAATTCTTTTAATCTATAATCCACAAAATGACTTGCAGAGTTTTGGTTCTTAATAGTTTCACATTTCTCAATCTTGGTAACATTAACATGTGTGGACTTCAACTCTGAGAGCTGAAGTCCACATACATCTTTAAACACTAATTTAAAACATTCCAAGACTATTTCTGAACTGTAAAACAAAACTCTCCCTTGTATTTTGCCTATACTAACTTCACAGATACCAAGCGAAAAAATTGCTCCAAGAATCAGCAAAAAATGGCTGTGCCTTCTTTTCATCACACTGTTATGACTCTCCTTGCTAGAACAAAAACAACTTTTTTCTTACCTAAAGGCATCGTATTTTATTTATATTTTATTTTTTTAAGGCTGGCCAACCCACAATAATTCTATTATAACCATCACATTTGAAATATTAAGACGGCTCTGATAAATTGAATGCCATCAAATTAAGCTGTTTTTCAACTTGTGAGTTCCCTTAAGAGTATGGTATTCAAGAGAGTGAATTGAAGAAAAGTGTATAGTTTTTATGCTAAAGACAGATTCCAATATTCTTGTACTGGAAAACTAGAGAAATAAACATATAGCCTGAATTATTTTGACAGAGAACTGTATTGCATATAAATCTACTGGCAGCTGACTTTGCAACGTAGTCCTAACATAATGAACTGGGCTGCAGATTTCTCTCCAGGTTTCTAAAAGAGCCACAGTTAGAAACAAGCATAGGGAATCTTCTTAATCGCAGTGCATAAAACACAAACGGCTGTTCCCATAATGCACTTAGGAGATCTTGACAAATGCCATGAAGTCACCGATTCAGAGCAGGGAGGGTACTACTTTAAGGAAGGGTAGAAAGGAAACAAAGGGAGAGTGAATCATGGGATGATCATGCAACTTCGAGGGCACAGCTAAGACTGTGAGCAAGGAGACTGTATTGAGATCTGTCCAGGAAGAAAGAGAAGCAAAGTAGCTACGACTGTGTCCCCCCCCCCCCATACCAGTATTTCTCAACCTTGGCAACTTTAAGATGTGTGGGAAATTCTGAAGTTGAAGTCCACACATCTTAAAGTTGCCAAGGTTGAGGAACACAGCTCTAGAAAGTGGTATTCAGTCTTCAGGGAATATCTTCTAAAATCTATACAATTGTTGAACTGTTTCTACAATCTGCCCACACTACAAAAGCCTCTGCATTGTACAAAGGATTCTAGGAAATCGGCATATATTCTTAATATTGGGCAATTGAGACCACCCAGAACCAGTTTGGTCTAGTGATGAAACCAAGAGGTGAGATCTATAGTCCCACCTTAGGCATGAAAGATGGGTGGGTGACTTTGAACCAGCCACACTCACTCTTTCTTCTCAGCTCAGCCCACCTCACAGGGGGAAATAGGAGGAAGGAGTATTAGGTATGTTCACGGCCTCAAGCTAATTATAAAAATTATAAAGACAGGATAATAAATATAATAATGTATTTATTGCTTTCTAATGACCTCCTAGTACAGGGGTCTTCAAACCTGACCCTTTTATGACTTGTGGACTTCAACTCCCAGAATTCCTCAGCCAGCGTTGAAGTCCACAAGTCATAAAAGGGCCATGTTTGAAGACCCCTGTCCTAGTAACTGGAGCAGCTTCCCACTTTAGGGGTGGGGGGACCTGGCAAACCATCTAACAGAAAAGCTCGTTCATCACTCCCTATCTTTTGCTGAAAAAACTCCCAATAAACCATGGGAAATCTCAGGATTTCCCAGAATGGGAATAAACGTTAAGACACTTATTAAATGCCAATCCAATAAATACTGCTGCCATGCAATTTGTTTGCAGAACTAAGCTGTAAAGAAGACATCTGTTAAGATGCTTTAACCAACTTCTTTAGAGGATGTTGGAGATGAGTTTATGTTAGATATCTTGAATGTTACAAATCCCAGAATGTACAACAGGTGTGTTAATACAACATGAAAACAACAACAGACTCCAACTTGGGGAACAAAGGCCTTTTTTCTGTCTAGGAGGGGATTTAATTGTTTATACTGCATTCTAGAAACTGGAGCATACATCAAGCTTTATTCTCCCTGCATAAAGATCCAGCTTTGTCCATTTTCCCTCAGAGAAATAACGTCAACGCTGCTTTATCAGATTCCCTCACAGATGGCAAAGCGTTGGATTTCTCTATGATGGGGACATAAGTGAGGGCAATTCCCACATCCTGGTTTTTGCCTGCTCTGGTCACAAGAAACATGTTATATTACGGCCTGTGTTAGAAACAAGGCAGGAAGAAAACAGAGTTGATTTCAGCTGGTATCACTGAAATAGGAAAGAGGTTTTTTTTAAAAAATAAATAAAACCTCCCAGAGGCTTTCAGTTGCAGCAAGATCCAGCAGTAGTTCCCAACCCAGAGAACATTAAAATGACAGTTTTCTCATCTCTCCTTTCCTTTTTTTTTCCAGGCCAGCAAAGTAGCTGAGACACACCTTTGATACCCTACATGAGGCACAACAGGCTGGCCCCAAAATAAAGCTAAAGTGCAATTCACAACAGACCTCTCCTGCTCACCTCTTCAAAAATTAAACCCTGGCAGATGAGACAAACTTTGTTTTCCTCAAAAGAATGAATCACTCAAATACAGATTTGTCTTACTAAAATGATCTAGCAGAGACAATTCCCATACAGGGGGATTACTAGGCCTGCTATATCCATACAACTATACAGGGAACAACTGTATCTCCCACATTTAAGAGTCTTTGTGCAAGAATATTTCAAGGTTTATTTACAGATTATACCAATAACCCATGAAAGGATCTCTTCCCTTTTCTTAAACACTTTAAGGGACCGGAGCTTCTAGTTGTAGCTGGGTCACCCTAATTCAGCAACTAGTGGCCGGTGTTTCATTTTTGCACGGCCACAAGGATGGGCACTTTGGAGACTACAGCCAGATACAACTGGACAGCTTGCACGTGAGAATCATCACTCAATCAATCAATCAGAATACAGCAGGAAGGGACCTTGGAGGTCTTCTAATCCAACCCCCTGTTTTAAGCAGGAAACCCTATACTATTTCAGACCAAGAGGAGGCCTGTTCCTTTTAACAATAATGCAGAGGCAGAATTTTTTTCCAGTTCTTTTTTTTTTTAAGGAACCCTTTCGCCCTGAAGCAGAAAAGCTACAAAGGGACAGTCCTGTGCAAGGCGGGCTCCCACCTTAGAGGGGTCTCCAGCACTTCGCAGGCTGGGGACGGGCAAAGAACCGAGCCCCTGAGCAAGTGCAGAGGGCTTCCGAGAAGGAGAATCAGCGCAGAGAAAGGGGTGGCGGCGCCCCGGAGCTTTTCTCCCGGCCAGCAAGGCTGCGATTTCCTCTACCAGGGACGTCTCCGGGTTGCCTTCGCCCCCTCCCCTCCTCCCACCGGCTGCCGCTTCCCCTTGGCATATCCAACCGGCCCCTGACGCCTCTCCACTCACCCAGCCCACTGATCTCGTGGCGGAGGCTAACGCGGGTCCTCTCCTCCACTATGGCCCGCAGCATCTGCTGAAGGGAGCGGTCCAGCTCCCCGCTGCCGCCGTCCTGCTGCCCGGGAGCCGCGAAGGAGGCCATGCCAGCAGCGCCCGCCCAGCGCCGGGCATCTCAAGCGCTCGGGCCGGACTGCCCCTCCCCTGCCCCAGCGTGGGGACGAGGCAAGAGAGCTACTGCGGGGGCATGGCCGCTCGCGGAAATGCCCGTCGCCACTGCCCCCCGCCCTCCTCCTCCTCCTCCCGGGGAGGCTTCCCCGCCGGCCGGTGCCTCTTCCGCCTCCGCAGCAGCAGCAGCGGATCTGCAGCTGGCGGCGCTGGCCTTTTAGAACGCCTCCTGCCACCCGCTAGCTCGGCGCGTCGCAGCCAATGGGGAGCGGCGAAGAGGAGAGGGCGTGGCCGAGCCCGGGCGGGACCCCTGACGTCACCCACTCCCGGACCCTCCAAGCTCTTCGCTGCCGCTGCTGCTGCTATTGCAGCCGAGGCGGAGAAACCGCGGGAAAGCCAGACGAGCGAGCGGCGTCTGGCCTCTTTTTTCTGCAGCCGGCAGGCGTGATTCACCACCGTGCCCAGGCCGCCGGCTCCCTGGAACCAGCACTTGGGCGCCCCGCTGATGTCGGGAAAGGTAAGGAAGGGAATAGGGACAGGCGGGAATTGAAGTCGCGCAACCCTCTTTGAAGGTCATTGCAGTTCCTAAATTATTATTACGGTCCCATTTATGTCTTCCAGGGACAAGCAGAAGTGCCCCGAACTGGTTGCATTGCGGAGTTGATTCCGGCCCAAAAGCCTAAAAAGCGAAGTACCGATATCGTCCAAAGGTTTAGCGGAAGATAAAAAAACACTTTGGCAGATAAAATAATGCTTTGTAGGTATTGCACTTAAAAACTGAAGCCATTGCATGATCAAAGCAAACGCCTTGCTTTGATCATGGCGATGAAATTGCATCATGCAAAACCCGTGATTGTACAGTACGCTTGCATCACGATATTGCGAGATTTCCATGGGGACGGCTCTGTAAATCCATATCATAAATGATAAATAAGACATCACTCCCATGGGCCATCTTTGGCTCAGGCATCCTCCACAGATGCCCAGCTGGAAGCAGGCTCTCTCTGGGTTGCAGAACAGCAATTTCATGTACCTTCAGAATCTGGGTCTGCATAACACAGGGGTCTTCAAACTTGTCCCTTTTATGACTTGTGGACTTCAACTCCCAGAATTCCTCAGCCAAGCTGAGGAATTCTGGGAGTTGAAGTCCACAAGTCATAAAAGGGACAAGTTTGAAGGCCCCTGGCATAACAGATCCTCTTACCAACTGGAGAACTTCATGATCAGAGGAACTGTCTTACCGCCAATTGCATCAACCATCCAATCAGGTAGGGAAGACCCAATACAGGCCCAATCAAAGAATTTTAGTTGGTGAGGCCCAGGAAGAGAACCTTCTCTGCTGTTGCCCCCATCCTCTGGAATATTTTCCCTCCAGAGGTGAAATGGGCCCCCAACCTTCTCTTTCGGAAGGATATAAAGACCTGGCTCTGCCAAATTTGCATGGGGCTTGCAGAGTGATGCAACGCTGGGGGTGGTTAGTACCTTGAAGACACTCTGCCCACCTTTTAATTTTTAATTTAGCAATAGCACTTAGACTTATATACCACTTCACAGTGCTTTACAGCCCTCTCTAAGCGGTTTACAGAGTCAGCCTGTTGCCCCCAACAATCTGGGTCCTCATTTTACCGACCTCGGAAGGATGGAAGGCCGAGTCAACCTTGAGCCGGTGAGGATCGAACTGCCAAACTGCAGTCAGCCAGCAGTCAGCTGAAGTAGCCTTATTCTATTTTTATTTTTATCTGGCTCCCATTCTACTGATGTATTGTAGTTTTTGTATGTTTTTAGCTACAGACTGGCCAGAGACAGTAGAGAGTGAAACTGCGTGTGAGTGACTGAGTGAGTGAGTTTGTGTGTGTGTGTGTGTGTGTGTGTGAGAGAGAGAGAGAGAGAGAGACTAAAACTGTTAAATAAATAAATCTAGTAAGTTATAGTATGTGTAATCAAACAACTGAAGTTTATGATTTTGGAACAGGCAAGAAAACCACAGAATTGGGAAATGCCTTCATTTCAAGACCCATGTTGGGAACCTAATATTGTGAGGTTTTATTTCACTTTTCTCAAGAAGCAAATTAATTCCTGATACTCCTAAGAAAGGGGGGTGCAATGGCTCAGCAGTTAAAGAGCTGAGCTTGTCAGCTGGAAAGCTGATTGCCTGGTTTGGGATCTGAGTGCCACACGATGGGGTGAGCTCCCGTTCCTTGCCTCAGCTCCTGCCCACCTAGCAGTTCAAAAGCATGCAAATGCAAGTAGATAAATATGGTTTATAATATTGAAAAATCCATTACATAATCCCCCCCTCCCCCGATGGCAGCAACAGTACCATCAAATCAACCACTTGATGGGTTCAATTTCCATTTGTGGTCCCCAGGCTCGCTTTCAAACCACATTTTTAGGGTCTTTCAGAAAAATAACTGTGGGGGCCAATCTCTTGGAGGAATGATGTTCCATAAAGAAGGGGCCACCTCTGAGAAGGCACTTTTTTGTAAACCTACCAGATGTATCTCCCTAATGGATGGGACTCGTATGATACTGTGCCCTGTGGGTTTTTTTGGACATTGATTGCTGGCTTGTTCTACCCTCATTACCACTCAGGGACAATTCGGCTTGCTGTGAATATTTTCCTATAAGGGGACTTTCACAGTTTATATGTCCAATATGGGAGCATCTACAAGGAGAATGCAGCTCACTTGTGTATGGGGAGGTACCTTGGACCACCCAGAGGTATTTTTTTGTAGATTTAGTCGTTATTATTCACCTCAGTATATCAGAATGGTTAGAACTCTTCATTCTTTAAATCTGTGGTATTTATGCATAGTGCCACAAGGGGTCTTTTAATTAATCATTTTTAATGTCTTTTGTTTAATTGTCTTTTAATCATTGGTGGAGATTTTCAGCGGGATAGAAATATTTCTCCTAAAAATGTACTTATAATAAAAATTGGCCCGTGATGCATCCACAAACATTTGGGCCTAGGGTCTATATGAACCCATGGTTTCATTGTTTTGTTTAGCAGTTGAAGAGGTGAGAGGTTTTTCAACCCTAGGTGTGTGTTATACTTTGTTTTCTATGCTGATAGTATGAATTATGTTCCTTTCTGGGTTTTAATCTTATATATCCCTCAGAGTGACATTTGTGAGATGGGTGGCTATATAGAAATATTAGTTCCAAATGTTTAGAAAATTAAGTTAAAGCATAAGAAAGCAATCCCAAGGAGCAGACGTGTGATATGTCCAGATGGGTAACTTTTATGCTATCATGATCAGTTGATTTTTCTTTGAAGATGTGGAGAAATGTAGCTTTATGGAAGAATTCTCTTTTAAAATGGATATAAGGAGTCCTAATTTAAGGACTCTAATTGGGAGTGGCAATTCCTCCATTAAGTGAAGCAGTTGCTAAATGGTAAACTATGTGTCCAAGACTATTTTCTGGATGGAAAGTGACAAGATTACTCAATTACTGTAGGCAATCTCTCTTTTGTCTGACACTTTTCTACTGTGGGCACAAAATCATTAGTTTTAATGTGTAGAAGAGCAAACAACTTACTCTCCTGATGTCCCTTTCTCTCCAATCTCTCAGCTCTGTAAAGGGGGAAATAAAGGAAAGAAAGACACAGAACAAGATATACTGACAGTGGTGGCAATCACATGACTAAGACACTGCAAAGGTCATAAATGGGCTATAATTTTTCACCAGGGTAATTTTAAATGGTCACTGAATGAGTGGTTGGTTAAGTGAGGACTGTTTATGGCAGAGGTGTCAAGCTGCCAGCCCGCGGGCCGGTTTCATTATACTGAAGCCACGCCCACCCCATTGCCGGCAATGCAAAAAGAGGTGTGATGTGTCGTGACACGTCACGTGATGTGGCAAGTTTGACACCCATGGCTTATGGTAAGACATTCTATTGGAAAATATAGAGAAGTGTAAAATGGTAACTTTAAGTCAATTACTTTGTAATGATTATTTTAAGCAATTTCTAACACCTTCAGACAGAATTTTTTGACTAATATATATAACAGCAGCAATCTAATCAATTCAAGCATGCTTTGATAGGTCAGTATGGTCCATCTGCTTTAACTGCCTCAGAGAAACCTAAGGAGGTGTTATTTTTACAGAGTCTGCTTTGGACTTCAATTTGATTTCTTAGCTAGATTAGAAACATTAGCACATCTTTAAAGTTGAAATTGTATGATTTATGGAATAACCAATAATGGAATTATGAATTAATGCAAGTTTTTAAAAAATGTTAAGCTTGTTTCTTTGGATTTGAGGTTGAAATTAATTGATCAAAATTGGCTGCCCCAAAGAATGCATCAGAACTCTAGATTTTCTTGGTGATATAATATATTTTAGGGTATATTAATCAAATGGTTTTTATTTCTTTTTGGACTAATATTACATATACAAATATGAAAAATATCTAAGTGACTGAGATTGAGAGTTTGGGAAAGTACTGCACTTCAGATGTCAAGGAAAACTGATTGTGGTTTTATTAAAAGCCAGTAAGAGGTCTGTTAACATGAACACAGCTGCCTCTCCCACTGATAAGAATTAACACCGGCTCCCACTAGTAATTAAGCACTCCACCATTAAGCAAAGCCCTTGAATTCTTAAAACTGTCATATTTGCTGCCTAAGATAGGAACGTAGACCCCAAACCTGATCAGATTATTCTGGTATTTAAATAAAAATATCTCTCCCACCTCATTTTTCCTTTCGTTAGTAAGTTAGTTTAGTTAGTTTGGGGTTCTTTATTCCTAATGTTTTCTTCTTTTTAACATATTTAGCTGTTTTGTGATTTTTTTTTCTTGTAATTTATAAATATAATTTAAAAGGCATTTAAAAATAGATATTGGTTTTGCTCACTTCCCCCAGAATTGATATCCTCCGGAAGTCTTTGACTCTAATTCTCTAATTCCATCCAGGCTTGCCAAGGAACAGAAGCTGAGAACATCTCTGAAAAGCGCCAGCTTGGAGAAGTCGAGAATGCAAGAAATTTTCACCATCTTTACCTCAGTCAATTAAAAATGCCTGAACTGGCTGGGTCTCTTATGCTCCTGTCCCTGAAGGGGGATTGTCCATTTAGCAAGCCATTAAGAGACTTCCAGAAACATTAAGGCTCCCTTTTAGTCAGTCCCCAGCCACTCATTCATAGCGATGAACTGGTGGTGCAGCTCCCAACAGTGGAGGATTTCAGCACGGTCCCACTTAAGTCTGGTGAATGTTTTTCCTACATGTGAGAAGGGAACTCTTAGCCTGATGTTCCTGGGGTCTTGCTCATTACATAGGAAGGACAGGACAGATCAGTCCTTTACAGTAAATAGTTATCTTTAAAAACCTTCTAGAAGCTGTTGAAAGAGTCTTCCTAAAATGAAGCTTTGGCACGGCAGTTCCTACCACAAGGGAGAGACATTGCAGGAGTAATAGAATGTGAAAGGCCTGAGATAGCAATAGCACTTAGACCAGGGGTTCCTAACTGGGGGTGCGAGACAATATTCCAGGGGTGCAAAAACTTGGGTTTTTAAAATCATAATATATATGCATAATTCGTTGCCATTATTTTGAACTTTTGTAAGGGATGCGAGAATATATCAGAAGCGTTCTAGGGGTGTGGGTTATAGAAAAGGTTGGGAGCCGCTGACTTAGACTAATATACTGCTTCACAGCCCCCTCTAAGCGGTTTACAGAGTCAGCATATTGCCCCCAACTATCTGGGTCCTCATTTTACCAACCTCGGAAGGATGGAAGTCTGAGTCAACCTTGAGCCGGTGAGAATCGAACTGCTGAATTGCTGACAAGTCAGCAGAATTAGCCTACAGTACTGCATTCTAACCACTGCGCCACCACAGCTCTTGATGTTCCATTGTAGAGATTTCAATTAGATAAGATAGACGTGACATTAGTTAATGCTCAAAAGTGGCTTCAGGAACACGTTCTCAAAAATGTAAAGCCGTAACAAGTAATTGTTTGAAGCATGTGCGTTTCCAAGGCATGTTGACAACTGTCCTCAAGCTGTCAACTTAGCCAATTAGGAAAGACATTATTTCTGCGTTCAGCATTTGCAATTATTTTTCAAGCTTTGGGGTGAAAAGACTGCGTTTGATTACCTTTAGAGGTGCAGAGATGGACAAGCACAGCCACTTGTCCATGTGGCCAAGAACCATGGGTCAAATGATCTCTTGGGATTTCTGTGAAATTAAAGTGAGACAGTACCTACATATCCATTTTCTTGACCCCTTTGGAGGAAAATAGGACACAAAAATTACCTAAATTGTGCCATCTATAATCATATTTACAACTGGTCAAATCCCACTATACTGGTGGACTCTGCAGCTGAGACATTTCATTTTTAATGTCAGATTTCTGATCAGCCATAGTGTCCTGTCTCCTAAACCAATGCTTCTTAACCTCAGCCACTTTAAAGTGGGTGGACTTCAACTCCCAGAATTCTATGCTGGCTGGAAAATTCTGGGAATTGAAGTCTACTTACCTTAAAGTGGCAGAGGTTAAAAAATACTGTCCTCGACCATTCTCCTCTAGCCAATCCTCCAGATCTCATCATATTCTACATATTAGACCCAAAATGTGCCTGTCCCAAATATGGTTGGTGATCTCAGGGAAATGGAGAATTTTGGAGATGTCTACAATATTTTAATGCCAAAAAAGCTCTCTTTTAGTCTTTTTAAAGGAATATTGATTTTTTTGGTGTGAAATGTTTTAAATAGTTGTTTTTTATGGTGGTTCTTTATGCTGCCAAGAGTCACATTTGTTAAATAGGCAGCTACGTAAATGTGAAGCACAAATAAAGTTTAGCACTGGTTCATTTTTCAATTACTTTACATTTATTTACAGCTATTTACTGGATCAGAATTTTAAGTCGATCAGCAAAAAACTGGGGATTTTTATACCTCTTTGCTGTCCTCTAGTGTCTAATGGTCATCTGATTTTTGAACTCCAGGTGTCGGTGGGCCTACAATTATCCTGATTTTCCCGTTCCTGGCAACTTGCAACAGAATTAAGTGAAATAAATGTACTGAACCAGCTCTCCAAAGCGGCCAGAAATTAAAGTGGAGTATTTGCTCTGATCTTAAAGACCTGTAGCTTTCTCAAGAGGTTGGGTTTGTATTAAAAAAAATTACTCATGATTTACTTAAAGCAGGGGTCTTCAAACTTGGCCCTTTTATGACTTGTGGACTTCAACTCCCAGAATTCCTCAGCCAGGCATGCTGGCTGAGGAATTCTGTGAGTTGAAGTCCACAAGTCATAAAAGGGCCAAGTTTGAAGACCCCTGACTTAAAACATAAGTGTAGTCAATAAAGCCCCATTTTCTTGATTTGGAATGTACAGTGACCCATAACTAACAATATGGGATTTCATCCCAGAGCATTTTAATCTAAAATACAGGTAGTCTTCGACTTACGAATCACAATGAAGGCCAAAATTCCCATTGCTAAGCAAGACAGTTGCTAAGTGATTTCCCCCCATTTTATGACCATTTTGCCACAGTTGCTAAGTGAATTACTGCAGTAATGCAGTTATTAAATGAATCTGACTTCCCCATTGACTGCTTGTCAGAAGGTCGCAAAAAGTGATCACATGATCCCGGGAGACTGCAATTGTCATAAATACATCCAAATTTTGATCACGTGACCATAAGGCTTCTGCAATGGTCATAAGTATAAAAAATGGTCAGTCACTTTTTTCAGTGCCCTTGTAATTTTGAATGGTCACTAAACAAACTGATGTAAGTCGAGGGCTATCTGTGTAGTTGGACAGTGTCTTGCTCAGTCTCCCTATGAACTGAGGGGTTGGTTGATAGATTAATAATGTGTCCTACCTCCCACCTCATCCTGCTCCTTCCCTTCCCATCGTTTACTTCGTGTTGAATATTTGGGTTTTTATAGTATTATATTATTTATAGGTTTTCTGTAGTTTTATCTTTTTAATATTGTAAGCCACTCAACAGATGAGCGGCTATAGAAATGGGATAAACATACAGACAAGCAAATATAAAAACACCCAAAGAATAGATACATACAGCAGCGCAGATAGTTAACCAACTAAAGTCAAGAAACAGGGTCCTTAACACATTCAGGCCTGGGTATATTACCAAGTTTTTAAAGCCTTACAAAGGACCAGCAGGATTAGAGCTATTCTATTCTCCAAGGGGGATATTTCACAGAGCAGAGGCCACTGCAGAAAAGGCCCATCTTCCGGTCCCCACCAGCCAGCGCTCTGGCTGATGGGATTTGCAGCATGTCTGATCTAATGAATCAAACTGGACTGGTAGAGACTCTTGGAAAAATATGGTCTCTCAGGTAACCCTATCCCGAGCCATGTAGGGATTGAAAGGTGACAACTAGCACCTTGAATTGTACCCGGAAACACACCAGCAACCAGTGTAGCTTAGTGGTGTTATATGTGCCATGTATCTGGCACCATTTACTATCTGTGCAGCCGCATTCAGCACCAGCTGAAGTTTCTGCTCGCCATCACCCATGGCCTTGTAACCTCTCGCTTAGATTTCTATAACATCTTCTACATGGGGCTGCCCTTGGAAGAGCATTCAGAAACTTCAGCTGGTGCTGAATGCTCTTCAAGGGCAGCCCCATGTAGAAGATGTTATAGAAATCTAAGCGAGAGGTTACAAGGCCATGGGTGATGGCGAGCAGGTCCTCCTGGTCTAGGAATGGGTGCAAAAGCTCTCCTAGCCACAACTGCACCCTGCTCTTCAAGGGGGAGTTGAGATGGGTGGGGGAAATGGCTGGCTCAGGAATTCTGGGAGTTGAAGTCCACAAGTCATAAAGGGGCCATATTTCCCCACTTCTGGCTCTGGGACAGGGCTTTTCACCCATTGTACCACTTTTAGGATATGGCAATATCCAAGTACCACCGGTCGCCTAGCAAGGTGTCAAAAACTTGACCAAAAAAGGAAAAAAGTGATAAAGTACAGGTAGTCCTCGACTTACAACAGTTCGCTTAGTGACTGTTTGAAGTTACAATGGCACTGAAAAAAGTGCCCCCCAAGCCACAGCCGAGCAAGACGCCTGCCCGCCCAGCGGCGCTCTTCCTCCTGCCCAAGGTTTTCATTGTTGTGAGCATTTCTGTTGAGGATTGGCAGCGGGGGTGGGGTGGGGGGGTGTTTGGTTTTTATTCCCCCCGTCTGCTGGGTGGTTGCAGCAGGTTTTGGTCACTTCACATGACCCTGGGACACTGTGACTGTCATAAATATGAATCAGTTGCCAAGCATCTGAATGTAAATCACAAGACCCTGGAGATGCTGCAATATTCCAGCTGATCGGCGCTTCTTCTGGGCTCAGCAGAAGCGCCAGGATCAGTGCTGCTTTCCAGCTGGATCCTGGCGCTGATCCTGGCGCTTCCACTGAGCCCTGACAGCCCTGCAGCTCCAGCCATCTCACTCAGGCTTGTGCAGTGCTGCCACCGGTTCAGCTCATTCCCCTCCCCCGCTACCACTTTTCTAGGATGGTCGCGTACCACCTGCCAGGTGCCAATGTACCACAAGTGGTACCCGTACCACTGGTTGAAAAGCCCTGCTCTAGGAGGACCCCAGATTATGGACCAGGTCTGTCTGGGGCAGTGCCACCGCACCCAGAGTTAGACATGGAAGAACCTTGTCTATAGGGGGTCCAAAGTCGCTCAGTCTTGCTAAGGTTGAGTCTAGGGTTGGATATAAACTTATCCAAGCGCTCAATATTTAACTAAGGAAGAGTTGCAAAAGTTAAATTCCTACTTTGAGCTATGCCGCTTTCTGCTTCTGCCCAGGATGATAGGAAAAACAAAACACACCGAGTACAAAGTACAGATATTCAGGCCCCAAATTGGAATGCACTGACTATTGTAATCTCAGTTCCTTAGTGGAAGGGAAAACATTAATGAGATCATTTTTGCTAGAGGAGAAAAGTGAATTAAATTGCCTTAAGGAAAAATGTCACAAAACATTTAGGCTTAAATGAATCTTTATAGATTCAGGCCATGCTCCTTGGCTGAACAAGGTAGAAATGTGTAAGTCCAGACTTTCTATATGCCATTGTTTCTCAAACTTGGCAACTTCAAGATGTGTGGACTTCAACTCCCAGAATTCCCCAGCCAGCCAAGTTGCCAAGTTTGAGAGACACTGCTCTATCCAGTAATAAGGAGAGAAAAAAATGAGCTGTGGAAAAATACAGGAAAGATAAGAATAGAAGGGCTTCTAATTGCCCCCATCACCTTGACACAAATTCTATTCAGTACAGCTTGGTACGTCCAATCTTTTCAGAAGTAGACAACAGTCCCCCTTCAGATTTTATGATCAAATATGTATTGTCTGGTGCAGCTATAATCATCAAGGTTGGATTATCCTGCAGGACGTCCTTGCAATTAGCCAAGAACCCCAGGGAGGATTCGACAGGTACAACTTGATGTTGCATGAACAGAACTGATTTCTGCTGCAGAAAATGCTTCCAGAACATCGGGGATGGACAACAGAAGTCAGCCCCTCCAGCTATTTTGAAGAAACGAATGGAAGCCAAAATGAGCTGCAGCATTTGACCTGTGTGGTTGTGCATCTCCTCCCAAACTATCAAGATGCTGACAATGCAGACAAAATACTATCCGGATCCAAAACTGTACTGATCCAAGTTGGTGTGGAGCAGCATGTCTGCTGGACCCAAACATCCGAGAAGTTTGCAATCCAGAGATATGGGTTACAAGTGTATAGGTTATCCCAGGGTATGGATACTTTTTGAATACTTTTGAGATAAGGTGGGAATTGAGTAGAGACCTCTCCAGATGGGATCAAAAAAACCAGTCTGGTGGCTGCTACAACATGATCAACGGCCTCTCCTTTTCTATGGTAGGTGCATCACCGTAAGGAGGGAGGGGCCTTTGATTGTGTGATTGTGGCTGCCATCTTTTTGGATTGTCCTTCATGGTTATCCTTAGGATGATGACTTGGGAGATCAAGGCCATTTATTGAGTGGCTTGTAAACAGGAGAAATCGGTTAGGGCCGTTTGTGGGTGGGATGCAACTTCTTGACTAGAATTGTGCAGTGCGACCCTTCAGAATCATTAGAATCTACCGTATGTTAGTGTGGCTTTGCACCTGGGAAAGAAGATTGCCTAAAAGGGGGGGGGACCCAAAAGTTAAACCATAAACTTCTGATCTATTAAAGAAACTATTTTACTTGGACATGGGCATTCCTAACAGTGAGGACAATTAACCAGTGGAACAGTTTGCCTTCAGACGTTGTGGGTGCTTCATCACTCGAGGTTTTTAAGAAGAGACTGGACAGCCACTTGTCTGCAATGATATAGGGCAGGGGTCCCCAACCCCTGGTCCATGGACCGGCACCGGGCCGCAGCATACTAGCAACCAGGCCACACAAACAAGTGAAGCCCCAACCACAGGATGCAGGCAGTACATAAAGCCACGCCCCCTCCAGTCCGCGAAAAAATCTTTCTCCACAGAACTGGTCCCTGGTGTCCAAAAGGTTGGGGGGCTCTAATATAAGGTCTCCTGCCTAAGCAGGGGGCTGGGCTAGAAGACCTCCAAGATCCCTTCCAGCTCTATTCTGATTGATTGATTTTGTCCAAGCCATGATGATGTCATGGGCATCGTAATACAAATAACATGAATTTTGTCATTTAAATTTTTCTACATGTTTCCTTTGGGCAGGTCAGGTGCTGAGAAACCAGTTTCCTGCTCTTTGTTCCTAAACAGAACAAACCACAGAAAGTTTGGATGTTGCATGCTTTCTTGATATATAACTCTCGGGGGGAGATGCCTGAGGAGAGGTCATAAAAGTCAAGATGGCAACTGTGACAGTGCAATCAAAACTCCACCAGTTTATGTGCAGTTCATGCTCACCCCTGACCCCTCTGGTGTCATCTCAGTGTTTGCTGGGTCCAAATGCAACAGGAGAAACCTTATATGCTCAGTGGGTAGCCTTCAGATTAAATAAGCAAAATAAAAGTAACATGAATAAAATCATGAGGGCGTAATGATGGTTGTCTCTCAGTGAGGAGCTGTAAACCATATCTGGTCTGGTTTATCCATGATGAGTCCTTCTCATTCTTCTCCAAGAAATGAGTGGGGGCTTCATGGCTTTCACCAAAGATGTAAGCCAGGTTCTGCTCAGGCGGAGAAGGCAGATGGTAGCAACAGCCTCAGCTGACCTTCATAAAGTGGACGTTAACAGGAGCTCCAGGCCATCCAACTGAGAAATCCCTGTGAAAAGGGGGAATTTGTGTAGAAGGTATCAACATCTCAAAGATAGTGGGCACCACTTCCAACACAATGCCATGCCCACCAATTTTCAGATTTTGAAGGCAATATTGAATGTTCTGGAACTCATTGGCTTTTGGAGAGAAGCATATATTCAGCCACAGTTAAACAATATTACTTATTATTTGTTTACAACGAAAGGTAACCACACAATCTCTTCCTTTGGCATCAGTGGGATTTAGAGATACTCATCTTTTAAATAATAGGAACCGTCTTTAGACTGTATTCAATTTCTATTCTACCTTAGATTTAGTCATGCGTGGAAGAATTGTGCACGTTAGAGGATAACACTGAAAAATATCTGACACAACGGAAAGTGCTTACTATTCTGCGGATGTTACTATATCTTACATTTTTTAGGTATTTTCAGGGAGAGAGGGAGGGGTATAAATGCAAGTTGAATTCCACAAGTGTCCTCAGGTCATTTCTCAAATAAGGTCTCCTTTCAGTGAGGTGAGCATGTTCAAGATCCGTAGCAACAACAGGCTCTATTTAAATGTGAAGCAGTTAAATATTATAGGCTGTGAAGGCATCTAGCAGAACCTGTTAGCATAGCTTATCAACCAAATAAATAACAGGTCAATGATGGAGCAATGGGCTGAGTGAGTTTACTTGGAAGTTGAAATACTTTTTGGCCAAGTTCTGGGTGAGAAGGCACTTAGATGACATCACACTCGGATTATCAATCAGGCAATATTTTTTCTTTGTGCCTTTCCTTGTGTATTTTTTCCCTTTTTCTTTGATTAGTTTCATTTAACACATTTTAAATAACATTAAAAGTTCATAACTGGAATTTATCCAGTAAAATGTGAGGAGATACTTCTTTTTTTATAAATAAGGTTACACAATGTAAGTACAATAATTTTAAAACCAGGCAAATATGGTTTGAGACTGATCTTAGGTCCTTTGTTCCATTTTTTGTATACTAACTTTTCCCCCCCAAAAGGCCACCTTTAGAATTGATCAATGGAAGGGAAAGTTAGCCATTGAGAAAATGTGTGGTTTTTAAATCAACTTTTACAAGTGCTTTATTTGTAGCTGCCCTGCTGAGAGGCTAAAACTGATATACGGTTATTCCCAATGTCCTCTTCAGATCCACAGCTCATGCAAAAAGAGAGCAAAAAGTGGGACAGACATTCAAAGAGCCCTCAGTCCAGATTACGTGTGAAATCGATGCACAAGTCAAGGCCTTGAATAACTTGGACAAGAGGATGAAAGTTAGGCCAATGAATAGTACAGCTGGAGTCTGACAGAATCTGGATTAGACTTCTTTTTCAGGTTTCAGTGTAGATTTCTGAGCAAGACACTTACTGGTTCAACCAGTAAGATTTTGACAACCATAAAACCAAGAGGGTTTCATGTTTCATCCGCTTCACATTTGTGAAGCTGCTCATTGACCATTTCAACAACTCATTACTTTCTCCAGTATCCTGTCTAATATCTGGCATTAGGAAGAGGAATCACGCTGATTGCTTACATACGGTGTGTCTCTGTGAATGACATACCAAAAAGCCTAGCTAGCATTGTAGACTCTTACACCTGAGAAGGTCACAAATACCAGGTATTGTGGTTTGATCCTTCGGAAATCTCATCTTTCCAGGTGTGAAACAGAAAATGAAGGAACGTGCAGGAAATTCTTGTTTAAGAATAAACAAGGGGTTCTGCGGTGTGGTTAAAAAAAAAATCAAAGTGGTAGCTGGGATGTGTGGTCAAAGCTCTGCCTGGTTTTTATGTGCTTGGAGCATATTCAGATGGTGCAAAGCCAGTCTTTCCCTCATAAATACTTTGGTGCAATTGTTTGGCCAGACCCAATAACAAGCACCATTGCATTTTTCCCCCTTACCTTTACTTGAGAAATTGTGCAGCATGAAAGAATTAGTATAATACATAGAGGAAAAAGAAATAAGAATAAAATAATTTATTCTGGTGCAGATAGGAGTCCAGAAAACCAATTTACTCCATGTGCAATAGAGCTTGACTGGAAATATTAAAAGAAAGCTTGAGTTTAGGATTATCTGGACAATATAAAAAAAAGCTGACCATCCCTGTGAGAGGACAAGATATATACCAGGAAATAGATGGTAAGAATCCCTCTGCAAGTGTGTATAAATGAAGGCCTTATATTTCTTCCATATCTAGGCTACTTTCAAGGTGCTTGTCCATTGGACCCCTACAATGTGGTTCCATCTGGTTTGGTTCTTTCAAGGAACTCTCCAGCTTTAGTAAAGCCATCATAAAATCTTTGGCTGATCTGGGGTGGGAAGTGGGAGGGCAGAATTAAGTAGGGACAGATCTTGGATGAGAAACCTACAAGAAATCTCAGAGTGAGCATCTTGGATAGGAAGCCAGAAAAGAAATTAAGGCAATGCCAAATGGGTTCTGTATTATGGAAAGAAATGTCTGCTAAAAAGAAAAGGACTTGCCTTAGATTTGGATTGTTTTTCAGATTCCTACATATTGGATCTACAATGAACATTTCCTTTAATTAAGTAGGGCCTGAAATGTACTGAACTTTTTAAGCTTTTCATCAAAGTTGGGGAAGAAAACTGCAACATTTTCATGTTGTTTCCAACACATAACCCTGAAATCGTCAGAGATCTGGCTTGACACAAGGGAAGTTTCTGTACTTCCAGCAAGGCTGATAAATTAGCTGAAATGTGGACAATCCATTCTTAAGAGGCAGAAATATGGCTTGTTTGTGCTTAAGCATTTAAAGCACTAAAATAAGCTGTATGGATGTAGTGGGATTTTCTTCAACGTACATAAGCCTAAATTTCTTCTTCAAGATTGTGAGACTATAGTCACTTCCTCGCTAGAAAGAACTCCAGTGGACTCAGTAGTACATGACTACTTCTGAGCATAATACATAGGATTGCACTGCAAAGGATATATAAATAATCAATATGAATACTTGAAACCATGTGTTTGCAATGGTCTTCTCAATGTAACAATGTAAGGAGCCTGAAAATAACACTGTCTGGTTTCTGCCCAGATTCCATAAAGCTTCATGCTTTGAATATTTGGTAGAACCCCTTGCACAACAGATATCCCACCTTACCAGGTCCATGGCCTGATTCTCTGGTTTACCCTGTTTCCCAGCCTAGTTTTATGTTTGCCAGACATTAAGGACCTCCCTTTCTTTCTTTCTTTTTTTAAAGGAGAAAAATCTGTCGTTCTGCTCACTGCCTTTCGGTTGTTAAATCGGGTGGAGTTCAGTGAAGCTTCTAGGACGCCAGAAGAAAATTGAACCTTTAGATTCCAGCCATGCAGCTTTATGGTGTGAAGCTGTGTTTGCTTCTGTTTTTTGCTGGCAGCTTGAGATCAGGATGGACCATTCCATTAGAAAATCTTGAGAAAATCCGTAAGTATGACATTCTTCAGTCAAACCAAGATCGGAACTGCATGAACTAATATGGACATTCCCAACTGGGGGCATTCAGATGTCTTAGTACAGAGCCTAGCCAGAAGGACCACAGGAACTGTAGGTCAAGATTATCTAAAGGCACCACAAGGAGAAGGTCCCATAATTTCATCAAACTGGCCAAAGCCAATTTGTCAGAATGCAGATATTATTCATGAGAGTCCAAGTGTGTGGAGAGAGTTTTACAGGCAAATAACTTTATTAAACCATACCAATTCATTGCTTACTCAGACAATTTGGGGACAAATTAAAAGGGGGCATCTTTTTCCGTTCAGACAGATTAAATTCTAGAACCTTATTTTCATTTTTTTATACATTCTGTTTTAGGATTTTCTCTTTCACTGCTACAAAGCAGGATTGGTAAATCCTTCTCTGCAATGTCTCCTGTGGTTTAGGAGGCGAGAAGGAGAAGTTTAGATGTTTCTTCAGCTTTTCCTTGTTTCTTTTTTGGTTTCTTTTTAAGCATTGAAGCAGTGAAATATTCTTCCCTTAGTATTTGGATATATTTAAAAAAAATTAATTGAACCTACCGGATAGAGTTAAATGATGCTTTGTGGAATAGAAGAAGCAGCTTTCATAACATTGCAGGCTTTTTATGTTAATAGTTTTTGGAAACTGCATTTCTGAATGAATTGTACCAGGCTGTCATATTTCATGAAAAATGTGTCATCATGTGGCTTACGGACTGAAGAAATACACTAATATTCGTCCTAATTTCATATTTCATATTTTTAGCCCTGGATTTCTCCTATAACAACAGCATGCTTGTCACCACCTTCCTGGGCACCAATTTTATTATTAATATTCCAAAATGTGTCTCTTCCTCCAAGTTTACGTCAACCACAGTCAGAATAGCAGTGGCTCAACTTCCGGATGCATCCACTTTACCAGGTACTATAGATGAAATATGCAAGTCTTTATTGTGTTTAACAACTTAAATACAACATGAAGAACAGATAAGAGTAAACTTCAGGTTAAGAAATTGCATTCATGCAATCAAGCTGTTCTCCTCTACTAAAATTTCACAATGTTTCTCAGAAGAGGATCTTCCCAACTAGCTTTCAAATTCTGATTTCCAAACCAGTTGAGCAAACAACTTAAAAACCCAATAGCTCTTGCTGAGGCCATCTGTCTTTTGTTTACAAGTCTCTCAACTTCAGTATTCATGTTTTCTAGTTACTTCCTTTTTAATAATAAATGCCTTCATTTTTAAGTCAAGGTCCCTGAATTGTAAATGGAACATATTGTTCCTCTACCCTAGCTAAGTCCACACATCTTCAAGTTGTCTAGGTGAGAAACACTACAAACAAAGGTGAATATACATGTCCCAGGATGAAGTCACAGGATCCAATCTGTGTTGGGCCCGGTGACCAATCTTGAGAAACACTGCTCTACTCATTGGATAAATATGTTATGGGAACTACATCAAGAAAGAAAAGGGAGAGATGAGAGGTCTAGTAGGTGTAGAATGAGAGAACTCATTGTAGGCACTGGGCGTAGAATACCCAGAATTAGAGAATGAAAGAATTCATTGTGGGAACTGGGAAAGGAAGCTCTCATTAAAGAGAAGTCCAGTAGAAGATTAGGAATAATTACATTCTGTAGCTGTCTTGAAGATAATCAAGCATAGACATTGAGAGCAAGCAATCTAGATGGGTAGCCAGTGGAAGTACCAGCCTTTGAGATAGGCCAGGTCAGGATTTGGCAAGGATTCCAGGTGTCCCAGTTTATTGTTGTAGGATATAATAACAGAATGTTGAAAGCCTGCCAGAGTTTCTCTCCGTTGTCCTTTTGACTTTTTTTTTTTGACACTCTTCCCATGGATACCTCTTGTTGGGTCTATGTAGGCTTTGGATGGGAAAAAATGTCCGCAAAAAAAAGCTGTGAGATGCTGCTTCCATGCTGCTGTCAATGGCATGAATGGGTCTAAGGAATAGTCAAGATTGAGCTTGAGTTGAAGGAGATTTTAACCTTATTCTACAAGAAAAGAGGGAAAATAACAGGTCCTAGCAAGGCTGGAAATATTTCCCTTTTTCATCTTGCATGAGGCAGTTCTCTGCATGAACAGGAAAAACTTGCTAATCAACAATTTCAAAGAACTCCATAAGCTGCTGCAGCATCTGCCATATTTGTTCTGAAATGGTTAACAGACCCGGGTTGTTGCAGTAGCAATTCAGCTATTCTGTATAAAGTGGAGGGTTAATATTCACTTCCTCTTTGGACAAGGTCATTCAAGAAAGCAAGAATATGACATTTGAAATGTGTTATTCTTTCTTTTCCCAGGTGTCCCCAATGGCTGTTTCCTTCATGGAACTAAGCTATAATGTACTTGTGTTTGGTGAACCTAGCCACTGTGCTTTGTAAACCCAGGTTTCTGCTTTAGTGACATGGGAACCCAACTAATTTGGAGACCTATAACTGGTGTTATAGTTTAGCGTTAGTCCTAATTAGCAGGTGAGATCTTAATCAACAAATTCAGTATGAATCTACAAATACCATCTCCCATTCTTTTTCTTCAAAGCATTTTATATTACTTGGCATTAATCAAAATATCTCTAAACAACTTAAAACAATGTTGCTCCATTGGCTGGGTTTCAAACATAGAACGAGTCCAGAAAAATGCCTTTTTTGTTCCACCGAGATCTACTTCCCCATACAGATTTGTGTATGGATGATCCACAAATCCCATTGAGCTAAGGCTTCTCTTGATCCCTGCCTGAGATCAACTTTGGCTGATCTCAAAGGCTGAGCAGGTTAGACTATCCTGATTAGTCCAGGATGAGCAGTCACTGACACATTTTTTAAAAGTCAGTTAAGAAGAGACAATATTAAACCCTTCTGCACAATTGCTAGAAAACCACGTCAATATGCCAAAAAGTGTTGGCTCAACTCAAAGGTGCTTATATCTTGATTTACTTAATATGTAACATAATTAGCCTAATAATCTAGGTCAGTGTTTCTCAATCTTATCAACTTTAAGATATGTGGACTTCAAGTCCCAGAATTCCCCAGCCAGTCATTCTAACAAGAAATGTAGATCTGATGCTGCAACTTCAGCCTAAACTATCTTTGTTGCAGAGCTTGTAGCTTATCAATACTGCCCAATTCTTTTCTCATCTTTTTTCACTTCAGTTTTGAGGGTACAGCTTTGTGCAACATCAAGGAGAAGGAGGGACAGAATCTATTCCCCCATCAGTTTCACAGAAATAGACTTCGGTTACACCATTGTGGCCACCATCTTGACATTCTGACAATACCCTGCTTGAGGGAAAGTGGTTTTCTAGGTTTCCCATATCTGGGCTGCCAAACAAAACAAGCCACTATATAGCCACAGGTGCGCCATGTCTATATAGGGTAAATGTTGATCTAATGTAGGGGTCTTCAAACTTGGCCCTTTTATGACTTGTGGACTTCAACTCCCAGAATTCCTCAGCCAGCGTGCCTGGCTGAGGAATTCTGGGAGTTGAAGTCCACAAGTCATAAAAGGGCCAAGTTTGAAGACCCTTGATCTAGTGGTTGTCTAGATATTTGCAGCCCATATCTCATTGGTCTAATTTTTTTGTCATAGCTCATCCTGGCTGCAGTGAGTTGTCATAGACTCCATTCACTTGTAGAATTATCTACCTGGCAAGTGATGTCTAGGAAAGCTGAATTCTTCCCTCTTTCTGCCCATTTGAAAAGTTGGTGATTCTTCTGGTGATGAAACCAGCCAGTAATGTTCATATTTCTGTTGCCCTTTTTAAACCTCTTTTCAGGTGTAACAGATACGGAACAGATTGAGAATCTCCGCAGGACTCCTCAGGCCCAGGTGTATTTTGCGGATGAATTCAAGAGCGTCTCCTGCAGGGTGACCAGGGAAATTCTAGTTCTTGACCTGGATGATAGCCAGTATGAGTTGATCACTGTGATCGGCTACCAGGTGGGAACCGAATTCTGCCGTCAAACCAAAGGTCCCTTCTGCAACCAGCCCCTTAAGCCATCAACTTTTTATAGGTAATTGTGGACCGAGAAATATATAAATGTCTTCCCTTTTCCCCCCCCCCAGACTTCAACTTTCCTCTATTAAGGAAGACCCTGATTTATGACCGGTCATTTAACAACCATTCAAAGTTATGATGGACTTTTGAAAAGCTACTTACAATCCGTCCTCAAAGTTATGACGACTACATAAACACACAGTCACGTGGTTGCATTTTGGATGCTTGGCAACCACCTTACATTTATGACCAGTTGCAGCGTCCTGTGATTTGCTGCATTTTTTGCCTTTTTCTGGCAGAAAATGGCAAAAAACACCCAATGGATAATGCTGGATTCGCTTCATGACTTTCTTTACAACAGTTATAAAAATGGTTGTAAAATCAAGTCCAGTCATGTGGTGCCTCAACTGATGACTGCAATGACATATGACTTAAATTCTGGTCTCCGCTGTGGTCATAAGTTGAGGACTACCTGTATTTTCCATGGACAAGTGAGGTAGAACAGAACAGAACAGAACAGAATAAAGCTGGAAGGGACCTTGGAGGTCTTCTAGTCCAGCCCCCTGCTCAAGCAGGAGAACCTATACCTTCTCAGACAGGTGAATGTCTAGTCTCTTCTTGAAAATCTCCAGTGATGGAGCGCCCACGATTTCTGGAGGCAAGCTGTTCCACTGGTTAATTGTCCTCACTGTCAGGAAGTTTCTCCTTAATTCCAGGTTGCTTTTCTGGTCGTTTCCAACCATTGTTTCTCGTCCTTCCCTCTGGTGCTCTGGTGAACAACCTGACCCCCTCTGCTTTGTGGCAGCCCCTCAGATACTGAAACACTGCTATCACTAGATACTGTGTGCCCCTCATCATGGTGCCATTTAAGGTTAAAATTCTGTACTTGTTTTCACAGTTATCTATTTGTGGGGGCCCATCCCAGTAATTCAAGATGGCAGCTGCAATTGTCAAAGCCCCACCCTTATGCCACACATGTTAATATCACACACATTAAAAGGAGGCAGGCCATGGCTATCCTTTTTTAACACAAGGCCCCTGTTTTGGTGTATTGCATGTGTCATGCATGTAAAAAGGCTGTGTGGAGCTTTAATCTTGACTTTTTTGATCCATCTCCATAGAAACTTCTAGTTAGGTTTTTTTTTTATGTTTTATGACGTGTCCTAATTGGATGGTCTTCCAGCCATTGTTTCATGAGGTTCTTCCTTCTTGTTTTAAGGATGTTAAGAGACATGTTATTTTTTTGCTAAGATACAGCATTCGCTAAGGGTGCAGGAGATACCAACATCCATTTATAATCTCTCTTATCTTTTTGAGGCCCCATCTGCCATCAACCCTCCTTCCACATTTCTAAACATTTTCTCTTGTCTTTTGCTCCTACTTTCATTTCAAGGGTGAACTACTTTTTTTTGGATGAGAAGTCTGTGATAAGAGCACATACAGATTGGTCAACAGCCATACAGACCAGAAATGGTAAGTTTCAAGATGTTTCATTAAAAACAAAGCTATGTTAGTAGAGAATTATTTCTTGGCTGCTTTGTGAACATTCTATCTACCTTCCTCCCTCCCTCCCTCCCTCCCTCTTTCTCTCTTGTATATGATTGCCCATATCAACATTCTTGAGTTAGAGGGATTTTTCACACAGGAACATATCTTAAGAAAATAGCTAACTTGAATTGGTTAATTAGTTACTTCATTAGTAGAGGAAGAAGTGAAATTTCCCCATTAAGAAAATATTTTCTGGCCCACAACTTCCTGACTGGATCGATCCATTGCTTTAATCTAGAACCAGGAAATCCCAGCAGCAGCATTTTTATTCTCAAATGAACCTCATAACATACACCTACAGGTGAGGGCTTTCTTGCAAGGATGCCCCCTTGCCCAAAGAAAGTGGCAAGGCTGGTGGGACAAATGAGAAAATTTAGAATTTGGGCAAGTGGGCATCACTGGAAAAATTAGCATTTTGAAACTAGTGAGCCACTTCCTGGATGCGCCGTCAGCTCTCAGTGATGTCATAAATGCTAATTCATCCCCCAAAAGTTGGCTAGTTCCGTGCAAGGCCATGACTTTAAACATAGTTTGGGGAACAAAATGATCCGTCCACAATGCTAAGCAATAAGCCATGGTTTACAAATCACATGATGGATTCATAAATGGGGGCTGCATAAATATTCAGATGTAGTGGCTGAGAGTTCTCACCTTCTTGGACCAAACTGCATCAGCCAAAAAGTGATTGGAATCAAGCTTGCCAGATCTCATGAGCTGCTTTTTTGCTGGGGACCCATATGAAGTCAAAGTTTAACAGCTTTGTAAGACCAGGCAGTGCCAGTATGATTGTAAGCCACCCAGTTTTACTCTGAGGTAAGGTGGGCAGCCAATAAATTTTATAAATCAATCAATCAATCCAGTATGCAGAATACAGAATAATAGAATTGGAAGGGACCTTGGAGGTCTTCTAGTCCAATCTTCCAACTCTGTTATTCTGTATTCTGCATATTGGAAATACTGGTACCACCTGGTCTTATAAAGCTGTTAAACTTTGACTTGATGCAAATGGAAGGAGGAGAAGAAGATGAATGATCCCAGGTCATGGGCAGGAAAAGAGATGTAACAATTGCTCTAAATGGATGCCTATCCCCACATTGTAGCTTAACTAATTCTAAACACCAGTTTTATAAGGGGGCTCTTCTGCTGCCCAACTCTTGGCAGCAGAAGAAAAAGAATCTTTGTTGAAGGAAATGTGGAACTTATAGGAACTTTAAATCTGGATCTCTTTTTATGCATGAAAATCAGTGGTGGGATTCAAATATGTGAACAACCAGTTCTCTGTGTGGATGCCACTTCCGGACGTCCGTTCAGGGCCTGGGTGACAAAAAATTAGCTATCGGTTCTGCCGAACTGGTGCGAACCGGCTGAATCCCACCCCTGATGAAAATGCATGAAAAGAGATCCAGATTTAAAGTTCCTACAAATTCCACACTTCCTTCAACAAAGATTGAAAACATTTGTTTGCTGATGTCAACTCATTCCTCAATCTTGCCTAGGGAACTCAACCAAATTCTTGGTTTCCCTAGAGGAAGTTATGAGCGTGTCCAGGCTATGAGGTTGATTTTTAGACCTGAATGTAATTTACAGACATAACAAGGATCTAAGTCAGAGTTTGTTTTGAAACTTCATGGAATGTTTGCCTCTTACCTCTGCATTTCTTTGTGTTCCAGTGACCAACTATGAATCAGCCGATATAATGTTTGAAGGGCGTGCAGGAGGCATGATCGTAATTACTATTTTGGTCTCCGTGGGTGGAGCTGTCCTTCTAATTGCCTTAATTGTAGCAGCTGTACTTTCTAATAAGAAGTAGAGAAGTTCCTTTCATCTGGATTGAAAATGATTGTGGGTATGGAAAAGCAGAATTTGCTTGGAAGTCAAAGGGGATTCTGCTGGCCCTCAGGCAAGGAACAAACTGGTAAAGAATGAAAGCAGCATCAAATAAAACAGAACATTTACAATTTCTCCCATACGATTCTTCAGATTTTACCTGCTTTACTTCAAACACATCACATTTTGGATGCATTTTGAATCATTTGTCTGCAACGATAATCCTGGATCCGGCAAATTATTTTAAAACACCTATTATCAGTATTGCCCTTGTTTCAAATGTACTAGGATGACAAAGCTTGGCTGACTGCCACATAAAATATGAAGGAATTCTGCGTAAACCTGGACTTAACCAAGTTCCTAATTCCAATTGTCTACAAAAGTTCTAAGAAGAGAAATACCATATTTAGCTATGAGTGTCCATAGGGAAGGCGCTCCATTGCAAATATGACATGAATTACCTATTTTTAATGAATATTTGGACCAATGACATCCTCATAGCTTCTACCAGACACAGCTAATACTAACATGTCTTCTTATTAGGGCAGTTCCTAGTGGGCAATATCTATCTGCTTACCAGAGTCCCTTTTTCAATATCCCTCTTCAAAGAACATCTCTGTGAAATCCAGAGGCTGATTAAGTTGGCAGACTTTCATCCAAGGCGCTGAGTAGAAGTCATGATGACGTCTCATGGAACATGATATCAGCCTGTATAGAATTGTATAATTTGCAAATGAAAGCAATCGAGTAACTTCTTCCATGACTTCATAATGTGTGTGTCATTTACCTTCCCAATTTCGTATCTTTGGTATTTAGAAACATTTTGTCAGGAGTGGAAGAGCCTCTAGGTGTTGCACATTAATGTCTGTCCTCAGGAACATGATTCCAGATGTTCTCACATAGAAGGCAAAATGCTCAATCCTCACATTGTATACATTTATAAAAGTATTGGGAAAGGAGGATGAATAGAATCCTAATGCCTGAATTAAATAACTGAAACACTACTTTGAGACTTTGTGTTTATGACTTCTTGGCCTGCTACAAATATATATATATATATATTCGTTTTCTGAGGTTTTCATGGGTGTTTGTATGTAGGTCTTTGGTAATTCGGGTTTTCTCCCGCGTAAAATTGGAAGTGTCTTGGCGACGTTTCGACCAAGTCCCATTCGTCATCTTCAGGCTGGTGTCTTCGGCTTCATGCTTCTAGGAGAAAACCCGAATTACCAAAGACCTACATATATATATTCCTTTCAACCTATGCTACAGTATTTAGTTATTTATTTGGCAAAAATTGTTAGCACTGGGACAGGACTCTCTCTCAGCCCAGCTCACTCCACAGGGCTATTTGGGGAAAATAGGAGGAGGTGGTATGCTTGCTGTCCTGAGTTATTTATAAAAATAATAAAGGCAGGATAAAAAAATCTAAATCTAAAATTATGGATTGTGCGGTGTATGGATTGTGCTGAGAGGGTGGGAAATTGTGACCAAAGCAGCCTTCAGTCTCCAGTTTTAGACACTCTCAGCTTTGGCTGCGTACTTTCAATATAAGGGAACATTATTAAATATTTCAGGAATGGGAATGCTAACAGGTCTTATTTACATATTGTTCTATATTTTATACCTGTATTTTCCCCTTAGCATATTCAGCCAGAGTTATTTTTAATTTTTCAAAGATGTATTGCATTTTCTTTCTTTCTTCACTAGGGGGCAAATACAACCTATTCATGTCCCCATGTGAGTGTAGTGCCTAGAAGAGGACGGCCACAGTCATCTAATTTTTCAAGTCTTTCAATCTAGTATGTCTAAGTTAGGTTCTACAGAGATCAGAATTGTGCAAGCCATGGTGTTCCCTCTGACACTCTTGGAACAAAAAGTTGGACTCTGAAGAAGCAGGATAGTAAGAGCGTTGGTGCCCTTGAACTTTGGTGTTGGAGAAGACTCCTAAGAACACGTGTATCAACCAAATGGGACTCTGAAGAAATTGACCCAAAATTCTCAGTCAAGGCACAAATGACTAGTCTCAATTTATCCTACTTCGGACATATTACAGAAAGACTTAACTGTTTGGAGAAGGGTCTAATGCTGGGGAAGGTGGAAGGAAAGAGAGGAAGAAAACGACTATCAGCAAGGTGGATAGACTCAGTTACAGTGGCAAGGGATGTAATATTGTAAGGTTCAGGTTGGGGACTAATTCTGTATCTCTGTTGTTGTAAAAAGTCAACAACTTAATGGCACATAGTCAATCAGGCAAGCAAGCAAGCAAGCAAGCAAGCAAGCAAGCAAGCAAAGAAGTAGTATAGTCCAATTAATAATATTTAATAGCATTCCCACCATTAAGTTTGTGTTTCAGGACTTTCCTTATCCTTCTTCTGTACTGGGTTACACTTGTTTTGACCTCCATGTATCTAATGCTATTTGCATGTAGGATGCTTGTTACGTTTTTGTAACTGTGCTTTGTGGAAGATTTCTTAGCTTGCTTCCAGCTGGCATTTCAGCTCCATCACTTTTAATCAATTCTTTTTTGATTACCATGATTGATGCATCGAGAGTCTTCCAAGGTACCTCAGACTTGAACACCAAAGTCTAATATTAAATACTAATATTATTTGTATTACGAGATTGCACTAACAGAATCTTACGATTTTGAATGTGCCTCTAACCCTCCCTGCTTTTTACATTCAAGAGAACCAGACAGGGTCACGTCTGAGTTGCACTTTCAAATTATGTTTCTTCCTCAGGGCTCAAATTTCTTCTATGTGACCATTTTCTTGCTTGCAGCTTTTCCTTCTTCTGTTCAAGCAATCCATGCTTACCTAGCTGAAAATCCATGTCATGTCATTGCTATAAATTTTTACCATATGAAGTACGGTCTAATTGTGATTTTTCCAGACAGTGTCAGGTCATTTGCAGACAAGAGGTGAGAAGGCTTAATTGAGCTCCTTCATGTCTGGATGTCTGATACCCGCAACATCTTTTATTCAAAATTATTGATCATGGAGTCAATGATATTATGAATATTAACGGTTGAGAGGGACTTTCCCTGAACTATTCATCTGCTGATGTTATCTTGGCCAATTTTGTTCACCGTCCATCATGTGCTTTCCAGAAGCTCATTGTCTGAGACCAGTGATGGCGAACCTTTTAGAGACTGAGTGCCCAAACTGCAACCCAAAACCCACGTATACATCGTTGAGTGCTGGGTGGGTGTGGCCCACTGGGTGGGCATGGCCCATTGGGTGGCCGTGGCTGCAGTGGTAATGGCAGACTGGGTGGGACTAAAAAGTTCAATCAATCAATTCCAATTTTGCAAGATCTTTTTTTTTCCCGTGAGAAGTTGAAATTGACTGATTGAACCTTTTTTTTTTTTTTGCACACGGCGGCGGAGGCCTAAAGCGAAAAGGTTTTATAAAACCCAGCTGAAGGCCTAGGACTGGGGCGATGGCGCGCGTGCCCACAGAGAGGGCTCTGAGTGCCGCCTCTGGCACCTGTGCCATAGGTTCGCCACCACTGTCTTAGACACACGTTTCTTGATGTGATTACTCCCTCCAATGTTTCCCAAGCTAGTGTTGTATAATCCAATTGTGTGATAATAGTCTGATACTTTCTTAGAATCAATCAGAGCAACGTGCTCTTCTTTTACAATTTTCCCAAACCATTTTATCAATTAGAGCCTGATCTTCAGCTCTGGTTCTAGTTTTTGTCTGTTTCTTTCTATTCAGCTGGTAGCAGGTTATTGTTTTCTAGGTGATCTTGCGTGGCATCTGCTATTAGACCAGCCAAAAGTTTAAATTATCTTGTCTGACTTGATACAGTGCCCTGTCCATGATCCTTTTTTCTTCTTCTTTCCATTCAATTGTCTTTGATTATCAGATTCCTGGGACGGGTCCCTGCAGTTTTTTCAGCAAGGTTTTCCAGAAGTGGCTTGCCACTGCCTCTTTCCTAGGCTGAGAGAAAGTGACTAGTCCAGGGGTAGGCAACCTTGGCTCTTTTATGACTCGTGGACTTCAACTCCCAGAATTCCTGAGCCAGCATGGCTCAGCTTGGAAACCTCTCCCTTTCCCCTCAGCATGGCTGGCTCAGGAATTCTGGGAGTTGAAGTCCACAAGTCATAAAAGAGCCAAGGTTGCCTACCCCTGGCTCTGGGACATGATCACCCAGCTGGCTTTGCGCCCAAGGTGGGACTAGAACTCATGTTCTCCTGGCTTCTAGCTTGCAACTTTCACCAAACTGGCTTTGTCCATGTAGTAATCTTTTACCAGGAGATAAATCTTACCAGCTGTAATCCAGTCACTTATTTCTCCTCTGTGCAATACAGCATTCACTTAAATGTTTGAGCCAAAAGCCATGCAGTTCATCTATTCAACAGGGCTGTCCAATTCTTAACCATTTGGCCTAGTGGTGAAGGTACAAAGCTAGAAACTGGGAGATTGTAAGTTCTAGTCTCACTTTAGGCATGAAAAACTGTCTGGGTGACTTTGGGCCAGTCACTCTTTCTTCAATCCAACCCACCACCACCGGGTTGTTTTTGTGGGAAAATAGGAGAAGGAAGTTTGTTAGATATGTTCGCCATATCCAGCTATTTATAAAAATAATTAAAGAAAAATTAAAATTAAAATTAAATGGTGTTCTCAGATCCCCATATGCCACCCATTCAGTTCATCTCTGCATTCTAGTTGCAATCTTTCCTCATTATTTTATCATTCAGTATGGTTTTTTCGTGTTCAGGCTTGGATAAAATCATGTCTGCTTTGTCATAAACAGTTTATTCTACTTATATTGTACACACCAGCAGTTATATCTAATAATTTATTATTATTACTACGGACACTGCTATAATTTGCTGTTTAACAATTTCCAAAGTTTTTTATCCTTCTCATATCAAGCTGGTATTTTCTTACTAAATATTATTTGCCTTTTTATTCTTCCTTTTATTCTTCTTCAATTGTTTCTGTTTATTATTATTATTGACTGAATTTTATCAACATTAATTTTTTTGTTAAAAAGAGATTCAACCTAGAAATAAGGAGAAATCTTCTGACAGTGAGAACAATCAACCAATGGAACAGATTGCCTTCAGAAGTTGTGGGTGGTTTCATCACTGGAAGCTTTCAAGATGAGACTGGTCTGCCATCTGTCAGAAATGATGTAGGGTCTCCTGCTTAAGCAGGGGGTTGGACTAGATGAGCTATAAGGTCCCTTCCAACTCTGTTTATTCTATTCTATTCTATTCTATTCATTCCAATATCTATTCTATTCTATTCTGTTCTATTCTATTCTTTCCAATATATATTCTATTCTATTCTATTCTATTCTATTCTATTCTATTCTATTCTATTCTATTCTAATTCATTCCAATATATATTCTATTCTATTCTATTCATTCCAATATATATTCTATTCTATTCTATTCTATTCTTTCCAATATATATTCTATTCTATTCTATTCTTTCCAATATATATTCTATTCTATTCATTCTATTCTATTCATTCCAATATATATTCTATTCATTCCAATATATATTCTATTCTATTCTATTCTATTCTATTCTATTCTATTCTATTCTATTCTATTCTATTCTATTCTATTCTATTCTTTCCAATATATATTGTATTGTATTGTATTGTATTGTATTGTATTCTATTCTTTCCAATATATATTCTATTCTATTCTATTCTATTCTATTCTATTCTATTCTATTCTATTCTATTCTATTCTTTCCAATATATATTCTATTCTATTCTATTCTATTCTATTCTCCACGAGGCGCCACTGGGAGCTCCAGCCCGCCTACTTGACGGGGCCAAAGCGCCGCTTCTGCCCCTCCGCGCAGCTTCCGAGCTGGGGGCCGTTGCAGCGCCGGATTCGCTTCCGTCGAGCATCTCCTGCGTTGCTTCGCGGCCCTTTCCGCGGAGGAGGCTGGACTAAGCTCTGCCGGCGCTGTCGCCCTCTTGGCTCTCTCTCTCCCCCCGCCTGGGCGCTTCTCCAGCCAGGCTGGGCGGAGCCGGCGGAGCGGCCTTCCTGCCCCCCTCCCCGGCCAGCTGGAGCCGGGCAGGCCGGCGACCTTCGGAAGTGAGGCGAGGACAGGCGAGACGCGCTGAGCCCCGGGCGCGGCGGGTGAGTGGGCGGCGTCGGTGCGCGCTTGGAGAGCCCTTAGGCGACTCCCTGCCCTGGAGGGTGCCCCGAAAATCTCCCGGGGAGCAGGGATGCGGGGTCCGGAGGGCGGCCCGGCGGGAAAAGCGGGCGAGCGGGCAAGAGGTCCTCGGGAGGGAAGACTGTCCCCGTCCTCCCTCCGGCCCCCGAATGGAAAGCCGGGCGGCTCGTCCTGCTTCGGCGATCTTCGGCTCCTTAGTCCCTCTGGTCCCCCCCCCTCTCGAATACAGAACATAGTCCTCAGTTTATGACCAGAATCGAGGCCAACATTTATGTGGCTAAGTGAGACCTTTGTTAAATCAGTTTTGCCCCGTTTTACGACTTTTTTTTGCCACCGTTGTTAAGTGAAAGGTTGCAATTGTTGAGTTAGTTAAGTTAGTAAGTGGATCTGGCTTCCCCGTTGACTTTGCTTGTGAGAAGGTCTCAAAAGGAGATCGCGTGATCCCGGGACGCTGCAACCCGTCATAAATATGAATCAGTTGACAAACGTCTGAATTTTGATCACGTGAACCTGGGGATGCTGCAACGGTCGTTGAGTGTGAAAAATGGTCATAAGCCACTTTCTTCAGTGCCGCTGTAACTTTGAACAGTCACTAAATGAACTGTTGTAAGTTGTGGAACTATCTGTAATGTTCTCGCTCCAATCCAAAAGGAACAGACTCTGGTTTGACACAAGGGCTCTGGGCGCGCAACCCTGAACTTGGCCTGGCAAAGAAGCTATTACAACGGGCCTGCGCTGCCCCCAGGATGAGCCCAGATTTCCCTCCACCCCTCCCACAACATACACACACACACCATTTAAGAATCCCCCAGAAGAAGCAGAAAGGAGGGAGCAGAAGTGCTTTGAGACACTTCTGCCTAACTGTCTAGCAATAGCACTTAGACTTATATACCGCTTCACAGTGCTTTACCGCCCTGTCTAAGCGGTTTACAGAGTCAGCATCTTGCCCCCAACAATCTCGTTTTACCAATGGAAGACTAAGTCAACTTTGGGCCGGTCTATAGCCTCTTCCATCTGGTTGAGCCCCAGAACCAGTGGGGACCCTGCCCTCTCTCTTCAGGACCTCTTCTTCCAGCAAAGGGAGGGGGTCAAGAAAGTGGCTGCCATCCTAGATCTTAATTAAGAAAATTTTAGAGTGTGCAGAAATGGATAGACTAACCTTAGAGATTAAAGAGAAAGAAGATTCAGTTTATTTTAAAACATGGGATAAATTTTACCAATGGTTAGGAAAACGAACTAGTGAGAAATGAATGCGATATGTTATTTTGAATATATATTAGTAAGAAGAATGATATGTATTGGACCAACTGATACTGTTTATGATTATCGTTTATCATATTCACTGCAGCTATTTACTATTATATTAATTAGTGTTAACTGAACATATGTACACGGACAATAGTCCGTTTGCTAAAGCTTGAAAATGTTACTGGGGGGGCAACCCCAGTGTTGTTTCCAATCCTGTCCCAACCCCAATCCCGATCCTAACCCCATCCCGAACCTTAATCCCTATCCTGGTCCTATCCCTTCCCCAACCTTATAAAACTCAATAAAAACCTTTATAAAAGAAAAAAGAAAATGGCTGCCATCCTGTGCCAAGGCAAATTCTGCCAGATCTTTCCTGCTCCAGATCAGAAGCAGCTGGTGTTTCACTGGAGCCAGAGTCCCCCCGCACCCCAACCTGGGGGACTCTTCTCCCCCCCCCCGTCTTCTTTACTTCTTCACTTTGACAAGGTGGAGCAAGAAAAGGTGGAACTTTCTTTCCTTTTTCTTTCCTTGGTAACCAGGTGAAACCGTCAAGGATTTTTGGGACTTTCCCCTTCTAGGTTGTGGGACAGGAAATAGGTCATCTTGACAGTTTGGATCATACCCCCGGGCACCTTTACTCAGCTGCATACCACGGTTTTTAGGCTGCATCATGTTCATCCAGAGTCTGAACAAATTAAGGCTGGTTTAAGTCCAATGTGTGAACGCAGCTTTTGTTTCGACTCAAGAATTATTGTCATCCTTTTTCTTCGCTTTGAAATCTTGGTTTTTCTATTGCTTCCAGAGCCTTGCCAGAGACCGAGTGGCCGCTGTCCTTGGTCAAAAGAAACAAGTAACAAGTTCTGCCTTCAGTTGCTGATTCAGTTCCTGGAAACTCCCTTTTCTTATAAGGTAGGTAAAAGGTAGCTTGCCAAAATCACATGATAGCAGTCTTCTAATGTTTGAGGGGCTGTCACAGAGAAGAGGGGGGGTCAACCTATTCTCCAAAGCACCTGAGGGCAGGACAAGAAGCAATGGATGGAAATTAATCAAGGAGAGAAGCAACCTAGAACTAAGGAGAAACTTCCTTTTCTTTCCATCTAATTTTATTTTATTTAAAAAAACAAAAGTTAAAATACGAGACACCAAATTTGTTTTAAAGAGACAAATAAAAAACACAAAACAAACATTTAAAAAGTGCATTAAAAAACTAATACATGTACACATATACCCTCAGTTGAATATTGTTTAATATATGACAACAATATTAGTTTCCCACCCTTTGCGAAACAGGTTTTAAACCTCTAAACTACTAATTTTATTTGCAAATTATTAACCTGTCTTCTATATACTATATTAATGACAAAATAGTTAACAGGAAGAACAGTAATGATAAAAAAGACGAGATTAAAATTTCAAAATCTTCTGTTAACAGTTATTATAATCAACTTGTAGGAAATTTACCACGGCTTCTTAACTATCCCAAATCATCCCAAGAATTAACACTGATTCATCCTGGATGAAATATCTACGTTTGTTTCTTAATAGCATCTCTTTATCAATTGTCTGATTAAACATAATGAGTCCAATTTTCAAAGCCAGTCTATCTTCCGAAAAAAGTCCAGATGAAATTGTTTCCCAGTTAAGTGTCCTTCAATGCACTTAAAAAAGACCAGTTTGTCATATCCACTCAGATAGCTTTCTGCAGTTGTATTAAAAAAGCAGGCTTAAAACTTCAGGGAGGCGTATGGAATCAACATAGTTAATTCTAAGTCTGGGTCCATATTTCTTTTCAGAAAATCTGCTTTCAAATCACATTCCTTTTGTGGGTTTAATTTATCTCCAGTTACTTGCCTCTGAAAGTTTTCCACAGCATTTATGAGTTTATCAAACTTTTAAAGAAAGCTTTCAGCTAAGAATTGCGTGTTACCAGTCCTTTTTTTGAGTGTCCATCTTAATCCCTGTCTGCAATCTGATACATTTTTGCTCTATGAGATAAGAGAGTTCTTCAAAGAAAAATAAAAAAAAAATAGCAAAGGGGCAGGGAAGATATTTTCTGGATATTTCAATTTAAAATTAAAAGAAACATTGAGAAAAATAAGCTCCAAACTTTTTGCAAATTGTTAAAATACAAAATTCCTGTAATAAATGTCCAATAAAAATGTAAATGAAGTAAAAGCACTTTTATTATCCAGAAACATGCCTTGATTTTCCATACAGAAAAGCAGAAGATAATAAAAACAGCCCAAGTAAATTAAAGGAGAAAAACAAGAAGAACAGATAAAATCCAACAGGAGGTTGAAATAGATCAGCATTCAACCAGCAGTTAACTTTTAAAGATTAAAAAAAACAAACAAAAACGAACAATTCAAAAAGTGAAGTTAAAACTCAGGCTTGCTTATGAGAACGATCTACTGAGAGGAAAAGATGGATAAAAGACAAGTGATTTTCTGGCTGCTCCCACAAGGAGCTGCAATCTTAAAGTTTCCTGTCCCAAGTGGGTCCACAGCCAACCAAAAGTCATCTTGGCTCATTCCTAAGTGCCCCATTCAAATCGAGGGAGCAACATTGCCAAAGAACCAGCTTTGGCAGCAAAATCAGCAGATTGTTGGCAGGAGAGAGAAATCAGCCATGTTGGGGAGGAGTCCAAAATTTCCTGACAGAATAATCAATCAGTGGACTTGCCTTCAGAAGTAATGGGTGCTCCATCACTGGAGGTTTTGAAGAAGAGATTGGACAGCTACTTCTCTGGAATAGTATAGGGTCTCCTGCTTGTGCAGGGGGCTGGACTGGAAGACCTGCAAGGTCCCTTCCAGTTCTGTTATTCTGTAATTATATAAAATGTTAAGCCTAATCATTGTAAAACTGAGAAGGAAGTGCTGAATTTAGTGGTTAGAACTGGAGCAAAAAATGGTTTTTATCTAAAATAAACACTGAAATCTGTTCCATAATTCGTTAATCAGTTTGTGAGAGTTACAAAATGAAAAGCAGCAGCAGGAAGACCGATGGACACTGTATTGTTTTTGTTTCTAAATGTATTTTTACATTTGCTTAACTCTCTGTTGAATTATAAACATAGCAAGGTTTAATGGTTATTATTTAAAAATTAGAGGAAGGTTCAGTAGGAAACATGATCAAGTGGCATCTAAAAGTAATCATTTTAAGACTATTTACCCAGAAATAATTACAATTAATTTCAGGGCTCTTTCATTTTCTTACATCATGCATTTTAATTTCCTTTATTTATTTTATCCCATTCCTGTATAATGTTTACATCAGCAAGAGATTTAGGTTTTTATCCACAACTTCACAAGCTAAAAGTTAAAATCAGCATTTTAAAAAGAAAGGTTTGCAGAATTTTCTAGAGCCAAAAATTCAGACCACAGAATGCGCTCAAGACATTCAGGATCAGGGAAATGCCGTGGACGCAGTTCACTTAGTCTTCAGTAAGGCATTTGACAAAGTTGACCAATGCTTACTTCTTGGTAAAATAGAAAAATGTGGGTTAGAAAGCATCACCACCAGATGGTATCGCAACTGACTGACCAACCACACTTGATGTGTAGTCCTCAATGGAACTGGCTCTACATGGAGGAAAGCATGCAGTGGGATACCTCAAGGTTCTGTCTTAGGCCCAGTTTTCTTCAACATCTTCATAAATGATTTAGATCAGTGATGGAGAACCTTTTACAGACCGAGTGCCCAAACTGCAACCCAAAACCCACTTATTTATTGCAAAGCGCCGCATCAGGGCTGCATCAGCATTGTGGTGCCCTCAGGGGGGACAGGTGGGCATGGCCCACTGGGTGGGCGTGGCTGCAGTGGTCACGGCAGACAGGGTGAGCGTTGCCGGAGCCAGTCCCTCGCCATCTCTGGGGCATCCCTGGGGGGGCCAACACCGCTCGCTCGCTCACTTCCTGCCCTGTCACTTCCAAATACGACGTGCTCGCTACTCTGGCGAACTCTGCTGGAGCAACGGCGCGCGTGCCCACAGAGAGGGCTCTGAGTGCCGCCTCTGGCACGCGTGCCATAGGTTCGCCACCACTGATTTAGATGAGGGGATAGAAGGAGAACTCCTCAAATCTAAGACATCACCAATCTTAGGTTCAAGATCCAGATTTTGACAGACTTGAACAGACTTGAACACTGGACCTTATCCATCAAAAATGCAATTTGGAGGTGAGAAAAATAAGCTCTTACACTTAGACAAGGAAGACCAAATGCACAGGTATAGAATAAGTGGTATCTGGCTCAACAGCAGTAACTGTGAGAGGGTCCTAGTGGGCAACCACTTAAGTATGAGCCACCAGTGTGTTACGGCTACCAAAAAAAGCCAACGCAATCCTAGGCTACATCAACAGAGGTATAGTTTCAAGATCCTGTGAAGTGTTAGTACCACTTTGTACTGGAAAGATCACACTTGGAATACTGCATTCAGTTTTGGTCACCACGATACAAAAAATATGTTGAGATTAGAAAGAGTGCAGAAAAGAGCAACAAAGATGATTAGATGAACGGTTGTGGGAAGTGGGAATGTCTCGTCTAGCAAAGAGAAGGACCAGGGGTGACATAATAGCAGGGTTCCAATATTTGAGGGGCTGTCACAGAGAAGAGCAGGTCAACCTATTCTCTAAAGCACCTGAGAACAGGAGAAAAAGTAATAGGTAGAAGATCATCAAAGAGAGAATTAAGGAGAAATTTCCTGTCAGTCAGAATAATTAGATATTAGATAACCTTTATTGTCATTTTTTACTGTGGGTACAACGGCACACATTAAAAATGAAATTTGCTTCCTCTCAAAGTGTACACATACCTAACACACATTTAAAACATACTATATACAACATATGTATAGACCTACACCCTTACATATAAGTAACATATAAATATTATTCACTGTCCATCTTGAATACATAACGGAGGGAGGAAGCTTTAGAGTTCACAAGGTTAATACTGTATGGCACAAAACTGTGACTGAATCTGGATGTTCTGCTTCGGATACCACGGAGCCTCCTCCCAGAAGGTAGCAAGGAAAACAGGTCGTGAAGAAGATGTGTAGTGTCCCAGATAATCTTACGGACCCTGCTCAAGCAACGTTTATGTGCTATGTCCTGGATGGAAGGGAGGGAACTGCCAATAATCTTTTCTGCCGTCCTCACCACTCTCTGCACTGCCTTCCTGTCTGAAGCAGTGATGCTTCTAAACCAGACTGTGATGCTCTATGACAGGATGCTCTCAATCGTCCCCCTGTAGAAAGTGGTGAGGACAGGGGAAGGAAGATGTGCTTTTCTCATGCGATGCAGAAAATGCAGGCGCTGCTGTGCCCGCTTCACCAGGGTCTCGCTGTTGAGCAACCAAGCCAGCCTACTTATTAACTGCACACCCAGGAATTTGTCATTGGAATGGCTTGTCTCTGGAAGTTTGCAGGTGCTCCACCACTGGAGATTTTTAAGAAGAGATTGAATAGCTATTTGTCTGGCATGACATGGGGTCTCCTGCTCGATCAGGGGGTGGACTAGAAGACCTCTAAGATCCCTTCCAGCTCTATTATTCTAAATTCTAAGACTGCAAGATCAAGTTTAGCTAAATTCTAAGGCTGCAAATCCTAAAATGACCACAAGATGCCGGCAAAGTTTTCTTTATATTTTTGGCTGTCATCTAATAGTTCTGAATTTTGCAGCTGCCATAGTACAAAAAATGAACACTATAGCAACATTGTGCAAAGCTTGGTTATAAAAATTAAATGACATCAGTATTACTGTTACATGACCGGAAGATGAGATTTGTTTTAAACAGCTGTGAATTGGGAGTGCAGATTAAAGAAGCAGTGGCTATCCCCATTGAAAAACAGAACCAATTAAAGATTAAACTTTGGTGACACATTATTTAAACCCAATTTGTAATATTTCAACGGGATTTTTTTCCTTCTTGTTCCTTCCCTTGTCAGGGCAAGTGTTCTATCACTACCCTTTCTTATCTTTTTGTCCTCTTTATTTCTCTTTCTTTTTTTTTCTTTTTTCTTTTTTGCTGTTTCTATCTGGAGCAAGGAAGGGAGGATATGAATATTCACATCCTTTCTTTCATATTAGTGCCCACCCTCCCTTGGGTGGGGGAGGTAGGTGGCCTGTGAAGGGAAGAAGAACAACAAGTGCTGAAATCCAGAGGGGCGTTTTGGTAGCACCAAAGACATGCCAAAAAACCTGGCTCCTTGAGGACACTATACAGCTGTATTCTAAATACGATAGCCTTAGATGGGATAGGTTCCTGCCAAGTTGTCCAAATTGCTTTGTCTGAGTTTTTATTGAACTACATTTTTAATCAATTAATCTCATCAGCTGGTGTGGCTGCTCATAAAAAAACTCCCTGACTCCAGGCATTCTTACTTCGCAGGAAGGGGAGAAACAGAATGGAGCCTTCAAAAAAGACGTGTAAAAGGGAGCAAAAATCAAGGTAAATAAATGAATAAAAGGTTAAACTTGATAATATGTAAACGGGTGTCCTGGGAAGCGTATGTGTGTCAAAACATACAAAACTGGTAATCACAACCAGTCAGTTGAAGCGCTGCCCGTTGTTTTAAATGTGATGTTGTGGGGCAGGACTTCTTTTTTTTTTTGACCCCTCTATGGGAAGATGATTATTGATGACAGAACACTTGTTCTGTCCTAGGCAGAACACCTTTCTTTTTTATTTGGCTCACTACTGTTGCCATTTCATAATCATCAAATTGTTTGGCACAAAAGGATATTCCTTACGCCAAAAAGCAGAAACCTTTTTAAAATCTTGCTTCTTCACATGTCCTTTTTCCAGATTAATCAAGACTGTGCCCATTCTTTACCTCTTCTTTTTATCCTGTTGGATTACCCCTAAAATCTATTTGCTTTATTAAAATAAGGGCAACTTTGGAGCCCTTTAAAGCTATGGTACTGTAATCTTTATTTTTCTCCTTTCAGCTCAAGGGTAGAATTAAAATGGGAAGATGCACATAGTTTATGTTTATCCAGCAAAGTTTTCCCCCATCCTAGTTATCTGTCTGTCTTCCTTCCTTCCTTCCTTTCCTCTCCTCTCCTCCCCTCCCCTCCCCTCTCCTCTCCTTTCCTTTCCTTTCCTTTCCTCCATTGAACTTATATCCCACCCAACTCCTGACAGCTCTGGATGGCTTGGTTAACCTCCATTGTTAATTCCAGAATCTCATAATTATTTTGCAATCTGTCTTCCTGTTCCTGCAAGGGGATTAGATATTTTTAATCTATGACGTAATCAACTGACTGTCTAGAGACGCAGCAGTTGTGATCCAAAATAGAGTTTTTCTGGACTTCTCTTTAGGAAATTTTTGAAAAGCCTTATACGGAAGCGGCCCCAAGAACTCCTGCTGGTAATTGGAACCGGGGTGAGTGCTGCTGTTGCGCCAGGAATCCCAGCCTTGTGTTCATGGCGGAGTTGCATCGAAGCGGTCCTTGAAGCAGCTGACCAGCTAGAAGTGTTGCATCCTGGAGACGTGGCTGATTTCCGCCAAAAAGTGTCCAAAGACCGAGATTTGCTTGTGGTTGCACATGATTTAATCCGAAAGATGTCACCGGTGAGCATTTCTCAGATAAGGATCTGAAGTGAATGTTATTCCTGCTTTGAAAATGAAGATGGAAGCGGATCTGTATCCCTGGTAGATAGATAAGATATCCCTGTTTCCCCGAAAGTAAGGCCTATCCCAAAAATAAGCCCTAGCTTGATTTTTGGGGGTAGGCCTAATATAAGCTCTACCCCAAAAATAAGCTCTAGTTTTGGGGTGAGGCACACACCTAAAAATGAAGCTAGGGCAGGGGTGGAGGTGTGGAGCTGCCCCATGCACCCCGCACCCACTTACCTGGCAGCCAGGCCTCTCCTCACCAGCCCATTTCTTCTTCTGTGGCGTCTTCTGCAGCCAGGCCTGCATTTCTCAGTCACAGGCCTTTCCGGAAGGCCACTGCAGCTGAGAACTGAGCTATGGATTCAATCCATAGCTCGGTTCTGCAAGACCTGCAGAGGCCTTCTGGAAAGGCCTGACTGCAAAATGCAGGCCGGAATGCAGCTGCAGAATGCAGCTGCTCCTTCGGTCAGAAGAAGTGAACCTGCTGGGCGCGGCTGTCGGTGCCAGAGGTGAGTATAAAAGACACCCCCAAAAAATAAGACCTGGTGCCTCTTTTGGAGACAAAAAAAAAAATTAAGACCCGGTCTTATTTTTGGGAAAACATGGGTAGATAGATAATCTTTAATGTCATTTTTTACTGTGGGCACAATGGCACACATTAAAAATGAAATTTAGTTGCTTGCTCTCAAAGTGTACACATACATAACACACATTTAAACATACTATAAACAACCTATGTGTAGACCTACACCCTTACATATAAGTGACATATAAATATTGATCACTGTCCATCTTGAATACATAGTGGAAAGAGGAAGCTTTAGAGTTCACAAGGTTAATACTGTACGGAACAAAGCTGTGACTGAATCTGGATGTTCTGCTTTGGATACCACGGAGCCTCCTCCCAGAAGGGAACAAGGAAAACAGGTCGTGAAGAGGATGTGTTGTGTCCCAGACAATCTTACGGACCCTGCTCAAGCAACGCTTATGTGCTATATCCTGGATGGGAGGGAGGGAACTGCCAATAATCTTTTCTGCTGTCCTCACCACTCTCTTCACCACGTTCCTGTCTGAAGCAGTGATGCTTCTAAACCAGATTGTAATGCAATATGACAGGATGCTCTCAATCGTCCCTCTGTAAAGTGGTAAGGACAGGGGAAGGAAGATGTGCTTTTCTCATGCGACGCAGAAAAACCTAGTGACTGTTTGAAGTTACAATCAACCAGAAAAAGGGAACATATGATCCAGATTTGAAGTTCCAGCAGTCAGGCCCTCTGCTCAGTCTGGTGACCAAACTTTGGGTATTTGGAAACATGATTGCATTTACATCCGTTTGCAATGTCCCACAGTGACCTGACTGCATTTTAGGATTGCCAAAAACCAGCATTTACTTCCAGTTTTTGGCAAAATTGCACCCATAGCAAAGCAAGAAGCAATGGCTCAACCAAACATATCCTACCTAGGTAGGCAGCCATTTTACCTTTGGATGAATAAGGGTTTCTTCTCCCCTGAGTTTAGCCAGCCAGCAAAAGGAATTCTGCAAGGGAGTTGCAATCTCCTGCCCACAGAAAGGTCTTCAGTGTCTAAGATGCACACTTTTGAACCTTCTACCTTTCCCCTCCCCCACACTTGCCTACCTGTAGTGAGGGACAGATGCATGGGGTGATCCAGATCCTCGTCTCCTGCTTGAGCAGGGGGTTGGATTAGATGACCTACAAGGTCCCTTCCAACTCTGTTATTCTTTTGTGGCCATGGACCACCAAGACTTAAGATTTAAATTATAATATTTCTTCAAGCCTTCGCGGAACCCCTGTGATGACTTCATGCCCTCCCAGGGGTCCGTGGACCACAGGTTGAGAGCCACTGCTCTAAATGCCCAGGTAAAAATAAATATTTTCAGTTGCCTCCTAAAGTAGAAAAAAGACTGTCTTAATGACATAATTTCTTGGCTCATCAATGGAAGAATCAAGAGTTGCATGTTGAAAGTTTCAGGGGAAAAGATGGTCTGAAGAGCAGTGAGTAGCCCTGAAAATAGTTCATGTCCAATGTGGAAATGTTTTGCAGTTCCAACATCATCCAAAAAATGTCTAAGGTATAAATCATTCCATTTCCCTGAAGCTGTTCAGTTTCCTTCCGCAGCGCACCGGGGATGCTAAGCCCAACTTTTTCCAGGACTGTTTAATGGAGGTATTTGACAACTTGGACCAACACATTCAGCATCCTGCTGTCCTCTTGTCCATCCTTCAACTAATGGAACGGGGCACAATGGTGCTTACCACCAATTACGACAATTTACTTGAAATCTTTGGGCAACAGCAGCATAAAGCTATGGAATCGCTTGACCTGAAAGATAAAGACAAGGTATGATGTCACCAATAAATACTGTACTCGTGCAAGCTTCTGTTCGAAAATACGAAAGATCAGCCCCATCGCTCAGATTTCATCGAAATAGATAAGGAACATCAGGAGAAATGTATGAAAAGGTAAAAATGGCAGCACAGAGATGCAATCAAATCTCTGCTGTTCTAATGTGCATCACAGTAATGGCTGCCAGTTTTACTTGTTTGATGGTACCGTGGTGTTTTTGATAGAACTGACCTGGGAAAAAGATAGGTTATGTTCTTTGCCACATTCCTTTTTCTCCTACAGCAGCGGTACCCAACTTCTCCAGCTTGGCAGCCCAGCCCGGTACTGGGGCAGGGGGGGGGGACCTAAGTGACAGGCGCACACTCACAGCTCGATTGGTGCAAGCGGCAGGTGTGTGTGCCCTCCACTTGTGCAAATGGAGCTTTGCGTGTGAGTGCCCTCTGCTCATGCAAGTGGAGCTTCACGCATGAGCACAAGTGCCCTCCGCTCACGCAAGTGGAGTTTCACTGTCTCATCGCTCGTGCGGCCTGGTTTCAAACAGGGTCGCGGCCTGATAGTGGGCTGCAAATGACACACCTTAGAACATTTAGCAAACGACACACCTTAGAACAGAAAGAACACCATATATCTAAAGATCCTTCTGTAATGAAGAATGTATCTCCTTTGAAGACTGTATACCTTCTTCATTACACAGTGATATTTAGATATATGGTATTCTTTCTGTTTTAAGGTGTATCATTTGCTAAATAACTATATAGTTGTTTTTTTAATGCCCTTTTAATATCATTGGCTACAAGTCTCTTTACAAATCTTAATTTTTAAGCAGCTAGAGAAGGTTGTTTCTTTGAAGTCTTGGAGATGGTTCAATTAGGTAACATCAGGAAGATGGTAAAGAAAAGTGCTAGTTATTTAGGCAGTGCATGGTTAGCTGGGGGATTCTGGGAATTCAAGTCTACTCATCTTATTGTTGCTAAGCTTGAGAAACACTAACCTAAAGGTTGCAATGTACTCTCTGGGCATCCATAGGGAGGAGTTGGGAGGTCATCATGAGGGCCATAACATCATCACACAAATTGTATAAGTTGACCTTTGAATGACAATGTTATGAAATATATGAGATCATCACAGTGGCTACCAGATGGTATACGAAGCAACCAAGCGAGGACATAATAACTCTGCCATCAAAATGTATACATCTCTTGGGTTGGTGGAGCCTAGTCTCCTTCTGCAATTTGTGTTACTGAACAGCTGGTCTCTCTTCAGGTTCTCCAGTGGGCCAAAGGACTCCTCAGATATGGTGTCCTTCATATTCATGGTTTGTACACTGATCCCTGTGGAATGGTGCTGGATCCCTCAGGATATCAGGAAGTGACTCAAGATCCTGAAGTGATGGTATGTGGATCCAAAGGCTGGATAAACTTTTTTTATGGAGAAGCTGTGGTGGCGCAGTGGTTAGAATGCAGTATTGCAGGCTAACTCTGCCGATTGCCAGCAGTTCGGTTCTGACCAGCTCAAGGTTGACTTTCATCCTTCCGAGGTCGGTAAAATGAGTGCCCGGATTATTGGAGGCAATTGTAAACCTCTGAGAGAATGCTACAAAGCGGAATATAAGTCTCAAGTGCTAATGTTATTGCTATTCTTATTGTTGAACCATGCAGTCTTATAGGTCAGCAGTGCCTCAAAAGTACCCCGAGAAGAGCTGATGGATTGCATTTGTGCATCCTTTTGGGACAATGATCCATTTAGGCACAGCCAAGTTGGGCCACGATAACTGAGTTAAAACTTTATGTTCACTACAGCTGCTATAGAGCATATTCATATAATGTGAGAAGCATTTGACAGACATGGGAGGATTAGTGGATCTTTACTTTCACAGCTTCCTAGATATCAGGGTGGGATAGACTGACTCCTCAGTGGGCTGTCCCTGTGCTTAACTCAGTAGAGAGATCTTAGCTAAGGTCTCCCCAGCCTAAGATTATGTCTTGCACTTTGCCAACTCAATTCAAATGAGGTCAGCATCCAAACAGTTCATGACACAAACATTTAATTGAATAATTGCTTCTTGTTGTTGTTTTTTTATAGGAAGCACTACAGAACCTATACCGGAGGAAATCCTTTTTGTTTGTGGGCTGTGGGGAGACCCTGCGTGATCAAATCTTTCAAGCTCTCTTTCTATACGTGGTTAAAAACAAAGTGGAACTAGAACATTACATGTTGGTGCGCAAAGAAAACGAAGACCAGTTCTTTAAATTTCAGGCCGATATGCTTGTGCATGGCATAAAAGTCGTATCCTATGGGGATTGCTTTGAAGATTTCCCCGGGTATCTCCAGGATCTCACTGCACAGATCTGCAAACAAAGAAGTCCAGGTGTTGTATGAAAAATCACCTTGGTTACCATTCTGCTTTCTTTTGCTCCTTTAAAATGTTTTAACCTTTAATTGTTGATAGGATGGAGCTCATCAAGTGGCTTATTTGATTGACTGACTGTTGTTGCCAGGGCAGCGAGGGTGGTGGTGGTGGTGATTGTTTTTTTTATTGTTTTTATATTGGGTTTTTATTTTTGTAAGCCACCTGGAGTCACTGAGTGAATTGGGCGGCCCTATAAATTTTCTTAAATAGAATAAATAATAAATACAATATTGCTTAGTTGAAAAATTGGAGATTGCATCGATTCAAATCCCTTATAAAATAAGGATGCCCTGTATCTATGCAGCTCCTCCATTTGATGTCTTTGATAACTGTCAACTTTGAAATGAGTTTTTCAACTGATGTTGATCATAATAGCCATGTCTAATTTTAAAGTGAAGACGCAATGGGTACAACACAGTTGCTGCCGCCATCTTGATTTTTTTGACACCCTGCTTTGATTCATACACAAAACACACCAAGTCAACCATTCTGTGGTTAGAATGTACAGAAAGTCCCAAATGTCTCTACTGATCCAAAACGTTGTCTTAGGTCAAAGCATACATTGCAGTATATTATTTGTATATGTTTAGGTCGAAGGAAAGGAAGGAAGGAAGGAAGGAAGGAAGGAAGGAAGGAAGGAAGGAAAGAAGGAAGGAAGGAAGGACCACTGGCATCACAAAGGAGAAATGCTGTAATTTAATAATTCTGCTAATTGCACTCTATTGTTCCAAGAGTGTCTCTTCTATGACTATGGGGTCTTTTGTGCTCTCTGAGATCGGTTGCTCTCAGTTTGAGAGCAAACCCCTCTCTCTTCTAGCACTGATGATGTTATCTAGTTTGGTAATGAAATGTCTGCAAGAAAATAATCAAGCTCGGAGAGCACCAAGGACCCCACAGTTCAACTTGAGCCACAAACATTCTCTTGCCCCTTCTGTGCCGTCCTTTGCTAATGGGAAGTGTTACTACAATAAAACACAACTAAGTTATTAATGAAACTGAAAACCCAAGGTGTATATATGGTTTACTGTTAAATTTAAAAGTTTGCCTAGAGGCATGTTTTAAACTATTGTATCCAGGTTAATCCATTGCTTAATTTTCTCCTTTTTTTCTAGATGCAGACAGGGTGGATAGCACAACACTTTGGGGTAAAGTATAGCCTTCCACACATTTCTTCAAATTTCAAATGGTGATAATCTCTTGGTATTAGCTGGACAATCACTATCACTTTACCAGAACCATTGAGCAACGTGAACATAAAAATCTTGGGATGGTTCCTGGCCAAGTCTCACTTTGCTGCTGCTGAAATCAGTGGGGCTTCAGCTTGTGTGGGGCTTCTGCCCCCAAACAGGCTCCCCATAAGGAAGCCCCCACACCAGGGATGGGGCCTGCAGCTGTAACGTCGCCCCATTTGCTTCAAGGTCCTTCTAGCTGGGGCTTTATACACGCCCACATCCCCCTCTTGCAATTCGCTCTCAAAAACCTGAATTTGACCACATGACTTGATTTACTGCAATATAACTTATTTTGTTCTCTAGCAGAAGTGAAATTTGGCTCACAATGGGTGCTTATTAATGTGCAAGAACTAGCAATAAGGGGGAGGCTGCGTTTCAATGGCCGTTTATGTTTTTAAAGGTTTTAACTTAGTAGTAGATTTTGTAAGCTGCCCAGGACTTGCTGGAATGGGTGGCTATAATAAATTTTAAGTACATGCATATTGTACATAAACACATAAAACGTGCAACGTGAAGCTGCCTGTTCCAGACGGTTCTGTTTCCCCCCCCCCTGTAATAGGGACTGATCTGGGCCTTTTGGAGTTGGTTCTTAAATCTCCAGAAGAATCTTGCCCTTTACAGAAGTACAAAGTCCCTTTTGTCCCCCCTTCCAATTGAACCCCCCCCCACAAGCAAATAACTTCTTAAAAGGATAAGGATATTGAGATAGAGAGGAAAAGAGGGAGGAGAGAATGCAAAAATAAAAACTCATTCATAATAAAGTAGAATTAGTTTATCTGGCTGAGTTTCCTGTCTAGTCTACATAGTAAGGCTGACATCAGTCCTGCAAGTATGAAAGCATAGTTCTCCCGTTACATCCTTACCGGCATTGTAGTTAGATTAGGTGCCATTCTCAAAGACCAACAGAGTATCAGTTGGTTTGTAAAGGCAGAGGAAGACCTAGAATTTAAATCCAGGAGTGGAGGCCAACCAAATAACATTGTATATAGTTGTGGACAAATCTTTCATCTACCATTTCATTCTTGGCTATAGCAAAGCAATTAATCTGTTGATTTTTGTCTGTGAGCTTTCTCCTGGATAAGCCAAGAACTAAATAAGAGAGCCAAAATTTAAAGCTGTATGAATCCTAATGATCCTGTTGCTGGTTAAGGGTGTACAGTCATTTTTGGGGAAGGCCTATTTGAAAAATCTTTCTCCAGGATTGTCATCAGTGGGATGTCAAAACATTTTGCATATTTTGATCTTCCCCACGGACACCACTGGTCTTCACCTCAAGTAAAAGAAGGCATGTTTAGCTACAATTAAGTTGTGTTAACATTATACTGGCTTTGGTGCTGAATTACACTCTTTTGACTACAAAAAAACCCCCCACAATTTGGTGATTAGATATTTTTCTTGTGACTCTTGAGTCTCTGTTCTAGCCTTGTGGATAGGAAAAAAACCTATCTCAATAGAGCCAGAGTGAAAATGATGCCAACATTTTCACAAAAATCATTAACGTCGTTGCACATGTGTTGTTGGTAACACTTCTTCCTACAGGGCCATCCTGCGCAGATTGCACAAAAAGAAGGTTAGGAGAGAGTGGGAATGACCTAGCCAAGAAGGCTAGACATCCGAAAGATGGTAATTATCATTCCCCAATTCTTTTTATTTTGAAGAAGACATATAATACAGTCATATAACATATCTATCTTGTCAACAAGGAGAAGGAGAAAAGCTTCGACAATATGAGGCACCTGATTTATCTGAATGCCAGATCTTATTTAAATTAGGAAGACAAACTGCCAGGACTGTTCTGTGCCACTGGAGGGATTAAATCCTGCAAATGGGCCTGAATGCATTATGTCAGTTGTGACCCTGCACCTCTTGCCTTGCAAGTTGTGTCTCCTGGCACTGTGGATAGCTTGTGTGTACAGGTAATCCTCAACTTACAACCACAATTGAGCCCAGAGTTTACGTTGCTAAGTGAGACATTTGTTTTGCCCCATTTTATGACTTTTCTTGCCACATTGGTTAAGTGAATCACTGTACTTGTTCAATTAGCAACACAGTTGTTAAGTGAATCTGGTTTCCCCGTTGACTTTGTTTGTCAGAAGGTCGCAAAAGATGATCACATGACCCCGGGACACGGCAACCATCATAAAGATGAACCAGTTGTCAAGCATTTGAATGTAAATCACATGACCGTGGGGATGCTGCAACGGTCGTAAGGGTGAAAAATGGTCACGTGGCTTTTTTCAGTGATGTTGTAACTTTGAATGGTCACTAAATGAACGGTTGTAAGTCGAGGATCACTAGCACTGGGCAACTAGAAATGCATTTGTATCTATTTGGAAGACCTTCTCTGCATTTATTTTTATGAGGGTAGGGCAGCTCATGCTTTACTCCTTAAGTCTTATCCATATTTAGCTGTGGGGATGGTTGTATTATGTCTTTTGTAACACTTATCTTTTATATATATATATATATATATATATATATATATATATATATTATTGGATTTTTATAGGGATGGGAAGGTTACATCAAGGTGCTTAGGAAACAACGTGGAGATGGGTACATCAAACATCCAAAAGAAAAATCATAAATATATAGCTCAAATTAATTCATTATAAGTTCCCTCTCTATTTCCCTCATATAATATTACATATTCAAATTAATACATTTCTAAATAGAATTCAAGCAATCCTATTAAACATCAATCACATTTCAGTTATAAAGATCCAAATCCTGTTTTTAGGCTTTACTAATTTACAGTTACCATATTTCAATTAGCCTTAAATAAACATATTATTAACACTTCGGGTATCCCTCATTTCCCTTTTCCCTAACATAATAATTATATCTGAAATGAATATATTATTCCCACAATAACATTCTTATGTTTTATTCATTAATACCATTTCTTCTCTTGTCACCAATCCCTCTTATTCTCCTTCTATTAACAAAATAATTATCTTATTTGAAATAAAAATATCAGTCCAAAAGATACATTTCTATCTATTTTAAATATATATTCTATCAATCAATCTATATCTATAAAAAGTCTTTTTAACCCAGTAGGTAAAGTTTACCCCTCCAAATAATTATCATATCTGAAACAAAATATTATTACAAAGGATATCCTCTTACAGAATTCACGTACTCCGTTAGTGTAACACTTAACGGGTCATAATGGTGTGAGAAATACCAAAGTGATTTAGCCATCTGTGTAATATGGTTAGAGTTTGGTATTTGATTAGCCCAATATTTATTTGTATATATTGATGTGGGAACAGCAGAGTTGGGTGCTTTTATCCCTAAACGACTCCCCCTGCAGTTTCATGTACAGTAGTGGCCAAAATTGTGGAAACCTTTTGGGGAAAGTGTATTTTTGAGGTTTGATGGCTAATAACACTTTTTTTTTGGAGTAGTACCATAAAATTATATATCAATGGAAAGATAATTTTAATCAAGAATGTAATGCAACAAAGTTTGTTCAATTATCTGTACTGTAGTCTATGAAATGTTATAGCCAAATAACCAGAAAAAGGAAGCACAACTTGCTTAGGCTGATATAGGTAGCTTTCCTTCATCTGATTGTAGCCAATGAGCATGAGTGTTTAGAGGGCCAATCAGGTGTCATCTTGTTTTGGCAATGAGCCAATCAGATCACAGTAGGATTCAGTGATTGATATCATGTACTGAAGCTGAGAGGAGGACATGTGTCAGTGTGTTGTGTGATCGCTATCAAGTTGGTTGGGTTTTTTTGTTTCATTTAGTGAGCTTGTAAAACGTAATAAAATTAAAGTAATGGTGCAGAGTTGACTGGTTGCCCAGAAAGCGATGTAAAATAGTATTATTAACTGAACAAGGCTACAGTTATAAAGAAATTAGAAAAAAAAATGGTGGAAACTTAACCAAAGGTGGCATTTCTACTGTACACTTTTCCCAAAAGGTTTCCACAATTTTGGGGACTACTGTAAATGTTAAAATATCAGCACTGGAAACAAGAGGGAACACTGAGGGTCATCATAGGTCATTAACCAAAATCTTGAATGAGTAGATCCGTCTGCCCTGTCTTCTGGCATGTCAGGAAAAGCCAGAACTATTGCTCAACAATGACATATTAAAGGAATGGACACCGTATGTGTGCGTGTGTATATAAACCTAGAGAGGAAAAACACTTTTTTTTTTTTTTAAAAAAAAAGGTAAGTAGTTTTGAAAGTGAATGATTGTTTTGAAAGTCCAATTAACTCTTTTGTAGATTTTGTAATTCTGTCAGAATTGCATAATGTTGACCAACTTACTGATTGTTCTATTTGGCTTTGGGGGGTAATTTTGCAATTGATGTCTTTTCTCCTTTTGTAAATCATGAGTGTTGTAGATTGCTTCATGCTTTACTTTGTACAAAAAAGAAGAAGAAAACAATGCACTGGGTTCTAGTCTGAGGGTCGCTGTTAAAGGGATAAGGACTCCGATGCTCCTTATCCCATTCTAATAAGGAAAAAGAAAAAACCCCGATTGCAGGAGCAATCCAATGGTTCGAGGCGACAGTCAGGAGATAGAAGGAATTTTGAATCCTGCACATCTAATTAACTAAATTTAGCTTGGATTGACTGAGAGCACTCCTTTCTCCTATGGTTATGCATGATAAAACTATTTTAAATCATGTGGGCCGAGATGGACAAAACTGACTTTTATGCTGTTTTAAACAGATCCTGCTGAAGATGGTGTCCTTCTGTGACTATATCAGACCAGTCCTTGAGGAACACCTCCTGACTTTGGCCATTTGCGTCTGCTGGGAGTCAAATAATGGATAGGTGTAGTCTTCTTAACAATGTCTGCTTGGGAGGGTGAGATCTTTATAAATATCATATCCAATAAAATTTCATAGCTGTTCTTAGGGAAGAGCAAATTTCTGAATATCTCAGGGATGAAGTCTTGGAAAAGAGGGAGGTGTGGCCTCTGAAATATCATTTAGTCTTTAACTTTTAATTCCTCTCCTCTTACTTCAATCCATGCACTGGAAGTTAAACACAGGGAGCCTGTCCCTTCTCTTGAAGGGCTACACAACATCTTGTGAGAGGAAAAAGGCACACAATCTGAGTACATTCCATGTGTCTAGGCCAGGGGTAGGCAACCTTGGCTCTTTTATGACTCGTGGACTTCAACAGGAATTCTGGGAGTTGAAGTCCACGAGTCATAAAAGCCAAGATTGCCTATCCCTGGTCTAGGCAAAGAACTCTTGAATTTTTACTAGCATGTTACTGGGAGTTCTCATGCAGGCAACTGCAAAAGATCAGTGGCTAAATGCTAGTAGTGTTTCTGAATCTTGGTTAACTTGAACACGTGTGGACTTCAACTCCTAGAATTCCTCAGCTAGCATGGTGGGAGGAATTCTGGGAGTTAAAAGTCCATATACAGTATCTTAAAGTTGCCAAGGTTGAGAAATACTATTCTAATGTAACAAGGTTTATGTGTTTTGTAAGTTCTTGAAGAAAAAAAACTTGAGCAAAATGAGAAATTTTATGTGTGTTAATTTCTTTGTATTGGAATAAATAATTTCCTATATAATTCAGAGATGTTCTCTTGTGCATCTATTAGATCTGAAAAAATCAATGATTGAAGGTTGATGAACTGATATAAAGCGTAACACATCCTTTACTCATGCAAAGATGTTTCTCAATGTCATGTAATAAAAATGAGCAACACATCCTTTACTCATGCAAAGATGTTTCTCAATGTCATGTAATAAAAATGATCTATTAAGATAAAATTAAACTTATGTTAATCTGAAATTAGATGGTAAATTTCACTCCGGCTTGCAATAAAATTTAGCTCTCCATATAGAAAACACACATAGTAGATAAGAAACTTGGTATCTGAAAGCAAGAATTGTTTTATTTAACAATCTTCAAATACAAGTGTATATGGTGGACAAACTTAATTCTACATCAAGAACTATTAATTGAAATCTCTAATGAGTACACCACACTGTCTACAGAGTTCATCTGAAACTAGATTAGCATTCACTTGAAATGCCCCCAAATTGGCAGTTAGTCCTATAGCAGGGGTCTTCAAACTTGGCCCTTTTATGACTTGTGGACTTCAACTCCCAGAATTCCTCAGCCAGGCATGCTGGCTGAGGAATTCTGGGAGTTGAAGACCACAAGTCATAAAAGGGCCAAGTTTGAAGACCCCTGTCCTACAGTGACCAGAATGATAGGCAGACATGACGTACATGCAGATATTTCTAATACCACCCCAAAGCCTTGATCAAATAAAAAAATGTATGGCTAAAAGACAGAACTAATACACAAAAGCAACGAAACTTTATAGCCTTCTATACTGCCTTTCCCTATACAGTACTTAGTCTGAATCCTGCTGCTTTAGTCTCTCTGATAGTTTTATATATGTTGCTGTTTGGAATGTGTATGTGGGATCTTTCAGGTTAATGCTAAAGCTACAAGAGGAAAAACAAGAATATAAAGTCTCATTTTCTTCAACCCCCCGTTTCTGTTTTTATTACAATGTGTACTACACTATTTCTCTGTTTTGAATTTCTAGTTTGGGTCTCGGGTATTGGAAGATATGAACAATCGCATCCAAAAAAAGTATACTTGGATAACATACTGCAGAATGTTAATCAGTTCTACATTAAATATTTCGTGATGTGGTTTTAAACTAAAGTAAGTGATTTTGTAACTACATTTAACCAATGCAACAGGGATCATATAACCTTATCTAGAGCTGTAAGTTAGTAAAACCAACAGGCATTAAAGCAAAGAGCTCTTCTTCCTTTTCTGTCTTTCATTCTCCTCGGAGTCTGAATATCGAGTAAGATCCAGGATCAGTATCTGACTAAACATAAAGTCATCTTGCTGAAAATGGAAGAGAGATTGAGCACAGATCATCTTATTGTGATATAGGGATGGTTTTCAAAATCATTAAAAATTTCATTTTAATAGAAGCTGGGTTTCTTTTTCATCTCTGAAATAGATTGGGGAAAGGCATTACTTACTTTAGGGCAGACTCCAATTAAAATATCTGCTTTAGAATAGAATTCCTCCTTCAAAGAAATAACTATAATCTGAAAGCTTTCTTCTGATTGCTGCTTAATAAAGCTTGATACCTTTTTGGAGAAAAAAAAGGGATGGCTATGAAAATTGCTAGAGTTATATGAAATGCAAGATGATTCGGAAAGAAATTTATTTTATAAATTGGTAAATAAGCCCGCTGGGGAAAAAATCAAATTATCAAAATGTCATTACAGTATAAGGTATATTGGCTGAAAATGCACTATGTAAAAACAGACTATATATTTCAACTTTATTTACTATATTTGTGGTTTAAATGTGAACATTTAGAAAAAAGAGGAAGAATGCACCATGATAAAAATAACTGTTATTTCTGAGTTATTAAAACTTATTTCTTTATAAGGTAACTCTTGAGTGCTGTATAACTCCCAATAAATAATTGACATTAAAAAATAAATAAATTTGAAAACAAGATGACACAGAATAACATTATATTGGGAGCTCTATCCAAAATAAACTAATTCCTCCTCAGATGTGAGAGGAACGGCGTGTGTGGTTGTATGTGGAGAATTGAGAAACCATGCTTCCAAGCCTCTAAAGATGGGGGCCATTCAGAGCCCATGTGCTAGATGTTACTGGAGGAAGACAGTCCCGAGAGGAATGGGACAATTCGTCATGGCCACAGCCATCTTGCCATGGCCAACTTACTGCAGACAATACCACACTGGATAACTCAACACAATAAATGTTATCTGCCAATGTTTCTTTGTCGATATCTTGTAGAGAGTAAGGAAGATAGGCAGGCCAGAACACAGTTCTAATCCTGCCTTAGGCATGAAAGCAAGCTGGGTAACTCTGGACCAATCCCTCTCTCTCATCCCAACCCACCTCACAGAGTTGTTGTAATAGGCCAGTGATGGCGAACCTTTTAGAGACCCAGTGCCCAAACTGCAACCCAAAACCCACTTATTTATCACCGGGTGCCGGGTGGGCGTGGCCGCGGTGGTCATGGCAGACTGGGTGGGTGGGGCCAGGGCGGTGGGGGCCAGTCCCTTGCCATCTCTGGGGCACGGCACGCGTGCCCACAGAGAGGGCTCTGAGTGCCACCTCTGGCACGCGTGCCATAGGTTCGCCACCACTGTAATAGGCAAAATAGGAGGTGACATCATTATATACCCCGCCTTGGGTTATACAAATAAAAGCTGGATATAGATACAATAAACAGAGAAATGGATGACTTACTTTTCCAATGTTTGTGTTATCTAGAGCTGCATCAACTTCATCTAAAACTAAAAAGGGAGCAGGCCTAAAACTGAAAGAACAAAGTAAACACAATTAAATGATTTATTAAATATTAGTGAGAGGTCAATTCTCATGAATTGCAGGCTGAAGGCTGCCACCTTTATAATTCAAAAGCAAGTAAAGAACCTACTTTGTACAACGAAGCCTTGATTACAGTACATGGGGAGCTGACTCACAAATACTTAAAAATATGTAGTCTACCAACAGATATTGAAGGCTTATTTTTGCCTGAGTTTGGGGGGAAATGTTTTCAAGAGGTAGTCATTATCCTCTGAACTGGATTTGGAAATCAATGATGTATACGGAGTTAGAATCAGTTTGAAGACTGAGTGCTCCTCCAATTATTGTCATATTTATCAGGACGGCAATTTGTGATATGGTTTGGGAAAGGCATGTGAAGTCTCTTCACTGAAATTTAAAAAAGGTAAGTTCCAGATCTTTCCTGATCTCTGATATTACAATTTCTATTTTTATTCTTTTGAAGACCTTTATTTGTTATGATGTTAATGTTTCAGTGCTAGAAACCACCTGGAATCATTTGCTAATAGATGGGCAGCAAATAAATTCTATAAAAAACAAACAAATAAATACTGTATTCAGATGTTAAAGGTATATGAAATATCCTTAAAGATATTTAAAATAATAGATATTTAATAAATAGATAAAGAGCTGATTTTATATTTTTACAAGAGTCTTATCTCAGAAATGAGGAAATCATCTGAAATTAATCAGGTACTTCACATATCACTGGTAATAGTATTAACGCAGCTGGAGTTATATTGTTAGTTAGGAAAGAGGCTAAGAGGGCAAAATATTGATCAAAAATATATTCAACATCAAAAATATATTGATCCTATGGACATATTATTATTCTGAGGATATTTGACTCTGACTTAATTCTTGATGATTTTTATGAGATTAAAAACAACCCTGATTATTTCATAGATATTTTGCAAAATAGTATAGATTAGCATATGATCTTTAATTCCAAGTAATGACATCAATCTACTGATGTGTCCAAACATCAATAGAAACATTCCTCCTAAAAATATAATCAAATTCAGAAGCTAATCTAGGGTTATACACAAAAGTTTAATTTGAAAGGTATATGGCATAAATTTCACCCTCAGAAAAGGATCTTGTTTGTTACACACACACCCAGAAAAGAAATCTGAATTATGGGGAGGGGGGGAGGTTTTATTTTGTCTTAAGTTTATGCAAAGTTGCTCATTTTTGCCAGTGAAATAAAATACGCTCCCAAAGAAATGCCTCATTCTGTTAGAAATCCTTAGAGTGAGCATCGCTGCCTTCTACAGAGTTTGAAGCTCTGAGAAGGCAGGATCGATCTGAGCAATTTAGTAGAAAAAAATACCTCTCGCATTACCTTCCTTTTCCAGAAACAGTAGCAAGACCCAGCTTGTTACCTGTGCATCGCGAACACAAGAGCCAGAGCTGCAACAGACTTTTCTCCACCTGAGAGGTTGTCCATTGGCATAAATCGTTTCCCAGGAGCTACGCAGTTATAGCCGATACCTCCCAAGTAAGGTTCTTCGGGATTCTCCGGACTAAGAAAGGCCTACAAGACACAACATTTTCTCCTTCAGTTCAGAAGTAGAGGACATTAAGCTCAGTTTTATGATGATCCCATTCTTTGCTAGGGGCAGCAGGGAGTTGTTTCCAAAGGTAATTGGGCTGCTACTTCACAGTGTCGTTGTTGTCTTTGAGTTCCTCAAGGGATATATTGTGTTCTCTAGGCCAATGGTGGCGAACCTATGGCATGCGTGCCAGAGGCGGCACTCGAAACCCTCTCTGTGGGCACGCACGTCATTGCCCCAACCCCGCCTCCTCCCGTGGTCCCCTACTCACTAGCAGCACCCCGGGAGGAGAGTCGCCCCCGGGTGTGGCCCCTGCTGAGCAGCGCAGCCAAGGACATGGCAGCCAGGACAAGACTCCACCCTCGCGCACTGTCGCACGCAAATGATGCTGCGGGGCGTGGGTAGAGGGTGTGGCTAACACGGCACTGCAGGGCTGCCTGGATGATCTGCGGCGGGCCGTGGAGGCGGTAGGTGGCCCTGCGGCCGGGCAGGGGGCAGGGAGTGGGCCGGTTTTTGGGCACTCGGTGTCCAAAAGGTTCACCATCACTGCTCTAGGCTATTTAATACACAGACAATTCCACCAGGAGATATCTGAAGTTTGGTGTTTGGAATTTGGTGCCACCAGAATTCTGAGGACATCTAATTTTATCTCTCCACATAAATTCACAAAAGCTGTTTGGTGTCAGAATGGCAAGAGACCTGAAGCTTAAGTGAGGTATGATGAAAAGGGATTCAATCTGCACTAGACAATATGCTTACTTAAAGATCGCAACACCTGCATGTATTTTTAAAACTACATTCTGGAATAACCATGTTACTGATTAATTATGTTTGCCTCCTCCCAAATACATCACTCCATACCTTACTACGGGCCAGATGTGGCCCTTCAAAGTGCTCCTACCAAGAGGAAAATCCTCTTTGGGTAACACCCCTCTGTGGTGCAATGCCTTCCATCTTCAAGCTTACCTTGTCTTTTTTTTGGGGGGGGGGCATGAGACCTCTTCTTAATTTATTTTTCCAGATATTAAAAGACCTCTTAAGGATGTTTTAAAGTTTTAAGACCTCTCGGTGTTTTATGCAACTGTTTAACCTGTATTGGGTGTTTCATTCTGTAATTACATTTTATTGTTTTATGTCTCACTTTAGCAACTTTCATATTTACTGCCCAGCATGGAAACGGCATACATAAAGTAATGTTAGGTTCTTAATAGTGATGTATGATGTATCTGTTGTCAAATTTCTAGTTTTAATTAATCAATATTAATGAAATATTAACCTGAGCACTGCTGTTTCTACTAAGTTTCTTGTAGATCTGATCAATAGCGACTGACACATGCTCAAAACACTGGCTGAACCTCTCGTATCTCTTTTTTTTCACTTTTTCAAATTCTTGCCTACATAATCTGGCTTCCTTCCTATGGACTTCAAACACTATGGAAGATTAAATGGAATAAAATGCAGCGGTTAAACATTAGAATTGATATTATTAAATATATTACCTGACTTTAAGTTATCAGAAACACAAAAATAACTATTATCAGAAATATGTGTGTCCCAGGGTGCTCTAAAATTTAAACACACATTCTATTTCAATTTATAGGCAATATTATTTTAATGGAGGAAAAGAATTAAAAAATAAGCCTCAAGTGGCAATATTTGGTCCTGATTTTTTTTTGTCCTTGCTTCAAAATAACCATCACTCTGAAAAGAATATATTATTTACGGTAACTATTCTCTTTTTTTTTAGCAGTATTACAATACAGCTGTGAATAAGTTGGAAATAACAAAACAGCATACACATTTGTGTCCTACTACACATGTCAGCACTAGTTTACTTGCTGCTCCTCTTATCTTTCTGAAGCATCTGAAGTCTTCAAATGTACAAGGGTTTAGGTGTAGAGTGCAATATGCTGATCTATATTTATAAACCTACATATGCGTACAAAGTTAAACTGAACTGGAGCCCAAACCTGATTCACTGGCAAAAGTCCAAATTAGAGATAAACAAAGTGAAGTGCTAGAAAAGAAAAGTGCCTCCATTACCACAAACAATTAACGAGGAAGTGTTTAGCATTAATTACCATTGACAGATTCTTGAAATCTGCCTGTAACAATATGAAGCTTCTCCAGTGCTTTGAGATTTGGTGCTGTTGTTTTTAACAAAACATTTTCTTCACATGCCACTTCTTGCTGAAGTTGTTCTAAGTGAGTCTCAATCTCTTTGTCAGACTGCAATTCCTAATTGTAAAATGAAACGATTAGTGATGATAACAACCAAGAGATATTTCTGAACCATTAAAGGACTGATTGGAAGTCTCAAGAGTAAGTGGAGTAGATCTATGGGCAGCTACAGCATTAATTAATATGATAAAATAATGTAGAATTTTAAAAATAGAAAAGAATACAAGTTTAGCATGACTTTTGAAATGTGCCTTTTGAAAGTTATACCTTGTATTATTTGTTTACCCATTATACCCCGGGGATTTCTATAGTAGTGCAATCAAAATTCTGCCTACTTTTTATGTGCGATACACTAAAAACCAGGCTGAGATTCAATTTATTATTATGATGGCCATCTTGAGTTTTTCTTTTAGGACCACACTTTGCAAACACTTCTGTTATACTCTGTTCACTGGAGAAATAAAACTTCTCGGTAATAATCTTGCATAGGCATGATGCTGAAACTACCCAATTTTAACTACCGGTAGGTAAAGTAAAAGATTCAACTTTTAGAATCTGAATCAAACCAGATATGAAACTGTATGATTGTGAGTTAAAGCACTTGCTTTAAAAAACTGAAGTAGTGTAACCTACAAGAGCACTTAAACTTATTGACTGAAAGGCACTTTCAAGATTTCTTTATGAAGTCCTAAATAAAAATCACAGTATACTTGACTGAAATACCACTTCCCACATCATTTCAGTCGATGAAACGATTATTATTATTTTTTTAGACATTATGGGCCACGTAGGAAACCGCAGCAATATGCTGCACATTTTTACCCTTGTATTCAGTTGAACAGAAAATATTTTTTATACACTACAGGTAGTAATACTCAATCTATGTTTGCAATTGGGACCGGAATTTCAGAAATAAGTCATGACATCCTATATGACCGGAACTGATTTTACAACTGTTTGTTACAGTGATTAAGCAAATCATGTAGTCGTAAGTCCAAATCACATGGTCATTAAGCAAATCATACAGTTGTAAATTGCTTAGAGTAATAAGCAACATCCTATATGGAAAGAATATACATTATATTACCTTTAACTGTTTTCTAATACTGCTATAGTCTATCTGAAGTGCCTCCTCTCTTTCATAGATGTCTGCAGTGACTTCTGTGCTTTCAGTATCAGGTTCCAGCTGTTTACAAATAGATAAGTTAGTATTCATATGTAAGAGTTAAAATAAAGAAAAGAGCAACACTATTTCACTTCTCCAAACCCAGCCAACATTTGAGGGATTAAAATGTCTTTATTACCTATTTTGTAAAAACTTGAACAGAAAACAATTATGCAGAACGAGCCATCTTTAATTCTCACCCCAAGGGTGCTTTTTCAAAAGGCAACTGGACTTTGTTTTTCCTTGAAGACGTTTTGCTTCTCAACCAAGAAGCTTCTTCAGTTCTGGTATCTTTTAATTCTTATATTTGCAATATCAATATTCACTTTTTAGCTCTTGAAAAAATCTAGTTTGATGCAGCTGTATTGGCTTACACAATTCTGAAGAGATTCTCAACATCTAAAATTTCCTTAAGATTCCGCCACAAAGGAGGCTACTGTACCTCAATTTCACTAATGTCATCCAGAGATCCCAAAAGAAGGTTTATTCCTAGATCTTGCAGCTTACAGTCAAGAAGCCTATTATGCCGCTCTAATTTCTTCTGTTCCAGAGAGGTCTCAATAGCCCCTGCTTCCTTTTGTAATGTTGCTAACTCTCTGCCAGCAAAAGAGAAAAGCAAATAAAATGTGTCATTGGTATTTCTGAAACTTGAAATCAATTATGACAAAAGTTTTCCATGTAACATTCAATTACTCTTAAGACAACCCCACAGAAGATAACAATCTCAAAATACGTTTCAACTACCAGAATTTATCTTAAATGTAACATAGCATTCTAGATCTTCAGCACTTTCTGCCCAAATTTAGTACATTAATTGCTCATTGGACAATTCCAGTAGTGAGATAAAAGAGATAAATAAACTAACTGTAGAAGAGCAGGGGGAGCTGGGGAGCAGAGTAAAAAACATCTTCAGTTTAGTCTTTGCATTGCCACAAGAGATCCATGTCCAGCCCCCTTGAATTCCATTGATTCTTATGTAGCACCAATTTAATTGACCAGATTCCTTATGTATAGGCTTCAGTAAATGGTTTATGCTGCAACCTACACAAATGGTTCAAATTCTTTGCACCTGACAATAACCAGGATTTTTCAAACTGCAAACTACCCTACCTGAGGTTCCATAAAAGATAAGGGCGGGAAAAAGTTTTTTTATATGCAGCCAGTTTTTTACTGGTACATCTTTATGTCTTGATCAGGGTTTCCAAGAGGTTTTTTTTAAAAAGCAAAACATAAAAATATTCTGCAGCCTGAAAAAGTTTGAAAACCTCAAAGCATATAAATCTAGTTTTTAGGTTTTCAAAAGTTTTCAGATATTAATCTATTTACATAGACAGATGATATTGGTTTTTTTAATCGAAGTGATTCCTATTTCTTAAAGACGCAGAAATATAGCTTTGTTCATCAGCTAAATATTGTAATCCAATGAAATTTTCATTATTTTATCTAAAGAGCTTTATAAGGCAATATTTTAAGGGTCCAGGCATCCAGTGCAGAATAACTCATTAAAGAAATTTGGAAATGTTCCCTTCAGGTATTATAATGGCTTGTTGCATAACAGTGTGCATACAGATGCATGTACATGTATTGAATTTTCTCTTTTTAAGATTCAAAATCATCTTATAACAAAGAAAGTAGCAATACTTCGAATGAGATTGATCTGACACAAAAGATACACAAATACAAAATGGCTTTTAAATATTTCACTCTTAATGGTGAACTCCTTGCTCTGGAGGAGATTATTCCAAGATTCTATTAATTTAGTTGTGGTTTGAAGAATTACTGCTAAGGCATGGGGGTCCTGGGAATTTGCTTTGCTGTGCAAAACAAGGTTTACAGATATGTATAGTACAGATAGCTGAGGTTCAAAAAGGCTCATCTGAGAGGCCTCAAAACAGAGCCTTGGCTGCTTATTGAAAAAAATGAATGTAGTGCAAAGTAAGGTCTATGCCAGGGGTAGGCAACCTGGGCTCTTTTATGACTCGTGGACTTCAACTCCCAGAATTCCTGAGCCAGCATGGCTCAGCTTGGAAACCTCTCCCTTTCCCCTCAGCGTGGCTGGCTCAGGAATTCTGGGAGTTGAAGTCCACGAGTCATAAAAGAGCTAAGGTTGCCTGCCCCTGGCCTAGACCATTCTTTACGCATGGACTTCAATTCCCTGTATCCTTTGCAATGACCATGCTGGCTGAGGAATTCTGGGAGTCGAAGTCCATACATCTTAGCTAAGGCCAAGAAACACCAGCCTAGACCAGGGGTAGGCAAACTGGGCTCTTTTATGACTCGTGGACTTCAACTCCCAGAATTCCTGAGCCAGCACGGCTCAGCTTGGAAACCTCTCCCTTTCCCCTCAGCGTGGCTGGCTCAGGAATTCTGGGAGTTGAAGTCCACGAGTCATAAAAGAGCTAAGGTTGCCTGCCCCTGGCCTAGACCATTCTTTACGCATGGACTTCAATTCCCTGTATCCTTTGCAATGACCATGCTGGCTGAGGAATTCTGGGAGTCGAAGTCCATACATCTGAGCTAAGGCCAAGAAACACCAGCCTAGACCAGGGGTAGGCAAACTGGGCTCTTTTATGACTCGTGGACTTCAACTCCCAGAATTCCTGAGCCAGCACGGCTCAGCTTGGAAACCTCTCCCTTTCCCCTCAGCGTGGCTGGCTCAGGAATTCTGGGAGTTGAAGTCCACGAGTCATAAAAGAGCCAAGGTTGCCTACCCCTGGTCTATGTTATACCACACAATTAAAGGATCATGTTCCACCATGAACATTAGGCATTAGTTAGGGAGAAAAGTGGAAAGAATTTCATCTTGTTGAGAATGAGGATAACCCTGAGATGAACAATGTCAAGATACAGAACTTGTATGTCTGCTGCAAGGGAACTGCCAGAGTTCACTGCCTGTCGTGCAATCATTAATATTGTTAAAAAGGCATCCTTATTTATAAATAAATATTAAATAAAAATAAAAATAAAAATAAAATTAAAATAAACTTTATTTGTTTTATAAATAAAAATATCAAATGATATGGGAGCAAGCTCATTTCACACTGGAGCAGATAAGATGGGAGTTACCACAGGTCTGAAACTTCTCCTTCCAAATACCTTAATCACTAAAATTTGCATCGGTGAAAAAAATAAAGCTGAATTAGTGGCCAGGTAAATTTTACAGCATTTTTCAAGGCATCAGACCTTCCATCTGAAGAGAAAATACAAAATATGAAGGCAAGAACTGAGTGCTAGTCCCAATTCTTTGAAAGAGGATCTATTATAGCTGAATTAAAGTTCAAGGTAATGTGAGAGGTTTGTAAATTGGGCCTGACAAGACCATTTCAGGTGAAATTAATTATCTTTTCAACAAAAATCAGTTACCTATTTAAAGTTAATAATGCCTTCCTTGATTCTTCAACTTCATTCTGGGCTTTTGCAACATCGCTTTTACTGATATTCTGCTTTTTCCTAAGCTGCTGTAATTCTTCCATGACTTCATTTACCATTTGTAAAAAGTTTTCTTCATCCTATATATAAAAAAAATGTCATTTTTTTAATATAGAAATGCCCAGTTGTTAAACAGGTTCTTCACCAGACTATCTAATGAAGGATGCCAAATACAGATTAATGGTAATATCAAAATTAGTGACTTTGCCCTGATTATTAACTTCTCAAACATGCATATATTTACATGAAATGTTACACAAGAAGTTTCAATAAAGAATATCTGTATTTCATTTTAATTATCAATACATCATCTACATCTATAAATAATTTATTCATAAGTCACACTTATACGTTAGTACTAATCTAAAGACAGGGGACAAGGCACCTCAAGCCTTCCAGATATTGTTAGACCCTCAACCACCTTGCTATTTGGACTTGCTGGATGCGGCTAACATAATCTGCAAAACTTATATACTCTCCTCTTCTATTTATAGGTAATGCAAAATAATCAGTATAGAATGAACAGATTTCATTAAATTTGTATAAATAAATCAGCAAAATCATATATAGATTTCCGATTTAAGATAAAATTATGGAGAAAGTAGGTTTATATTTTTACAGTTCCCTGATTAATCTAAACTATTAATTTACAGTACAATAAAGTCCTACGAGTGTTTCTATAATCATTAATAATTTATAGTAAGAAGTGCTGTTATATTTTTAGCTAACTTGCATATATTTCAAATTATTATAAAACTATTAGTTGCCTTTTTCAGTTGAATTATTTCAGCTTCTTCTTTGTGAATGTCCTCCTTTAGCACACGATTTTTCTTCACAATCTTTTCTATAAGACTATTAATAAACTCAAGTTGTGTATTCAGTCTTGTCTTCTGGTTTTCAAATTCAGATCTAGACAAACACAGTTTTGCAAAATAGAAGACAATGTAAAAACTCAATTTATTTTGTCAACTAGTGAGGATAGGGATTCTTGTTTCTCACGCAAGAAATCTACAACAGGGTTATCAGGAAATTCATGAATATTCATTCCTAAAATTTATAATAAAATATTTAAATGCTACAGACTGTGTTATTATACTGGATATTTTATATAGATAAAAAAATGCACTTATGGCATACTTTTCCAGATAGTTCAACTATGGTTCTATCCAAACTTAAAGGGGATTTATTGCTTTTACTTCTTTCCCAAAGTTCTATTTATCCTTTCACCTACTGTACCTCACTTTATAAAAAAATCATTTTCTATTCACACAAACATTTTATCTTTGCAGGAACTTCCTCTTTCTATCTAGATATGAAACATATTAAAGATTGCACTTAACAAAGAAATTACTGAATGAGTATTCTTTTTCAATTCTGAATATTTACCTCTTCCTGTCAACTTCTTCTTGCTTTTGTATATGTTCTTTTTCATATACACGAATGTTCTCCACACCAATTTCTTCACAGAATTCATGAAAAACATTGTCTTCCACCTATTATATAACCATCCACCATCCAAAGTACAGGAATTAAATATATTCTCTAAAAACAAGAATGCTTCTTTTATCTTATAAAGCAATATGGAATAGACACAGGAATTTTAAAATCTGTCGTTTGTTACGTGAATTTTACCAGCATAAGAAAATTGTTCTAGGTAGAAACTATTAGAGGATAGGGGAATAATTTTGCTATTACATGTTTTCTTCCTTAAGCTGGCAAAATCACTGTGGTATTTCACTACTATCTCAAATGCAAGAATTGTGGGTTGGGTTTTTGTGGCCTTTCCTCTTCCTCACATTTCCAATATTATACAAAGATTAATTTCAATTTATTAAGCTGTTATAATACCACTTACTATTGCTGAAATGATTGGGAAAATGTTATGAAACTTAATGAGATTCATTCTGTTTCCAACAAATTCGCAAAGCAGGATAGAAAAAATATTTTAAAAGTTTGTCTGCATTTTAAACTCTATTTTGCGGTTTTATATCCCTTCAGCTGCATTCAGCATTTACTACTTTCAATGTTTTCATCCAGGGAGTAATAATATTCCATTCCATATCAGTTTTCTACTGACAGAAAACATTTATTTTTAATATTCTTTTGAAGACAAAAATAAGTTATTGGACTACTACGTGGATTCCACTCCTTATTTACTGTATTTAAATATTTCACTTAGGAATCCAAAAATTGTTAGTTTCTAATTTCAAAAACATGACTTAAACTTGATACAATATAAAATTTCAGCTAAGGCTTTTCAAGGGAATGCACAGGATCACATTCAAGGTCACATTCCATAAAAATGGCGTCTTAGAGTTAAGAATATTCTTTGTTTGAAAATATCACCCGTTAGGTAGATCAAAAAGACCCTAAGCCAGTGCTATGAGCTAGCCAGCCACAATTCCAGGTGCTGCTATAATGGAAAACCTATACCTCATTAATTTTTTTTTGGAGCTCATTCGTTTTTTCAGTTCTTTGTAAAACTCCTTCATTCAGCATGGTGTATTGTGACTGTATATTGACCAGTTCACTTTCCAGCATAGATTTTTCCTAAATAGAAATAAAAATGAGGTTTATTTAATGGATGACTATTCTAACTGCTTTGATTGATTAATACAGCCATGATTTAACAAACTTGGTTTAGTGGATTTTGAACTTAACAAAAGTTGCTGAACAGGAATATACTGGCAGATCAATGAATACAGAGGTGGAGTGGCTGGGATAGCAGGCAGACAGCAGATCTTAGGACAGGTCTTGCAAAGAACTGTTACGAGGAAGAAGAGGGGACACATATCCACTTTACCCTATTTCTGAACCATGCCCCAGTCAGAGTTCTTGTTAGAGTTGGGGTAAACCTCTAATTTTGAACATTCTACTTTCATGGACACTCTTGCTCCCAGTAGCCTATAAAATTAATTGCTTACTATAGTGGTCAAACTTCATTTGCCTAGGTAAGTAGCAAGAGCCAGTCAACAAATGACTTCAAAAAGTTAAACAGGGTCAGGCCTGTTTAGTATTTTAATAGGAGACATCCTGCAAACTCAAGGATTTTTCAACTGAATAGTTGAAAAAGCATTCAGGAAGAGGAAATGGCAAATGTGGCGGAGTTTATGTAACTACCAGAAGTCAAATTCAATTCAAAGTAAACTTAACTTTTACTGTAACACTTTATAAGATTATCCCAATGTGGTTTTTTTTTCAGTTCACCACAACAGTATTAAAGAAACATATCATAAAAAATACTACAAAATTTAAAACAGAAATCTGTAACTTAACTAAATAATACAATACGTAGAACATGCTACATAGATTTTCAAAAAGAAAAAGAAAAAAGTAACATTTTTTTTCATTATAACAGAGATTTAAAATACATTATTTAGGCAATAGTTAAGACAAATGAGAAAATATGAAAGGCTGATTCTACCTTGTAGAAATTAGCCAGACGTTTTTTCTTAAGAATCTCTAGTTCATTTTGTGAATATTTGTATCGGGTTTGAATTCCTTGGCACTGAGCTTGTAAATGCCTTAAATCAGCCTCCTTGCGTTTAATTCTTAGTAAGATCTATGGAAAGATGTTGTACAGTGTAATAAATGTGTAGAAGACATTCTATGAATTCCAGATATGAAAGAGTTCATCCATTAAACCTAAAACTATCAAGAGAAGCCCAAGACATTCAAACTGAAATGTTTCCCTCTCTACCTTTGTTCTTATGCCTTCCATTTTGGGAGGAAATGGCATATCTTGCCAGATAAGAAACATGCCTTAACCTGGAGAAGAGTTGGGAGAATCAGAAGAAATAATCATCTAGGAAAGTGGAGCTCAGTGCAAACTAGGATCCTTTTTGAAATTACATTCTGGCTTGATTTAAGCTGTTTCATTCTAGCCTTAATCCTATTTTGTTCTAATTGTACTGATGTATTCCAACCTGGAAGATTAGCTATGAGTTAAGGATTGTGTCATTCATGGTACTTTCCTTTTATCTTCTACCACTGCCTTCAATTCTCAGTTAGCTCCTCATCCTTAACCTATTTAATAAACAACATGTTAAATATTACGTATACAATGTTTAAATATCCCAGTATTTAAAAAAAAATATGTGAAACCAACAATTTAATTTTGATAGATTTATGGCTTCTTAATTAGAACATAATGCCACATATAAAAGTAGTTTAAAGCTTTACCTTTAGTTCATCCATTAGTTTCTCCCTTCGTTCCTTAAGTTCGTTTATTTCTTTTTCTTCCCAGTATCTAGCCTTCAATTTCAAATAACTTGAGCCCCCAGAAATTATTCCAGATTTCAAAAATAAAGTTCCATCAAGAGCCACTGTCTGAAAATTGGGAAAAAGCAGACACAGAAAATAAAAAGATAACTACTGTAGTTATTTTCATCATCTTTATTACTACTATCATTTTGTTTTGCCCTTTTAATATATAACTTAAGGCAGTGAACTTACCTAATACTCCTGCCTCTTCTTTTTCCCACAACAACCACCCTATGAGATGGCTTGGACTGGTCCATAGTCATCAGCCAGCTGTTATACCTAATAAGGGAGGTCTAGAACTCACCATCTTCTAGATTTTAGGCCAGCACCTTAACCACTATACTAAATTGATTCCTGGACACAAGTACTGTTGATACTCTTGACAAAACATTCATTTTTTTATTTTTGCATTCTATTTTACAAGAATAGAGTCAACAACAACATTTAGAATATCTTGACTATCCTACATTTGACTATCCTGCATTTGGCTTTAGGATTCAAGTTATCACAACAGAATCAGAGCACAAGTAGACCTCGCTTAATGACTGTGCTGTTTAGCAACATTTGAAGTTAAGGCAACGCTGAACAAGTAATTATGACCAGTCGTCACTTTTATAACCTGAGCACTATCCCTGTGGTCACATAATCAACATTAAGACACTTTGCAACTGGCATTTACAACTGTTGCAGATCAGCAGTCACCTTATCACCATTTGTACACTTTAAAACCAGAAATTAACACCAAGGTTAGTACTAGATTAATAATCAAGCAGTAAACAATACCCCAATGAAAGAATTATTAACTAGATCAAACAAGCTAACAGTAAACGACAGCCTAATCAAGGGACCAACAACAACACTCCCACTAGTGATAGGGCAAACCACTACTAGTATATAAAAAAAGAGAGCAAATCCCACTCCCTTCTAGCACTAATGAAGTTTCTAATTTGGTAATGAAATGTCTGCAAGAAAACAGCCAAGCTCAGACAGCATCATAGTTCAACCCTGAGCTACAAATATTCTCTTCTATCAATGCTTTACAACCAGTTTTCAACAATAAGAGTCAATGGAGAAGCTAGCAGCAAGTCATGGTCATGTGAGGTCTCATTTAACAACCCACAGTGACTAACTTAACAACTGAATGAGAAGTGATATCATAACTCCATCATGGTCATGTGATGCTTCACTTAGTGACCATGTCGCTTTCTCTCTACAGAGTTGCTAGTGCCAATTGCGTTTGCTAAGCAAGGGCTACGTGTATATTTCAAATATTACCTAAATGCTTATAAAGAGCTTACAATATGTTTTAAGGACTACCAAACTTTTCAGTCCATTATGAATTGAATTCATGCTAATTAAAGTTGAGTATTTCCAAGTAAAAAATTAAAAGCATTCACTTTCCTTGTCAAGTAAATAGAAGGGACCTTTCAGAACAACAGCAGTTTAAAAAAATCAGTACTTTGCCATTTCTAAAAGCCAACAAGCAGAGGAGAGATTTAAACCTGAACCAGGACTTTAGCTGTACAAAGAAACAGCCCAACAGTCTATGTTCCAACTGTATCTTCAAAGGATATAGTTCCATCAGAGCCAAAGCTTATTTGACTAACACGCAAAACTTATTAAGTTTTAAAATTATATTTTGAAACTCAGCTGCCTAGTACTTACTTTCAGTCGATGTTGGCCATCAAATGCTAACTGTTTTGCTTCCTTTACTGTTTCACATACAAGGCCATTTCCACAGACAAACTGAATAACTTTCTTCAACGGAGGAAAAGATGTTTGTATGACATCGATTATCAGTTTTGAGCCTCTTATTTCTCTTAATTGTTCATTGATTGGTTCAACCTACATATAAAAAGGTGTGGATAAATCTCATATTACAGTGATGGGGAACCTTTTAGAGACCGAGTGCCCAAACTGCAACCAAAAACCCACTTATGCATCGTCGAGTGCCGGGTGGGTGTGGCCAATTGGGTGGGCGTGGCCCATTGGCTGGGCATGGCTGTGGTGGTAACGGCAGACTGGGTGGGACTAAAAAGTTCAATCAATCAATTCCAACTTTGCAAGATCTTTTTTTTCCCTGTGAGAAGTTGAAATTGACTGATTGAATCTTTTTTTTTTTTTGCACACGGCGGCGGAGGCCTAAAGTGAAAAGGTTTTATAAAACCCAGCTGAAGGCCTAGGACTGGGGTGACGGCGCGCGTGCCCACAGAGAGGGCTCTGAGTGCCACCTCTGGCACCCGTGCCATTGGTTCGCCACCACTGTCATACTAGATAGAAGTCCTGACAAAATGACTTGAGTTCCTTGTAATAGAAAAGCAGAATATTTTAATAAATACACTTGAAGTAACAAAAGCATCTAAGAAAAAACTAATGCACACTTTATTATTAACAAACCAATTTGAAGTTAGGAACAAAAGAGAAACCTATAGACATTAGACGATGGACAGCAAAACAAAGCTAGTGAGATAAAATGGCAGTACAAAGTATACCTCCTTATAAGATTCATGTCAGAACAGAATAAAAAAATGATGAATAAAATTTAAAATATGATGATCTTTCCATGAAAGATTCTGAGTGAGATTTGGAATTAAACAGAGGCTACTATGTTTTCTTTAAACAGCTTACTTCAAGGTAATCCAAAGGAAGGAAGGTTTCCGGCTCAGCTCTTTCTTCCTTGAGGAAACGAATGCAATTTCTAGCTGTCTTTTCTGAGGCCACAACAATTGCAGTCATGTATCTGCCAAAAACTTTGGTGACAGCAAGCTGGTATTTTTTATGGATGGGGTGACACAGGTCCACCAGTCTTCCAAACTAAAAGAAGAATAGTGTACTAATTTGCAACTATTTATACTTTTTTTTACATAAAATTACGTCAACTAATGGAGACACCAGTTTCCATAACACATGTGTGGAAATACAGCAAATAATTTTGCTCTTTTGTTACTCCCAAAGTGTAAGTCAGCCAAAATACATAATAAAACTAAAAGTACTTTGATGAAGATTAGCTTTGGGAACAGAATCTTGCCACTCTGAATACTTTGTCCTCTTTTATACAATGTGAATTAGGGAGGTGCCTACCTGAGACACTCTGGCATTCCTCCCTCCTCGTTTGGGCACCTAATGAGAAGGACTCACTGGAGAAGAGCCTGATGGTGGGAAAGATGGAGGGCAATAGAAGAAGGGGACGACAGAGAATGAGGTGGCTGGATGGAGTCACTGAAGCAGTAGGCGTGAGCTTAAATGGACTCCAGAAGATGGTAGACGACAGGAAGGCCTGGAGGAATGTTGTCCATGGGGTCGCGATGGGTCGGACACGACTTCGCAACTAACAACAACAACAACGTTTTCCTACTCGTTGCTTTGCTAAGGAATTTCCCCTCTCTCTAGCAAGGCCTTCCTACTTACTCCCTTGCATTTTTTAAACATTCATATGAAGCTGTTGAGCCTTGCTACTTCTAACACCAAGGGGAGGGGGGCTGAGCGAGATATCAACAGTATGCTGAAGATATGCAGCTGTATTTCTCCTGCCAAGCAGGAGATGCAATGGGGGTCTTAACTTAGTACCTGATGGCTGCAAGATACTGACTGGCATGGAAAAGAGTCTGAATCCCAGCAAGATGGAGCCACCACTTCCACGTAGTTATGAAGGAGCAATTACACATTCTTGGAGGTTCCTGCTTCAGTAGCAGGGGGAAGCTGTGCCCAGTAAAGACTTTGATTAATTTCAACTTGTCTGTCAATTTTAGGCCTTCCTGGACCATCCTCATCTCCTTGTGCGATGACTGAAATTTGCTCTATGTGAGCTGCCCTTCCAGATGGCCCAGACACTGTTCCAATTAGTTTCAGTCAATCAACATTCAATGGACACAACACCTAATATGTCCGAACCACAGCAAGTGCCCTAAGTCCCCCCACCCCCCCAAGAGGTCGGGGTTGCAGATACTCAAAGCCCCCTCAATTTGGAATAGTCTGCTGCCCCAGGTCAGGGTGGCTGCACCTTTAGGAAGGTGACTTGTTTAGAATGGAGAAAGCTAATTAGGCAACAGCAAACAGATAGTATTTTAATAGTATTTAATTCAGAACAGATATTACTATTTATGTTCTTATAATTTTAAATTGCTAGCATCTGGTGAGTAGGTAGTATATGTACATAAATTAAAAAAATAACAATTGATGTCAATTGTTTGAAGGTGTGCTTGTTTAAACTAGCCCCCCCCAAACTCTTCAACTCATCAAACCCTTTATAAAGTTTCAGATTGTTTAATCCTCCTCAAACATTTATTATATGAAAATAATTTAATAAATACTTCTTTTAACTAATGGTTCTATGAATAATACGATAACAAATAACTGCAGCACCAGTTGAAAACCATCAGCATTAACAAAATCGCCATCAGTCAAGCACAAAAGGCAGCTTTTCTTGGAATAGCTTATATCCTGTGATGATACCTTTAACACCAAAAATAACATCAGCCCATCCCAGGTCCTTGGGAAGGACTTGATAGGTGGATAAAAATGCCAAATCCAGTATGAACAACTGTCTGATTGGGCAACGAAACGTCATCATCATCATTACCATCACCACCATCATCATCCCTTTGGATAGTCCCATCAACCTTTGAGGATCAGGACTGATCACTTTGGGAAACCTTGTTTAAACTCATATTGAAAAATATTAATCTGTCTTGACAGTTCTTGCTGCATTTATCTCCATGGCATTGAGCTTGTCTTGAATAGTGTTCAGTATTACCAAATAACCAAGTAGGATGTACTATTAAAGGAGCTATTTATTTGTAAACAAACTGAGGTGAAGTTAAAAGAATTAATCTAATTAATTACCACAAAATCAGGATATAATCTTTTGAGGCTCTCCAAATTTTCTGCCCTCTTCTGCTGGCGTTTCCCTTCATGGAAATCAATTTTAGCATTCTGCAAATCACTAACAACTTTACTCAGTTCTTCATTTATTTTGGCTATTCTGATCTTTGAAGTTTGAATCTCATTTGTCAGCATTTCTTCTTGTTCCTTTTTTTCTTCTAAAGATTCCCTTCAATTCAAGCCAAAAAGTAAAATAAAATAAAATAAAGAATTGGACAAATAATTTAATTTAATAAAGTTATTATAAATTCTGACGGCCAATGCCTGTAAGTCAAGGGCCCTTAGTTTGCAAATCCCAAATTGAGATGCATGTCTGAGTTTTGTGAAATTAGTGCATACTTAGATAAATAACTCGAAGGAGGTGGATCATATATCACGTACCATTGTTACACTCACCCCAGGACTTCTGAGGATATGCTAGACCAGGGGTAGGCAACCCAAAACACTCAAAGAGCCACTTGGACCCGTTTCCCACCAAAAACAAAACACTGGGAGCCGCAAAACTCTTTTGATATCTAAAATGAAGATAACACTGCATAGATCCTTTTTTACCTTTATTATAGGTATGTGTGTGTGTGTGTGTGTGTTTGTGTGTATGTGTGTGTTTATATATATGTGTATATATATGTATGTGTGTGTATATATATACACACACATATACACACACACCTATATACACAAACATATATATATACACATATACAAACACACACACACATATATATACACATATATACACATATATATATATATATAAAATAAAGGTAAAAAAGGATATATGCAGTGTTATTTTCATTTTAGATGTCAAAAGGGTCTCTCTCTCTGTCTCCCCCCCCCCTTCTCTCTGATCTTCTGCTCACTTGGCAGGCTGGCTTCAAGCTGTTCTGCAACAAGCTCAAGGACAGGCAACCTCGGCTCTTTTATGACTCATGGACTTCAACTCCTAGAATTCCTGAGTCAGCATAGCTGGGCTAGCTAGCTCTCTCCTGCCCTTCCTGTAGAGATGTAGGAAAGGGAGGAGCCTCGGCCAGTAAACTTGTCGGCTCTTCGGAACAGGGTGAGGCTACTCTCTTTTTTACACACACACATGCACACACACACACTGAGAGAGAGAGAGAGAGAAAAGCAAGCTCTGTCTCTGTCTGCAAATGGCAGAGGAGGCTGGGAGCCGCAGGGGAAGGCTCAAAGAGCCACTTGCAGCTCCAGAGCCGCAGGTTGCCGACCTGTGTGCTAGACATACAGATCTTAATGTTTGCTAGACTGTTCTTGAATAATCCATTTGGACAACAATGTAAGTAATATAGAAAACCAAATGAACTTTAGCAAGATTTGCATCTTAGAAGCCTGTTTTAGTGCAGGAAATTATTAATTAAAATAGATGCTATAAATACATACGAGCATGTCCTAATGTATTCCACAAGCTTCTCCATCCTTTTTTCATTATCTTCTATCTGTTCCATGATATGCTTTATATTTTCCTAAAAGTATGTAGTAAGATATATTAAAAATTGGTTATACATATAAGAAATTTTAAAGAATTTTACTAAATTTTTAAAATTACTATTATCGTTATTAAATTGTTTTTATCATAAAATGTTTTTCAATTTAGTACTACAAAAACAAAATCTTTTCAGACCATTCTTGTCATTGATGTGTATTATACCTTATAATTACCTTGTCATTGATGTGTATTATACCTTGATCATTGATGTGTATTATACCTTATAATGAAAACTTTCCTCTTGATTTTATCCGCTAAAATAAGGAACCGTTTATTACATACCATGTAGCTAGATTTTGCCTAGCAACAACTGAAATTCTCAAAAAGAAAATTAAGGGTATTGGCATGGGTAAAAAAAACACTACTAATCTTTATTTTTTTACATCTTTTTTTTGGCCTTCAGAGGCCACCCTTTTTAGTCTATAGTTTTAGTATTAATATTAAAAAAATTTAAGGAGATATTTTAATTTTGAATTTTACAGTATTGTGCTAGCAATACTAATTTTTAGTTATCTCCTGTCTGTTTTAAGCTTTAATGGAATTGTTGAGATGGATGTAATTTTTCCTGTTTGTATTTTACAGTGGCCCATGACTAAAATGATTTTTTGTGGTGATTGTTCTCAGTACCGTGTTTTTCCCCACAATGTACCAAGAACAATAATATATCACAATACATTAGTCAGAGAAAGGATTGTGCGTAGGGTATAGGTGCTCGGCACTTCTCCAGTACTTCCTGTAATTCCCCCCAAATTTTCCCCTCTCCAAACAAGACAGCACTTTTTATGCACACTGAGAACTCTTATCACCAACTCTGCAGAGTTTGCACAATCCTTTTGAACTTTGAGCCTTTCCTTTCAGGTGTTAGCAATCCCTCCAGCAAATCCAGTATCCTCTTCTGAATGTGACTATGGTGCTCCTCGTCAGACACTGGATCATATAATGTCTAGCTGCCATTTGAGAGTTTGTACAGGAAGAAAAGCAGACTTTCTCCAACTAACAAATACTGCGCTTAATTGGATAAATGGCCTAGATATTAATATATGGAATACATTCTATTCTTATGAATCAACGTATTTTAAAATGCAATCTATAACTAATATATAATTTCTTGAATTTTTCAAACCTTACAAAATTAACTAGATATTTCTATCATATGTGTACCATAGTATTATGTGCTCCTTCTATATAATTTTATTACTGTTATCCATGTGCCCTATGCCATACACTGGATAAATAAATAATAAATAATCCCTCCAGCTTTGTGTGTGGAAATTTGTAAGCCATTTATAAATATCTAAAAGACCATTGGCAGAATCTTAAGAGTACTCCACTGAATACCTCTATCTTAGAGACATAGATCCATTAAGGATTACATATTGGATATTGCTGTTCAACCAATTCCAAATCTATCTGTCAGTGGGACCATGCACCATCCATCTCACACTTGTTTCTCTTTATCAAGAAAGAAGCTATGGTCGTCTTTATTAAATGTTTTACTGAGGCCTACCAACTACACCTATCCTTTGATCTACTAATCTAGTTGTCAAAAAAAAGCAATACAATTTGTCTGCTATTCTTGCAAACGTATTGCTTATCTTTGCTAGAATTTTTCTAAACATTTATTTTAAAATTAAACTTTAAGTCTTCAGCACAGCCCTAAAAGCTCATTATTTTTAGAACATTGTTCTTTGCTCCCAAATAATGATTAATATTTATATATACCTCAGTTTCTTTTTCTCTCCGCTTATCAAATGACATCTTTTCCATATCTGCTTTCTGCTCCCATAACAGTTTTTCCCGTTGCTGAGTTAATGTGGCTACTTTTTTATGAACTAATTCTTTCAATTCCTGATACTCATTTACCTGCACACAAATAGAGAAACCTTCATCATGTGTAGGGGATTGTATCCCTAAATAAATCATATAAATCATAATCCAGTATTGATATATATAACAGGAATCTACAGAGACCTACACACAGAGAGAAACAAAGGTAATTTATCTAAGCCAAATGTATTATTGTTCTTCAGAGAACTACATATAGTCCAGCATGTTCATTTCTAAGATCTAAGTAACATTAGATCTTCACATTTGCCATTTTTACTTTGAAATCACCCATTAGAGTTATTTTAAATGAATTATAGCAAGCTTTAACTTTTCATAGAATTTCTCTATTATATCCTCATCTTGATTTGCTGTAGAAGTATATATATCTTGTCCATGATAGCATTTTAAGATGTGATGCTAATTGTTATACAATCCAATCTGGATATGAAATTTAACCCTTTATCTTTGGGTTATATTATTTAGCATTATGGTTACTCCTTTATAATGCATTTCCCCCAAAATATTCTAGTTTCTTTTCAGATTATTTAAATCTTATTGCTTGCAAAATAATATATTCTTCCAGATATCATCATTAGAGCCTAGTGAATTAGAAGTTGAGTTGTTCAAGCTTTAAGGGTGGACGTTCATTTGAATAAACTTTTTAGGAAGAAAATGTACTAATAGTTAATTGATTATACATTAAAATTTAAAGAGGGGGGAAGGCACATATGAGGATTCAAGATCCAAGACTGAATTATATATTAATGTGTACGTATATTGTAGATCTCTCTCTCACACACACAACTTATTGCATTTATTTATTAAATTTATATCTTGCCATCATTCTGGAGCCCCCCAAAAGCATACTATCTATTTGTTCTCATTACAACCCTACTAAGTGAGTTGGGCTGGAAGTGATCGGCCCAGAGTTACCAAGCTTCCATGGCTGAGGGTGGGATTGGAATTTAGGTTTTCCCCATTCCTAGCCAAACACATTAACCATTATCACTACATCTCTCTCCCTTTCTGTCCAAATCTGCATTGTAGATATGCAGTAGAGTGCAAATTACTATTAACACAGTGTAGCCATGATGACCGTAAAGAACCATTAACTTCTGATTTAAGTACGTAACTACAATTATCCAATTTATAGTCCAAATCTGCTCCTTTGAGTATTATAGAATTATCTGCCTTGAAATTTACCTGACTTTCCTCCAGGAAAACCTCTCTTTCTCGATGTTGTGTCTCTTCTTCGACCTTTTTTTCAAATGCTCTCCAAGCTTTATCAATCTCAGTCAGCTCTAGCTCCAATTCCCTTTTGCCTTCTTCTTGCTTAGCTTGCTCTTTCATATGGTCTCTTAATTTTTTTTTAGCCGTATCTACTTTTTTAATTTGGTGAGAAGTTTTTTCCTTTGCTTTAATATACTGAGGTCTCTTTTGATTCAGTATAATTTCTAGAGCTCTAGAAAAGAATACAATTTTCAAAAAAAGGTTATTCTGAGAAAGTCCAAAAACATCTAATATAAATGGATGACAGGCACATCTTATTTGTCAACGCTGTTAATATGGGATATTATTGCATTGACAAGATATGCAGAACTGTCTGGTATTTTTGGAGTTAAATCAGATGACAGACGAAGGGAGAATTAGGAAAAAAGCGGGAGACTGGGAAGGGAAGTGAATCTTTGGCCTCCAGCCTAATTGGAAGACGTAAATCATGACAGTAAAGTAAGGGAGGAGTTAGCAAGATAAGACAGACGCAAGCCAGAGAAATCCAGATTCTGGCATCCGCTTTGCAATGTACCGAAGTATTGTAGCAAAACTCCTGGCAAGGAATGCAAAATAAAGAAACTAAAACAGAGAATAATGTCTCCGTTTTCAAGGATTGCTTCCTCCTTCGGACCACAACATTATTTGTTAGATGCACTCACCTAATTTCTTTTTCAATGTGCTGATTGCTTCTAGTTAACATCCCAAAAGCAGATTTCTTGGCTTTCATGGTTTCTTCTGCATGAGAAACAGCAATTTTCTTACTGCCGATAGTCCTGGTTTTTTCAGCCACTTTATTATTAAGAAATTTGATTTTTTGCTCATTGTGATACAATCGGAAAAGTTGCAACTGCTTTTTATGTTCTGTCAGTTCTTCAAACAACTCCTGATAATGTTCTGCCTATAGTCAACAAAATGATTAGCTATGAACTCATACGCAGTGGCAAATCTTAACTGTGAGTTAAGCACATGCCTTTCAATTATAAAAAGTCTATATTCATATTTTGCTAACATTTGTAACAGTATTAGTAGCTTGTTGTACATCCATCAAGAGACCCATATAAATAATTGAAGATAAGAATATTCTCTCTGGATAGCTATATAGCTGCATTGTACTATGTATTTTGCTCCTAAAGTCAACTGATTAATAGCATATTAGAGAGACTCACCTCCATTCAAGGCTCAACATTATCATTTTTCTTTATCTCATAAAACAAAGAAATTTTAACCATGATTATTGTCTATGGAGATTCTCAGTCATCCAGGTCATAGTTATTCCAAAGATGCTTTTTCACGAGTCAACTGGACTTTCTTAAGGAAGTCCACTTGCCTCATGAAAAAGCATCTTTGGGATAATCATGATTGTTAGACATATATTATAGGAAAGGATTGTTATCCATATTAATGATTGGCTTAGTAACACATGTTCTTAAAATGTCTATATTATATTACATTGTTATAGAATTCTTAGAATTGCTTAATAAGAGCCGGAGATACTGGCTAGAATACACAGCAACACATAGGATGCTATCCTTTCTTTCCTTCCTTCCATCCTTTCCTTTTTTATTGTTGAGTTTAATTATTTTAGGTATATGATTTAGGATATGAAGGAAATCTGGCTGCAATTTCTGTCACCCCATTGTTAGGGTATATAGCTTCTTCGCTAATAGTTTAATTCCATTTTAAATTAAGAACACCTAATATTGTTTGTACAACATTAATACAATTTTCCTAGGGTCAGACTATCTGCTTCAATATGAAAATGTTTCAAATTTCAAAAGGACTCTGATAAAATTAATAGCACCTGATATTCAGAATACTCTCTCAATTTTTTAAAAAAATTCTGATCAAAGGTTACTACCACTATGCAATCTTTCTTGTATTACCATTTTATTTATAACACAGTCAAAATAAGGCAGGAAAATTAACAGTATCATGGCATAACTTAATCTTTATTCTCATGATAAGAATCTGCCAGAAAACTTAATTTAAAAAAGATAAACTCAGCTATGATTTTTTCCACTGAAAACGTAAAATTTTCATTTTATATACTAACTTAAGAATCCAAACTATTTTTTTCTGAATTCACCTCCTCTTTTTCTAATTTTGCACGTTTGCGCTCAGCTGCAACATTTTTCTTCTTGTTGTAACTGAACTGTGCATCTTCCTCTGCCTTTTGCAAATCCCTCTTCTTTTCTGCATATTCAGCAGCAAGCTCTCCTGAGTTACTAATTTGTTCAAAAAGCTGAGTTCTTTCTTTGGGTTTCTTCATTGCAATTGCTTCAACTTCACCCTATAATAATAATAATTCTGTTCATTTTAAAATGTTAAAATTGAACAAAATGAAAAGGATTCTGGAAATAAGACCTTAAGGACCAATTTTATAGAAAACAACCCACATTCTTTACCAAAGTTCTTTCATTCTGATATATCAATAGTATTCAGAGCCAGGAAGGGCCAGACATGAGGGTGTTAATTTCATAAATTTCTTTTTTCAGTCCTATATATAAATCCTGTATCTAGTGTCAGGAAAAAAATGTTAAAGAAGACAGTGCATAAATTACTCCAGTTACTGGAAGTATCATAGAAATCCATCTCAAGAAAATATACAGTGACACGTATTCAACTCTCAGATTATTTACCCATAAATTCCTTTCAAACATGGGAAATGGACAATCAAGTAAACATTAGATTAACAGTATAAAAAGGGAAGTCATGTTAAAACTGGCAGCCACTGTAGCTCTCCTGCTACATTTTATGGCAGAGCTAGGAATCTTCTAGAACAGACATGTCAAACTCGCGACATCATGTGACGTCGCGCGACATATCGGGACTGTTTTGCCATTGCCGGCAATGGGGTGGGCGCGGCTTCCGCGTGATGCGTCCGGTCCGCGGGCCGGCAGTTTGACACCCGTTCTAGAACATACTTGCTGCTCCATTTGGTATGAGCAGAAGCTGCAGAGCCAGGCCTAAGGGACACTCCAGATTAAAATGTGAGTTTACTAATTTTGAAGACACTGTGATGCAAGTATCTCTCTCCAGAAATGCTTATACTTGGCAAAGCTTATACTGTACCAGACAAAATAGTAAAAACAACTCCTTGCCACCAGTCACTACAATTCAAGAGAGATTTTTAAACTGGAAGGATATGCAGTCCAAAGTGACAGTTGTATCTAAAAGTGGCAAATGTGCTGCTTCTAAATTCTTCTAAATATTTGGGTCAAAATTAAAAAAATATTACCAACAATATAAACATGTAATTTATGCTATATTAAATTTTGAACACAATTATTTACCTGAAAAACTAGACAATTCTTTGCTCTTGCAATTATGCCAATTTCCGCAAGTGCCTTTGTATACATAGATCGGTTAACAGCAGTACCATTAACAAGAAACTCAGATCCACTGCCTAATTTTGAAAGATGCAACAAAGTAAGAAGTTAATACCCAGCCCACCATTTTTCAAAATGTATACAGTGTACAGAAACCCAACATTTGGAAAATAAATAATAAATAATTTTCATTGTAAAACATTAGCTATAAACAGACTATTTCTAGAAGATGGCTGTCTGCAGTTATATTTTTACACTTAACTACAGATCTCATTATACTGTCATAGTTTACAGCATTAAATAAGCTTCTTGCCACTTTATTATACAGTACAGAAACCCAATAAAACAAATTTATTTCTTTTTAATTTTTAAGAAATATTTTTGTTGCAAATAATTTTGTTATTTGCAACTTTCAAGCTAGTTTTTGGGCTAGATCCTTGCATGAAATAAAGTAAGCGTTTTTGGTTTTCTATTTTTTTCCCTTCTCTTTGTAAGGTGCCTTGTTTTGCTTGATCATTTTTCCTAAATTCTCTTCTGCATAACTGTAAGGCTTCCTTCCTTCCTTTTTCTTTCTTCTCTCTCTCTCTCTCTCCCTTTCCTTTCCTCTCCTCTCCTTTCCTTTCTCATGGATACACAGCTTGGACCTAACAGCAAACTATTTCTTTTTAAATCTGTACTGCTGAAACTGAGATGTTGCAAATTTTGCATTGCATAAATATTTCATTTCATATTTAAAACTATAATTATGCATGTTGTAATTCTGTAATTCTGCATGTTAAGCAGCTGTTTTGTTTATGCCCCTAATAATTTTGTTGTGTTTTACTTCCTGAATTTCACTTGCTTATAATTTATTTTTTAAAAACCTTAGCAATAACTGTGAGAGGGATGTAGAAGTACTAGTGGACAATAATTTATGTTATGAGCCAGCAGTGTGCTACAGTTGCCAAAAGAGCCAATGCAGTCCTAGGCTGCATCAACAGGGGGATAGTATCAAGATCACGTGAAGTATTAGTGCCACTTTATATTGCACTGGTACATTTACATTGGAATACTGCATCCAAATTTGGTCACCATGGTACAAAAAAGATGTTGGGACTCTAGAAAAGAGTGCAGAGAAAAGTAACAAAGGTGATTAAGGGATTAGAGGTTAAACCATATGATGAACAGATGTGGGAAATGGGAATGTTTGTCTAACAAAGAGAAGGACTAGAGGTGACATGATAGCAGTCTTCCAATATTTGAGAGGCTGTCCAGAGAATAGGGAGCCAACCTATTCTCCAAAGCAACTAAGAAGTAATGGATGGAAGCTTAACAAAGAGAGATCCAACCTAGAATTAAGGAGAAAATTCCTGTCAGTGAGAACAATTAATCAGTGGAATGGCTTGCATCCAGATGTTGTGGGTACCCATCACTGGAAGTTTTTAAGAAGAAATTGGACAGCCATTTGTCCAGAATGGTATAGGGTCTCTTGATAGAAAAGGAGAAGTTGGACTAGAAGACCTCCAAGGTCCCTTTCAACTCTGCTATTCTGTATATTTATTTTGCCTATGAAAAATATCATTTTTATAACAAAATGTTGCCTTATACTGTATCTATTCATTTTGTTTTGCGTGTTTTTTTTAAAAAGTATTTGGTGTATGCCTTTAAAATAATGTACATTGGCAGTTTTATTCGTAACAACAATTACCTTGATATTTAGTTTATTTTATTTATTAAACTTATATGCCACCCATCTTGCCTAAGGCGACTTTAGGTGGCTTTACTATGAATAAAAGCAACAAAACATAACATTAGAACAATAAATATTAACACTAAAATTAACTTAAAAATTAACAAAGATGGAAAGGAAGGGAACAAGATACATACATGGAGGAGGTGGGATCTTATTAACTACTTCTAAAATGACCTGCTCCCATCAGGCACAATCTCACCCAGGAGGCATAATGTTCCAGAGGGCAAGAGCCAGGGCAGAAAGTGATATTATTTGATATTGTCCAATATATCCTATTAAGTATATCAATACTTGATATTGTCCAATCCATAGATTTTCTGCTCTTCTCGCTATGCTTAGAGAATCAGATACCAGACAGCGAAGATATTCCCAGACTTTATAAAATGTGAATTTATCCAACAGCCTATGACATAAATTTGCCACATGTAATTGAACAAAACAATACTAGTATCTATATAATCCGTTGTTTATATTTTCTTTATACTTCACAATATTTAATTTTTAGAAAAATTGTACTTGCCTCGAATAATCCTTGAAAATCTTTTCTCTTCCCCATTTTCTTCTACATACACCATTGTTACACTTCCACTTGAAGAAACTGGCTTTCCAACATGTGCCCCATGTATCAGTTCCTGAATGTGCTTCACTCTTAAATTAGATGTCTTTTCACCCATTACAAAGCTAAGGGCGTCCATTACATTTGATTTCCCTTTAATTGCATAAAATGTTAAAATAGCTTTTTATAGATACAAATTAGAATTACAAATATCACTATTTTAAATTTCATGAAACCATTTTCACCCTACACTGATATATCCCTTTACCTGCTGTAAACACATACTAACGGAACTCTTAACTCTTAATGTTCCTTCTAAACACAAAACTTGTTCTCCTTCTTCCCCAATGGAATGGCATTTCCTGTACAGATTAATATTTTATTGCCAATATAAATTAAATAGCTATTTATATAGCTTAACTTGTTTGTACCCTTTAATCAATATTTTACTTACCTAAAGCATTTTTGCTTTTCAACAAGAACAATTGCACAATACTGTACTACAGCCAGTCTAGCAGGGGAGGGAAACATCTTGAAAAAATACAACCATGCATAGGATAGGTACAATAGGTGTTGTAAAAGGATACAGAAGTCTAGGAGGGCCCTAACTGAAGGGAACTGCTAGAAATCATTTCCACACATTACCTGAGCCATTAGGACCAATGATACAAGTGAATTTCTTGAACGGCCCAATGCATTGCTGTCCCCGCCAGGATTTGAAATTCTCGATCAGCAAAAGCTTTAAGTATCCCATCTATGGATGAGGAAGGAAAGCAAAGGGAATGTGAGACAGAACACTGCCGTGATGGATGACGGAGCCAAAATAAGAACATTTGCTATATTGCCTGTTTTATTATGCTAGTATAATTAGTGTTCATAACCTCGTCTTGAAGCAAATTTCCCAATTTTCTAATTTCATTTTTACTTTTGTATATTGTTATTCTGAAAGTTGCTAAATTCTGCTATATTATACACAAAGTGTGCAACCATCTAATGGATATGCTGTTAATTTTAACCATTTGTTCTTTGTATGTCTCCCGTTTTATGCTACTGAGCTTTATTATGCCCTGGTCTTTGGCTGCAACATTTTTTTTTTCATTTGAGGGTAATTGGAATGCATATATACATCATTGTCTTTAAGCAGTAATTACTAAGGTCCAAATATTTAAAAATTAATATTCCCTGAGTGCAGACTAGCCAAAACTGGTGGACCCATTATCTCCGTTTTTAAGCTGCCCCTTGCCTTTATAGAAACATTGCTCTTGAACATGGGCATTCATTTCCTCCAATTGTATAGTCCCTTCTAGAAGGGATGAAATATCAGCATTTTGGGGACACATCTGGAGGGGTAACCTGGTTCCTCAAAGAGCACCCAATTTTTTTTTAACACTTCAATGCGTCATTTCGGTATTTATGTCAACTGGATTTAACGCAGCTTTCCCTCAAAGGGGGGGGGGAGAAATAGAAAAAATTCTGGGAAGGTAACAAAAGATGGACGATGAACCGCGCTGTTGGGAATTTCAACTGAGGTACTACCACGCCTGCCCGGGCAGGACGAGCGCTTGAAATGTGCAAAATAACGAGCGGCGAGCACAAGACTATATTCCCTTTCCAGAGACCCGGGATGAAAGATATAAGCGCTTATACAGAAGGTTATACATTTAATACATAGACCTCGACTCTCCGCCCTCACAGCGTAACAAGCTCCCTTCCCGCCAATTCGGCCGAGTCCGCGCTACGCTTGAGGGGAAAGGATATCTCGCGAGACTTCAAAGGGAAGGCTTCCCCCTCCCCCCGCGCTTCGCCTTCCGAGGCTTTGCCCCGCCCTAAGGGGGGGGTCCTTGCCTCCGTTCTAGACTCCTGAGGATGAGATGTTGTGGCCACTCTAGCAATCGCTTAATCTCTATTCTTGATACGGGAACTGCGGGCAAGAGAGCCTCGATAGCTCGAACCATGTTCGAGCGGAAGAGCTTTGGCTCATTTCCTTAGCAACTCTGAGTTGTGGAGACCGTTGCTAGGGCCGGGGATGCTGCGCGTCCTAGATACCTTCCCCGGCGCGAAGCATCTTCTTTCATCCTCCCTGCTTCGGCAGGGCTGCTCTGGCCGGCTATGGCTTTGCACGCCCGGGCCGAGGCAGCGGCGCGGGAGCGGAGGCGCTACCGGGAGCTGCAAAGGCAAAGCCGGATCTTTGATGCCCGAGTCAGGACTATCGGGGTAGGAAGTTCTGGAATTGTTTAGATTTCTTGACTGTCATTTAAATTTAATTCTTTGGCAAGAACTAGTATTGGGGTAGTTTTTTCAACGCCAGTTGCGTGACTTCATGCATTTTTTAAAATTTCTCTTTATTTTATACGCAAAAGGAGAAAAGAGGAAAAGTTTTCCTACCCAGAAACAGACAATGCCCAAATAATTATTTGGAATAATTTTACGGTACACAATTGAGTGCAATCCTTTGCACGTGACTTATACATCCAAAGGACAAACTTAAAAGATATGTGACATAACTGAATTAAAAGTTTAATAGTTCTGTATTTGAGAGTTTTAAAAAATCTATTTAATGGGATGCAGTGTACTTCTAGTGATTTATTTAGTTTTAATTCATCAGTAAAGACTAGAATATCATTTTGTCGCCTTCATTTGTCTCAGCTTTTTGTTTCCTGAAAATAGCAGTTAAAGCTGAGCTTAGTTTGGGAAATTTCCTCTTCTGGGGTTATCTTTTTGGGTGTGAAATCTGAACCAGGTTTTTCTTCATGTCTACCACAGATTGACAAGGAAGCTCTGGACACCCAAGTAAAAGACAAGAAGATTCAAGAAGCAGTTGAGAGGGCCCGTGATGATTCCATTGGTATATATCATATCGTTTTTTTTAAAAAACAATCATTTGTCAGATGGCTATAAGAATGAGTTCTCCTTCAGCCCTTCTACCATAAAACTTTGATTCCATCCACTGACTTGAGATTTTCCTTGGGCAAGTAAGATAGTTGTAAATCATAAGATGCTTGAACTCTGCAAGGTTTGGGTTTGGACATCTTGGTGAGAACTTCCATCACATACATCTCCCTTTTTCCAGAGCATCTCAGTGTATTTGTCCCAGTCTTGAGGATTTTTTTCACTCAGCTAATTTCCCCCCCCCCCCAGCACATATTAAGATAGCACTGCAAGACAGGGATACAGATGGCTGAAACATTAGTTTTTCTGGGCTTAATGGAGCTGCAATAAGTATGATTAAAGACCGCTGTGAGCTATGAGGAATGTTTATTGGCGTGGATATTAGGTCTATAGAAGTGCCCCTGTGCAACATTCTTTTAAAGGGATATTTCAAAATACAGGTAGTCTGCAATTTTTATATCTGTTTTTTTAGTGACCATTCCAAGTTATAATGGCACTGGAAAAAGTGACTCCTCACACTTACGACCATTGCAGCATCCCCATGGTCATGTGATCAGATTTTGTTTATTTATAATGGTTGCAACATCCCAGGCCATTTGGGACCTTCCCAGCCAGCTTCCAACAAGCAAAGTCACTACAGGAAGCTGGAGTTGCTTAACAACTGCATGTTTCACAACTTCACAACTACAGTGATTGTTTAACAACCATGGCAAACAAGGTCATAAAATTGGACGCAACTTACTTAACAGCCGCCTTGCTTAGCAATGGAAATTCCGGCCCCAATTGTGGTCATAAAGTTGTGGACTACCTGTAACTATGAACTTCTTTGCATGGAAATAAAGTGCTTGAATGTATAATCTGAACAGGTAAAAGAGAGCACTGATCTTATTTGGATTGGAACAATCAACTTTAGCCAGGCAACATGCTATTTAACTTCACAAAAAATGTATTTTTTAAAGGATTGGAATCACAGCTTTTTCCCTCCCCCTTCTAAATATAGCTGCAGAAATGAAACAAAATGATAAGATCCTCTGTCTGCTAGACCAACGAAAGAAAAGAGATACCCAGATTCTAAACAAAGCTATCAACGAATTTCGTCAAAATTATCAGAAGCCAGAAATGGTGCGTGAATATGACCTCTTTGACCCACAATGCCTGCAGAAAGATACTGCTGCTCAACTTGCTGACAGTGACCCACGCTGTACCATATCCAGCTTGCAGAAGTTCATGGGAGAAGATTTAAACAGTAAGAATAGATGGAGGCTCCAGCAAGAGCAAAACAGAGAATGGCTTTTGCAGCAAGAAGAGGAAAAGCAGAAAGCGCTTGCAGACAAAAAATATGCAGGTAGGACCGAATCTGCAATAGGGAGTTAGCTTAAGAGTTGTCATCTGCCAAATTTTGAAAAGAGTGCCATGACGTGATCTCTCTTCTTCTTCTTTACTTCTTCTTTTACCACTTTGGGTGTTGAGGGACTTTGTTTCTCACTCATAGTTACTGTTAAGATTTAGTAGATTAGGTAGTCCACACATCTTAAAGTTGCCTGCTTTGAAAACCACTGATGCCTGTTTTGAAAAACTGGCATGGCTGTTTTGCAGGTGAAAATTAATCTGTCGGTACTTTAAAATCCTAAATGACCAAAGGACTGTCTATATAAGAGGTCACTCTCCCACTACACATCTGTTGAGTTGCTGAAGTTGGTAGAAGGGCCCTTTTGAAGACGCCATCTTCCATATTTGGTAGGCAAAGCATATATTAAATGTATTTATTTGATTTGTATTGCTGCCTATCCCACTTTAGTAACTCTAGATGGCTTGCCACAGTTAAAGGCAACGTTCTATTTAAAAAAAGTTAAAAACCAATATACAAAAATAAAAAAACTGTCAAAACCCACTTTAAAACAAAAATAACCAGGGTCAGCAACCAAAGTGCATCCTTGAGTCAAGAATGTGGAGCTGTCCATCCTTGCGTCAAGCTCAAATTCAAATACAAGAAAAAATGGTAGGTATTAACCACAATCTTCTCCATTGGACCTTAATAGGAAACATTGCAAGAACTAAAAACATAGAATTTGTCTCTGGTAAATGGAAAACACTTGAAGAATGGAGGAGGGACAGAAGCTGAGTCTGGGAACTTGGGCTAAAGAACCAAGATTTGAACAAACATAGGAGTTGTGGTGGTGAAGTGTTTAGAATGCAGTATTACAGGCTAATTCTGCCCACAGCCTGGAGCTCAATTCTGATGGGGCTCATTTTACCTTCTGAGATTGGTAAAATGAGGATTAGACATTGTAAACTGCTCAGAGAATGTTGCAAAGCACTGTGGAGTGGAATATAAGATTAAGTGCTATTGCTATTGCTTTTTGGGGGGCAATGGCACTTGTGACATGACGGATTTGTTTCGATTTATAGATGAACTCTATAAGCAGCAGAGACTGGAGCTTGATGAAAAGGCTATGAATCTCCAAAGAGCAGATGAGGAAACCAAACGAGCAATTTGTATCACTACTACAGAATTCAATAAAGCCCTGGTAAAGCAAAATTGGTTATTATTACTTAAATATAGTACCTTCTAGGAGTATGACATATTGTAATTGCTCTTTTTTAAGGCAGCTCTTTTTAAGTTTCAAAAAAAAGATAAAATACAAATTAACCAAAAGAAAAAAGATTAAAAGGGGAAAAGGAATCAAATGGGGAAATCAGGAAAGTAAAAAGAATGGAATGGAATGGAATGGAATAGAATTCTTTATTGGCCAAGTGTGATTGAACACACAAGGAATTTGTCTCCAGTGCATAAGTTCTCAGTGTACATGTGAACAGCAAAGTGATAGGTCTTAGATCATAAATCATAGTTACAATCATTAATCATAACATACAAACAAATCATAGGATACCAATAGGAGAAGGTACTAGGAAAGATGAGAAGATGAGAAGGATAATAGCAATATAGCCTATTACATGGGTAAATATCTTTAACCTAAGACAAGTACCGTGGTAATTAGGTGACAAAAGAAAAGAAAGAAACGAAATAGAAAAAGAATTACTTCCAACTTTCTTCAGTACAGCTACAAATATATATAATAAAATAACCTTTTACTCTAAATTAAAACATCATATAGAAAATAGACAAACTAAATAGTCCAAAAAAACCCCTAAAACCATATAACAAAATAACCACATTCTAAATTTAAGCATAAATCTTAAGAATATATAAAATATATATCTAATAATGACAATAAAATATAGTAATTACTGAAGCAAATGTTCAATAATCATGGTGTTCAAAGTAAATGTTGTCAATCGTCTAGGTTATTTATTTTTATATAGCTGAAATAGGTTATTACAGATATTTACATTCCAGCATATTTACTTCAGCTTGAAAGTAAGTCTGATTATTGACGGTTGTCATTTATTGTTCCATCTGTTTAAGAGTCTTTGTGGGTACCGGGTTAGGATAAGACCAAAAAAACCCTTCTTTTACTGAATGGACATCATTGGGGAACATGACATCATTGAGCAAGGACACAGATTGTATAAAGAGAGGCATGTTGTCACTAGCTTCCAAGTGATGCTCAGGAAATCTAAATCTGTTCTTATATGATCATTGGGATGCTATAATGTATATTCTATATTGCATGAATTCATTCAAATTTATTACCCAGCCAACTCCAATGGAAGTTTGAACTCTTTGGAGAATGAGAAGGATATAAATATTGGGTTTATGATGAAGCAGATATAGATCATCAGACTGCGCATATGGTTCAGTGGCAATCTAATAATTCTCATCCTCCTTTGGAAAAAAAAGAAGCAAGCTACTAGTGTAGTGGAATATTGCTAGGGAGCTCCAGGTTTTACTTCATCTTCAGCCATGGAAATTCACTGGGTGACTTTGTGTATAAGTGACTCGCTCTCTTGACTCAGCTTAGTGTGTAGGATTGTTGATAGGTTAAAATGAGGCAGCGGGTGTGTGTGTGTGTATTTAAGGTGCCATTATGGAGAAGATGTTGGGTTAGGACTGGGGAGGTCCTGGTGCTAGTCCTCCATCAACCACAAAAGCTTCCGAGGATGTCAGTTACCTTAAAGTGCTGCAGAATATATGGTTAATCATAGGCGTGTGGAAAGATATGGATAGACACTGATATAGATCCCTCTAAAGGACTGCGGGAGGCACATCTTTTGCAAGCTCGTCGTGGCTGCTTGAAGATATTCTTCCTGGATGTGGCTGCCGAGATCAAAAAGGAGAGGGAAATTATAAACTATCCCAGTTGTGGTTGGTGCATTATTTGGGGCAGGTTTGTTGGAAAGGAACTTAAAATTAGCACTAAGCCTTTCTTAATAATAATAACAACAACAACAATAACTTTGTCACTTCGAATGTACACCAATTGGCATACATCTGTTGGAAGAAAAGTCTTCATCCTGGTTCATCCAAGCTGGGAATAAACATGGCAACTGCTTTGGGAAGAAGGTTGTAGTTTATTGGAGAGGAGAGCCAGACAGAAAGATGGCTCTGGCAGAAAAGAGAGGGAACACATGTAGGGAGTGGATTTTTATAGCCTCTGAAGCCTTTTGTTTTGAGTTGTTTCCTGTTCCTGTGGCATGAACTTTGAACTGAGTCTGAGTGTGCTCTTCTGGGCCTTGGTATCTGTGGTTTAATCCTATTATGTCCCAAAGGTCATATCCTGCTTCCCTGGGGCTGGGCTAATGACTCTTAAGAGTTTGGGTGAGGTATGCAGATTTTAGGTCTTTGTCTTCTTAATCTTCTAGCTCCAACTTTCCTGAATGGTCTGCATCTGCATTTCTATAGAGCTGGTTTCTGCTTGGGGGAGGCAGACTTGGGGCTATTAAGAAAACTGGGCATGCTTTCCTACCTCTTCAAGATCCTGAGGAAATATATTTTTTTCTGCCCTTTTAATATTTCCTTCTCTGAGGGGCTGACTTCCCACACATCAAAATGAAATTTCGTTGCATACAGCTCCCAAAGGGTCACCACCTCCAATATAGACTCCTTGTTTGTGGCCAGCTCAAGTTTCAGATCGTCCGTTTTAGTCTAGGGAGCAAACGATAGCAAACAGGACAAATGGAAACGAAGCTCCATGTGGATTAGCCCTCAAATTAGCTTGTATTCCTGCACGACCACCTCACCTCCTTTTCTTTTTCTAATCCTGTCTCTTCCACCTTTTCCTTAAAGGGGCCTTGCTCCTTTTCACTCCTGGAGCACGCTGCCGCCACCTCCACCTCTCTCCCTTCCTCTGGGCCTGCCGACAGCCTCATCCAGTTCCTTCGCTCCACAAGCTCCGGGACCTCCTCGGCCTCCTTCGGAAACAGCCCTGATTTGCAATAGAATCCGTCGCTGTGCCAGCAGTCAGATCTTGCTGCCGGCAGAACAATTTCAAACAGCGCCAACGACTTTTAACGGACTCACCAACATATTTACAAATGGCACCCAAAGCCAAGCTTCCCAGTGTGTGACGACATCATGAAATCTGTTTGGTGCATTCTCTTGCCAAAAGTCTTGGGTGCCCACCAAGTTGTAATTATTAATGTGTCAGAACGAGAGAAGGGTTTTGAAAGACTTTGCCATTCTCTCCTTATTTGCTTTTGTTTTACTCTTTATCTTATCCAGTCTTTATTCCCTACCAGAAATCCTACAAAACACAGTTGCTGAATTTGCCATCTGGTGAGGACCAACCCTCTCTCACTTCGTAAACGTTGCTGTGATTTTTTTAATTTTTTTTTTTTTTTTAAGGCCGCTGAGTCTGAGCGTAGGAGAAGACTCGAAAAACAGCAAGAAGAAGAAGCAAAAGAGAGGGAGATTTTGAACCAACTTCAGGGGGATCTGCTGACTGAAAACCCGCAGCAAGCTGTCAGCTCCTTTGGGCCAAATTGTATCATCACGGATCGATGGAAAGGAATGAGCCAAGCTCAGCTGAAAGAAATCCAGGATATTCAATTGCAACAAGTGCTGGAGAAGCTGGTACTCCCTTTAAAGCAGGGGTTCCCAACCGGGGGTGCGAGACGATTTTCCAGGGGGTGCGAAAACTTGGGCTTTCAAAATTATAGTGTATATGCATAATTCGTTGCCGTTATTTCGAACATTTGTAAGGGGTGCGAGAATATATCAGAAGCGTTCTAGGAGTGCAGGGTATAGAAAAGGCTGGGAGCTGCTTCTTTAAAGGAATAGCATTGTGGAATAACAACCTGGAATTCTGCATGGTGTGGTTAAAAAAAAGTCAAGATCTTTCTCTCCTCCTCCTCCTCCTCCTCCTCCTCCTCCACCACCACCATTAGCAGCCCATCTGTCATTAGCAGCCAGGATCATTAGCAGCCCATCTGTTGAAAGCTATTAGCAGCAAAGAAAGATAGATGGGGGGGTGGGTTGGTGGGGGGCAGAGGTGTTTAATTGCTGACTATCAACCAACTTTCTGCTTCTCCTGCAGAGGTTAGATGAAGAGGAACACCAGAAAGACAGAGAATGGGACCGAAAGCGGATTCAGGAGGCCAGAGCCGAATTGCTCTATGAGCGTCATCAGCAACGTCAGAATCGGGACCTGCGGAGAGCGTTAGATAATTTTAACACACAGCTATCCCAGGAGCAGAAAAATAAGTAAGACATTTTCAGGATGCCCACTTTGCTTTAGCCCAAGATGAGCCCAGAAACTCCCTGGGGCAGACTAGTGGGGCTTGGCAGCATTAGCATCTGCTTCTGGCAAGCACATGTATGTGATGCCTCTGGATGCTTTAGGCCTGGTAGCTTTGGCCAGTGGAGCAGCAGAATAATTGAATTTTCAACAGCTTTCCAGCCTGCCAGGTAACCCTGCTCTGACCTCTGCATTCTATAAATTAAGGCTCATCCTACACATTGTTTAATGAGTTAGATCTCATGTGCATGCATGTACAAAGGGGTGGAGCTTCAATTATGCTGTCATGTCCATCATCTTGCCTTTTCTTTTCTTTTTATATAACAAGTTTTATTGAGTTTTTTATGTTTTACAACCAAGTGCTTAAGACTCATCGTGGAGATAGGGCACTCCATGGAACAAAGTAGAAAATATAATCATACATGAACAATTTAAGTTACTTCTTTAAAATTTCCCTATTTTATCAATCAAAAGAAAAAAAAAACTATCAATAATATTTCCACCCGTTTTCGAGCTTAACTAACTTCCATTAACATATTGCCTTTTCTGACTGCCCTCAACAAACACCACTGATGTCAACTTATTTCAAAAGACACTTTTTTCTAGTGTTTTATGTGTTATTTTTATGCCTTCAAGTCAGTGCTAACTCCTGGCAACTGCTTGGACAAATTCTTGCAGTTTTATTGGCAAGTTTTTTCTGAAAATGGTTTGCTTCCTTCCTGGTGCTGAGAAAGAGTGGCTGGCCCAAAGTCACTCAGTTGGCTTTATGCCTAAGGTTGGACTAGAAAATCATAACCTCCTGGTTTCTAGTCTTATCTCTTACTCATTTCACCAAACTGGCATTCTAATTTCTTTAGTCCATTTGTAAAAAAACATTAAAATTGATGTCTTGCTGATACTGAGAATAAGCAATCTCATATTTAGAGACTTCAACCATTAACCCGTTTCAACTGTTTTTTTTTTTTCAGACAAGCATATATGAATGAAGAAGTATATACAAATTTTCCTTCTGGCCAGTATTACTCACAGTTTAACACAATTAGCCGATGATGTTGGAGCCGATATTCACTCTCATACAGATGTGTAGGGTATATGTTTATAAAAATATTTCTACTTTCTTCTCCTATATAATAAAAAAAATCTAACTTTACTGATGGTTTTCTTGGTCTATAGAGATTGCAACTATGGGGTAGGTAGCCAATTCAAAAAATGTTTGATTTATGAAAAGGAATGAAAAATACAACAAAATGATGCAGATTGTAAGCACCAATTTCAAAATGGTGCTCTGTCCTATAACATCTGTGCAAACCACTTAGAACAGATGGTTTATATCCCGAGATTCTGAAGGAACTGGCAGATGATATCTCGAAGCCACTGAATGAAAGATATTTCAAAGCTCCTGTGACACGACTGGAAAGTTGCTCATATGGTTCCACTGTACAAAAAGAGGAAAAATGGATCCAGGAAAATATAGGCCAATCAGTTCGATAAAAACACCTGGGAAAATCCTGCAAAAGATAATCAAGTGGAGGATTTGTGAGTACCTAGAAAAGAAAGTTATATTGGGAAAAAGGAAAATAAAGCCATCAGAAAAGTCAAGACGGTAGTTGTAATGGTGGAATAACTTGGTTTTTATGGGTGACACACGTCACAACTACCGTTTTGACTTTTTGGGGCTTACTCTGCAAAGACCATTATTCAGGCTGAGAAATCTGGATGACCACAGGATGGCAGAAGGCAGTTATAGAAAACTATTTTAACACATTTCTTCCACCTAGCATTCATCTGGACTTTTACTACCCAGATTTGCTACCCATAACAGAATAGCCAATAGGATTTTTTTTAAAAAAGGCCACTTGATGTTGAAACTGTTCCCTCAATAACCTGTTTTTGCTGCTGTCTTACAGCAAGCAACAGAATAAGTTGTCCCCATCCTGCAGTCACAACATTTCATCATTGTTTTAAATGTCCATATGCTTTCAAGCATGTGGGAGAAGCATAGCATATCTGCACTGATATAATACAAATAGTCCTTGATTATGAGTGTAATGGAGCCTGCCCTTTAATGGTCACATGTTGCAATGGCTATTAAAGAGAAACCTCTTACTTAATGACTCCTCATCTCTGCTCTCGCCAACACAATCGTTAAACAAATCATGCAGGCTGTTAAGTGGCACACAAGTGCCTCTCCCAGGGGTGGTGTGCTGCCCCACTCCCCCCATATACAGCAAGAGTTCTACAGGTGTTTATTCAACCCCCCCCAAACAGGTCATCAGAAAGCACTCCTCTTGCGCAGGTCTGGATTCCAACTCAGCACGACAAGAATCACTGGGTAACCAAGACCAAAAAGCACACACAAAGTCCAAGAGTCAAACAGGCCAGGATACACAGCACAAGGCACAGAACTGGGCACTTTGCTGCAGCAACACTCAAGTCCTCAGGGGGGATTAAGTAGGTTAAGTAGTTGCCTCCTCATGGGTAGTCTAGCTGACTGGCGTTGGGCCTGGCTCCTCTGCTTTACGTGTCCTCGAGTCAGGAAGAGGTGTGGACTTCATTTCCTCCTCTTTGCTAACGGGCAGCATCTGCTCCCAGTCCTCCACTGGAGCCTCCTGGCCAACTTGCTGCAGCCATGGCTCACCTCGCTCAGCGTCAGCTTGTCACTGGTCCAATTGACCCAGCTGAGGCTGTTCCATCAGGCTAGCACTCTCCTGACCAATACGAGGCTGCGCCCTTTCCTCTGCAGACTCAAACTCACCCTCCTCTGAACTTGCATCCAGAGAGGGGTCCAGGGGACATATAACAGGTGGGGAGTCCCTTGGAGATCTAGCACAGGCCCAGGTCTGCCTGGTCTGGCTTTCCAAAGCCCTCCCCCAGGCACCCAATGCTCTTCTTCTCCGTTGGAGAAGATTGTGTGACCTGCTCCCCAGCCAGCCATGCAAGGGAGCCTAAAGCCAGTCAGCAGAAGCAACTGGCAAATGGAGGAAGTTACAAGGCCTACTTTCCCATCCAGCCACCCAAAAGACTTGCAGGACCCGGCCTGCTTATCTTTTGGGGTTGTTTTTTTTGAAGAGCCTAGCCAACGTGATTTAAGGCTCAGGTGGCCAGCCTTATGGCAACCTCGTACTTTCCTGCAAGCAGGGAGTACTTTGTGCAAGACTGTAGGGGGCTCTGAATATTAAGGGGGCGCCGCAAGGTCCACAAACAAATGGAACCTCTTTAAAAAATCCTCTAGTCTCGCAAGAAGTACTACCATGAGCTCCTCTGCAAAAAAGAAAAGGGGAGGGGGATAAAGTTGGGTGCTGCTGGGTTCTGAAGTTGGATGAGAGAGGCCAAATCCTGCAAGTTCCTTGGGTAGTTGGATAGGAAAGCAGGCCTCATCCTACAGGTTGCAACTACCTCCGTACGCTGGTTGCTTTTGCTGACCGGCTTTAGGCTCTCTTGCATGGCTGAGTGGCTGGTTTGGGAGCAAGCCGAAGCCAAGTTCATCCACAGGGGGACCCAAGTCATCCCCACCGAAATCAAGGGAATTGCCCACTCGCTCTCCTCTTTGCTGGCAGTTTCCTTGGCTGGAGAGGAGATACTTTCAATGGGTCCTTTGGGGGGAATTTCAAGGGGACTTCTGATGGGGTGTGTGTCTCTTTTGACACTAAGGACAGGGGGTGCAATTTAGTTTAGTTTGTTTTGACTAAGCCAGGGGTAGGCAACCTTGGCTTTTATGACTCGTGGACTTCAACTCCCAGAATTCCTGAGCCAGCACGGCTGGCTCAGGAATTCTGGGAGTTGAAGTCCACGAGTCATAAAAGAACCAAGGTTGCCTATCCCTGGACTAAGCAAAGCCTGGCCTTGTTATTATTGTAACACAAAAAGTAAGTGATGAGAATAAAGGAGCTTAAAGGGATCTTAGAGATCATCTGTCTGACTACCAAGTAGAGCATGTTTCTCAACCTTAGCAATTTGAAGATGGGTGCACTTCAACTCCCAGAATTCCTCAGCCAGCACCCAGGATCCTCCCTCCATGGGTCTTTCCACACTTTAGCTGTCCTTCATGCTGCCTGTAAGGGGCAGTCTACTGTCTGACCTTTAAGTCTTTCACAGGCAGTGAGAAGGGAAGCTAAACCTGGCAAAGACCCAGCGTCCTCCATTTTGTGGCCCAAGTTTCTTTCCTGAGGTGATTCTTTTTTCTCTCCATTTCAAAGGGGGAAAAAAACCACAGAAAGATTTTCTTTTGGCTTCTCCTATTCTCTTCAGCCTGGAGTCAAGGAAGGTTTCCCAAAGGGAGAGAGGTTGGCGGACTGAGGGGTGGAGGTGAGTTTTACCACCTGATTGGGGAGAGGGGGAGGGGGAGAGAAAGACCAACAGCCCCTCCCATTTATTTTGCAACCGTCACAGAGAGTCCTCGGAGGTCATCCAGTCCAACCCCGCTCAAGCAGGAGACCCTTTGATCCTCCGGTGTGCAGTTTTAAGGACATTCCGTGTGCTCAGCTCTCATGGGAGCATTGGAGGGCCTTGCCGTCGTCTTTCACCTACCATTTCCCCCCCTTCTTTTAGTCAACTGCCTGAGAGGATCTCTCTTTTCGCTTGCGACCCTTCCTGTGGAAAAGTACACAGGCTGTGGGGTATATGAGGGTGCACCCGTAGATGAAAGATTATGACACAATACAAAATGTCACCACACGTTTCCCTGTGCTGATTGTGGACCGTGCTATTGTAATATAGGCTCCCTCAACAGGGCTACCTCGGACTGTGGGCCCAGCTTTTGAAAACAAAGGCCAACGCATGAGGAGCTCCCTCCTTGTTGAAGGTGCTGAGGATCGTGGTAAGGAAACACATCCGAAAAGATGATCCAATAGATCAGGGCTTTTCAACCTTTTCACCGATTGTACCACTTTTAGGATATGGCAATATTCGAGTACCACCTAGCAAGGTGTCAAAAACTTGGTGACCAAAAAAAAACCTGTTCAAAGTTGCAATTGCACTGAAATGACTTATGACCATTTTTCACACTTATGACCATTGCAGCAACAGGGTCATGTGATTTATATTTGGATGCTTGGCAACTGATTCATATTTATGATGGTCACAGTGTCCCAGGGTCATGTGATCCCCTTCTGCAACCTTTTGACAAGCAAAGTCAATGGCAGAGCTGCTGGTGGCCAAGTGCTAAGGCGGGACTTCCCTCCCTCCCTTCCCTGCCTCCCTTTTTCTCATTCCCATCTTCTTCTGAAGGAAGAATTTGAACCCCCCCCCCCATATTTTCCCTCTTCCATCTATCGATCAAACAAGGAAAGGCCTCCAGAGACAGAAAAGACAAGCTGCTGAGTGAACTAGCTTAAAAAGGCACTTCCCCTTTAAGAATTAGCTACTGGCTAGAAAGGAAAGTAAGGAGCCCAGCCGGCACTTAAGGAAGAAATAAAATGTAAGTACTGGCTGCCGGCTAAAGCAGCCTCCCCAAATGGCTCCATTCATAAGTAAAATCTGCAGCTCCAAAGGACTCTCTCACTGTAAGTCTTTGCCTGTGCTGGCTCTTTCCCTTCCCCACTACACTTGGCTAGGCAGGGCTGCGTACCACCTGCCACTCTTTAATGTACCACAAGTGGTACGCGCACCACAGGTTGAAAAGCCCTGCAATAGATCACAGCGCATCCAGGGGTAGGCAACCTTGGCTCTTTTATGACTCGTGGACTTCAACTCCCAGAATTGCTGAGCCAGCTTGGAAACCTCTCCCTTTCCCCTCAGCATGGCTGGCTCAGGAATTCTGGGAGTTGAAGTCCACGAGTCATAAAAGAGCCAAGGTTGCCTACCCCTGTAATTAGACCTATAAAATTCAGATTAACCACAGCAGAGATCCAAGTCAATTGTTACTTGCTCAGAATGTCTTTTCCTGCACCATTGGCCCCTGGGTCTTTCCTTGGGGGGGGGTGGTGGTAGGAAGGAGGACAGCAGGAAGTCTCACTTCTAGATAAAGCACTAAGATGTCCTCACTCACCCTGTGTTTTAGCTGTGCTTTGTTCTCCAAGCTTGTTTTAATATAAGTCCTGAATGTTTCGTAACCAAACTAGGGGAATTGATGGATTTCACATGGGGAAAGAAGAATGTCTCCCACATCATAAGAACCATAAATTTCCCATGTCATTTTTATGATATTGACAATTAGCTTAGGATTCCTGGGATGCTGCCAGTTGGAAAACAAATACCAAATATTTAATTAAAATAAAGGAAGGAAAGTGAAAACTTATGAACAAGAATGAGCAACCTGGTGTTGTCCAGAAATGTTGGCTTATTTCTCTCATTGGTTATTAAGTGAGGTATATGAACATTATTTCTTTTAACAGCTTAGAACATGATTACCTAAACAAATGTGATCTCATCCAGCCACTCCTGGAATAATGAAATGGACTCAGAGATAGCATCGATGACAAATACATTTATTTCCTGATCTATATTTAAATTCAAAAGGTGAGAGGAAGAAAAGATCCTGAAATATGGAGGACAAAAGTATATACTTTGAAAGGAATTCCTTTATATTAAGGATGGGTTAATTATTCCTGTTTTTTCCTCTCTATTCCTTATGTTGTTGTTAGTTGCGAAGTCGTGTCCGACCCATCGCGACCCCATGGACAACGTTCCTCCAGGCCTTCCTGTCCTCCTATTCCTTATATATTGAGCCAAAAGGGAAATTGTTTTGTTTCTAGTTCGGCGTAGCAAGTTTTCTTCAAGAGGGAATTAGAAAGGAAGAGGACATAGCAAGTGTTTGCATGAAATGAGTTTTAAGGAACAAACATCTATTTAATCCAGAAACAGAATTTACTTCTTTGAAGGTAAAAAATGAAAACATAGACCAAAGTGTAAGTAGCTGAAACCACAAACCAAGAAATTACAAAAGGAGGGTGGGAATGCGAAGGAAGAAGATCATGAGGACAAAAGGCATTTGATGAAATGAGCTGCAGCTTATGAAAGCTAATGCCTTTTAATACAAAATATTAGTCAGAAAAGGTATTATTAGACTCCTGATTTGTTACCAAGAGTTCAGTAGGATTTCTGAATATAAATGGTTTAACCCCTCACATGCTTGGAAAAGATTCATTTGTGAAACTAGGCAAAATCATTCAAAATAGATACAGACTAGGAACATGGGGCCCATCATTTCTTCTTAATGATGGTCCAAGCATCCTTTGTCTTAGCTGTCTGGGGCTATGAGGAGTTGAACTAAAAATGTAAGAAAGGCTACATGTGCCCCAACATGTAGAGACTCAAGAATGGAAAAGCTGTATCTGAGGAATTAGAAGTAAAAATTATCTGAAGATTGTCACAGGATTTCTTGCAGCTTTTGCAACTAATAGATTTAATAAAATTGGCTTTTAGTAACATTTGCTAGTTGGAAAAGAGGGTACCAGATTGCTTTTAAAAGATTAATCGGAATTTATCTGAAAGAGATGAGTTTGGTGGGAGGCAGCCATGTAACCTAGATGTGTTTGGTAATCAAAACCTGAACCATCAAATTATTTGCTACAACCATTCAATTTTGGCAATGATGTCACAATTAATATAGCGATTAATATAAAACATGTGTCTGGAAATTTATTCATATTGTTTTCTTCGTTATTTTCCCCGATGCCTTCCAGATTTGAAGGAATAAACTAGACAAGCAGAGCTCACAGTGCAGGTATGTCTTAATTACTTTTTTTAGAGTTAATCTCAGTGACTCTTAATTTGACTCGGTGACTCTTAAAAGAGCAGTGTGGTGGTTTAGCAATTAAGATACTGGGCTTGTTGGCTGGAATGCCAGCAGCCTCTGCTTCTCCCAACCTAGCAGTTTGAAAGCATGCAAATGTGAGTAGATAAATAGGTATCACTTCGGTGGGATGGTAACAGCACTGTGACGTCATGCTGCCATGTGACCATGGAAATGTCTTTGGACAGTGCTGGCTCCCTAAGCCAGGGGTAGGCAACCTTGGCTCTTTTATGACTCGTGGACTTCAACTCCCAGAATTCCTGAGCCAGCCATGCTGAGGGGAAAGGGAGAGGTTTCCAAGCTGAGCCATGCTGGCTCAGCAATTCTGGGAGTTGAAGTCCACGAGTCATAAAAGAGCCAAGGTGGCCTACCCCTGCTAAGATGTCCTCACTCACCCTGTGTTTTAGCTGTGGTTTATTCTCCAAGCTTGTTTTAATATAATTCCTCAACGTTTCGTAACCAAACTAGGTAACATCAGCAGCAGGATTTTAGCTCATAAGCATCTTGTGTGCCAGTCTGGTCAGATGCTTATGAGCTAAAGAGAGTAGGTCAGGACAAGAAAATCCTGCTGATGATGTTACCTAGCTTGGTAACGAAACTTTCAGGAATTCTATGAAAACAAGCTTGGGGAACAAAGCACAGCTAAAAATCTAAAACCCAAGCTACAAATATTTTCTATTTATTTCCAAGTTATATGAGTGTAAAGTTACTGAGACCTGATTTTTCCACCAAAGGAGCAGTTAACAAACATGTTGATTTAGATCCTAGGTATCAATATGTAAGAAACCAGACCATTCGACGTGCCAATCAACAAGAGAACCAATCAGCCGCTCAGAATTCAAATATAGCTCCAAACAACTGACCACGAGACACTGATGAGCTGAAGACAATAGGAGAAGAAAATCCTGCTGATGACGTTACCTAGTTTGGTAACCAAACGTTCAGAAATTATATGAAAACAAGCTTGGGGAACAAAGCACAGCTAAAAATCTAAAACCCAAGCTGCAAATATTTCCCACCCTGTATTTTCTAAAAATGCACCTATAGGCCATAGAAGCCTTTGTGGAAATAAAGGTGACAGAGACTGGCACTCTTGCTTTGCAGCACACCAAGTCTTTATGACATGTTGCTTTCGGTGTTTAGTTTTTAACCTCCAAATTGGATGGCAGACTCCTAAGTGGATATCTGTAAAACTCTGGTTGCCAATCCCCATCTTAAAGACCACCAGTCAAGAAGCAAACAATGCCCCAATCAAGAAAGTGCCAATCAATCTAACAGTAAACAACTCAACAACTGCCATTGGGACAGTACAACCTCCAAGGCCACACACACACCCCACACTAACACTAGCCGGGCAAGCTACTAGAATATAAACTTGAGAGCAAACCTCACTCTTACTAGCACTGATAATGTTACCTAGTTTGTGTAATGAAATGTCTGCATAAAAGCAACCAAGCTCAGAGAGCACCAAGAACCCCTCATATCTGAATAGAGGATACTCCATATAAACTATTAACATAACATAATTTATGGTAAATAATAGTATATTGAAACATAGGACACAAATATTCTCAACATAATCACAGGCACCCACAATATTTTGGATACCCTCTCCAGAATGACTTCCAAAAAGTATTCTGTAATAATTTGTTATTTAATGGGTTTAATTTAATTATCTTAATTTAATTTAATTATCTTAGTGGATTATCTGCCATCAGGTCATGTTGACTCTTAAAGTTCACATAATTTATTTTGCGACTATTTATCATGAGATAATCAAAAGTTTCATCAAATGGAAGCACTTCTTCAAATCTTTGTGTAATCATATTAAGTTTAACTTAGCCCTAACCCTAGCCCTATTCTGTAAGCCAGGGGTGTCAAACTCGATTTCATTGAGGGCCGCATCAGCATTGTGGTTGCCCTCGGGGGGGGGGGGGGGGGGGGGGGGGGCATGCCTGGATGGTCGCGGCCGACTGGGTGGGTGTGGCCAGGGGGGGCGTGGCCAGCTTGATGTCACTCACGGGTGCACCTATGGGGGCCCAGATGGGGCTGAGGGGGATCCAGGGATCTCCTGCGGGGGAAGCAAAACCAGGGGGGGCGTCAGGGCCTGATCCACGGGAGGAGCCTTGCCGAACCTCTCGGGCTGCGCTGGGGGCCCCCGGATGGCAGTGCGGGTTGCCTGTGGCCCAGTCCCGCTTCCCTGAGGGGATGCCTGGCTGTGCTTGCCTCCTCCTTGAGGCTGCTGCTGCTGCTGTGCTTGCTCTCCTTGCCTGGGCTGAGCTTCCCGGGCTGGGGGCGGGGCTGAAGGATGCCGAGGCTCCTACTGGACGGGGCTGCTGTTGGTGTTGCTGCCGCTGCCGCAAGGCAACACAAGACAGGTGGGAGGGCAAGGGTAGCCTGGCTGCGGGACCCCAAGTTGCGTGGGTGCAGGGCGCGTGGGGCAGCTCTGGGGCTGGGCTCAAGCCAGGAGGGGAGTCCCAGCTGCCTCTTGGGGATGGGGGTTCCCTGCCCTTCCTGTTCGCCGGGGCCGACAGGGGTGCCCAATAATTGAAGAGAAAGAAGCATTCTGCAAAGATTTCAAAGAAAGACTGAGCAGGTAAGCAACGTTTAGATAGTAATCCTGACTTTCTCTTCCAGAATTTCATATTAAATTAGCTCCATCCCGGTGGGGCTTCATGGGGAATCTTCATGGCCAAATCATCTATATGCAGGAGGTCTATTGTTGCACCCCACTAAGTAGTGTAGAAATTCCATGGGGAATTGATGGATTTCACATGGGGAAAGAAGAATGTCTCCCACATCATAAGAATCATAAATTTCCCATGTCATTTTTATGATATTGACAATTAGCTTCCTGGGATGCTGCCAGTTGGAAAACAAATGCCAAATATTTAATTAAAATGAAGGAAAGTGAAAACTTATGAACAAGAATGGGCAACCTGGTGTTGTCCAGAAATTTTGGCTTATTTCTCTCATTGGTTATTAAGTGAGGTATATGAACATTATTTCTTTTAACAGCTTAGAACATGATTACCTAAACAAATGTGATCTCATCCAGCCACTCCTGGAATAATGAAATGGACTCAGAGATAGCATCGATGACAAATGCATTTATTTCCTGATCTATATTTAAATTCAAAAGGTGAGAGGAAGAAAAGATCCTGAAATATGGAGGACAAAAGTATATACTTTGAAAGGAATTCCTTTATATTAAGGATGGGTTAATTATTCCTGTTTTTTCCTCTCTATTCCTTATGTTGTTGTTAGTTGCGAAGTCGTGTCCGACCCATCGCGACCCCATGGACAACGTTCCTCCAGGCCTTCCTGTCCTCCTATTCCTTATATATTGAGCCAAAAGGGAAATTGTTTTGTTTCTAGTTCGGCGTAGCAAGTTTTCTTCAAGAGGGAATTAGAAAGGAAGAGGACATAGCAAGTGTTTGCATGAAATGAGTTTTAGGGAACAAACATCTATTTAATCCAGAAACAGAATTTACTTCTTTGAAGGTAAAAAATGAAAACATAAAGAGTAAGTAGCTGAAACCACAAACCAAGAAATTACAAAAGGAGGGTGGGAATGCGAAGGAAGAAGATCATGAGGACAAAAGGCATTTGATGAAGTGAGCTGCAGCTTATGAAAGCTAATGCCTTTTAATACAAAATATTAGTCAGAAAAGGTATTATTAGACTCCTGATTTGTTACCAAGAGTTCAGTAGGATTTCTGAATATAAATGGTTTAACCCCTCACATGCTTGGAAAAGATTCATTTGTGAAACTAGGCAAAATCATTCAAAATAGATACAGACTAGGAACATGGGGCCCATCATTTCTTCTTAATGATGGTCCAAGCATCCTTTGTCTTAGCTGTCTGGGGCTATGAGGAGTTGAACTAAAAATGTAGGAAAGGCTACATGTCCCCCAACATGTAGAGACTCAAGAATGCAAAAGCTGTATCTGAGGAATTAGAAGTAAAAATTATCTGAAGATTGTCACAGGATTTCTTGCAGCTTTTGCAACTAATAGATTTAATAAAATTGGCTTTTAGTAACATTTGCTAGTTGGAAAAGAGGGTACCAGATTGCTTTTAAAAGATTAATCGGAATTTATCTGAAAGAGATGAGTTTGGTGGGAGGCAGCCATGTAACCTAGATGTGTTTGGTAATCAAAACCTGAACCATCAAATTATTTGCTACAACCATTCAATTTTGGCAATGACGTCACAATTAATATAGCGATTAATATAAAACATGTGTCTGGAAATTTATTCATATTGTTTTCTTCGTTATTTTCCCCGATGCCTTCCAGATTTGAAGGAATAAACTAGACAAGCAGAGCTCACAGTGCAGGTATGTCTTAATTACTTTTTTTAGAGTTAATCTCAGTGACTCTTAATTTGACTCGGTGACTCTTAAAAGAGCAGTGTGGTGGTTTAGCAATTAAGATACTGGGCTTGTTGGCTGGAATGCCAGCAGCCTCTGCTTCTCCCAACCTAGCAGTTTGAAAGCATGCAAATGTGAGTAGATAAATAGGTATCACTTCGGTGGGATGGTAACAGCACTGTGACGTCATGCTGCCATGTGACCATGGAAATGTCTTTGCACAGTGCTGGCTCCCTAAGCCAGGAGTAGGCAACCTTGGCTCTTTTATGACTCGTGGACTTCAACTCCCAGAATTCCTGAGCCAGCCATGCTGAGGGGAAAGGGAGAGGTTTCCAAGCTGAGCCATGCTGGCTCAGGAATTCTGGGAGTTGAAGTCCACGAGTCATAAAAGAGCCAAGGTTGCCTACCCCTGCAAATGGAGATGAGCGCCACTCCCTGTGGTTGGCAATGACTAATAGAATAAAATCCACAGGGACTCTTTACTCCTATAAGACTCTTATGACTTATTCTAATCAATATCATAACTTGTAAATCAATTTAATACCCCTGAAGAATCCTTCCCTTTCCTCCCCTCCCCCTTCTCCAAATACTTGGAAAAGGCTCTATCCTTAGAAGGTCTGGATTGGAAATGAAAGTATTCCTCCTTAACTTGTCATGCCCACTGGAAATCAATTCTACTATGATATCTATGGCAGATCACCAGAATGGGTCTGTCCTTGCAGAAGTAGCCCTGAGTACGCTGCAGCACCGCCAAGCCCTCAAGCCACCCTGTGGCACGTGCCAAGGATGGAAAGCTTTGCTTGCTTCTCTACCCAGTTACCTCCCTGTCTGAGCAAACAGGCTAGAGAGGGCACAAGCCCCTTGCCACCCCCTCTCTGAGGGACAAGGCCAGTCTCTGTTCTCCCCATGTGAAATTGAAGTGAATCATCTCTAGACCAGGAGAAGCTTTCCTCCCAAGACCTTTTCCTAGAACCCGGCTTTCTGGGATGACTTGCTGATTCTGCAGTAAAGACCGCTAGTAGTTGGGCACCAGCAAAGAAAGCCTTCCATTCCTTCCATTCAGAGGTTAAACTGAAATAAAAAGAGTCTGCAGGGAGGAAAAGGGATCAGTTGGTAGGAAGAAGCACTACAGGTAGCCCTTGATCTATGACCACAATAGGGCCCAAAATTTCCGTTGCTAAGCAAGGCAGGTGTTAAGTTGATTTTTTTTCTCCCATTTTACAACCCTTTTTGACCATGGTTGTTAAGTGTACCAGGTGGCGGTTAAGCGAATCTGGCTTCCCCATTGACTTTGCTTGTCAGAAGCAGGCTGGAAAGTTACAGATGGTGATCACGTGACCCCAGGAAAGTGCAAGTGTCATAAATCCACGCCAGTTGCCAAGTGCCCGCATTTCGATCACCATACCAGGGGGATCCTGCAAGTTCTGACACTTTCCTACCAAATTTGAAACCTTTGTTCTTAACATTCTTAACAAATAATCGCTTTATTAATTCTTGTGAAGTATGCTTTAGGTTTATTGAGACCATATAGATCACTAGGATCACAGAAATAATCTGTCTTCCTTGTGGTGAAATACATTTATTTTTCCTTAGTAATTGTTCCATTAGACATTTAAAGGCCTTTTTTTCTTTGTATAATTGCAGGACTGATTTTTTTTTTTAAAAAACACAACACTTTGTCACCCTCCCTAGTCCATCTGTCAGTGGAGTCCATGGAACCGCAGTTGTCTTTAATCCTTCGTCCAGCCTGGGGAGATGATGGTCCAGCCAGCAACAGTTGAAGAAACCACATGAGTTCCAGGCATCGTGTGCAATTCTGTCCCAAGCTGCTACACAGTCTAACGAGAGACAAATCATATGTTAAAAAAGCAGCATCAAACATATACCCGATAGAGGGAAAAACCCAGATTTGCAGAAACTCAAGCATCTCTTAGTCCAACCCTCCACACCACCAACCTGCTGCAGCATACTAAAACTGACCACAGTTTGACCACAACACGTGTGACCTCAGCTCCATCTTCAAAAACCAAAGGTGGAGTTCAATAGCAGAAAAATCCATTCTTGAAGTGAGGAGGATGGTCCAAGTAGCTAAACGCTAATAATCAGGATTTATTGTTTTTTAAGATCAGAATAGTAGAACAGAGCAAATACAGCATTTATGTGTAACAATTGAAAGTTGTAGATGAAACAAAACGAAGGGACTTTCCTTGAGAAAGAAGGTTAGTGCTTTTCATCTTTCCTCGGGGGCAGGAGGAAGTTATAGTTCTTCTACAACTAGGTCACCTGAATGGGGAAAAATGTGAGACAAACGAAGGAAAGAAGGTGGCAAATGGAAAGGGAGCCTACGTCTGTCAACAAAATGAGTACACCTGAAGGCCGAATTTGTGGAAACACCTGCTGGACTTCAATGAGCTGGAAGAGACAGAAAGAATTCCATCGTACCGTTGCCAAAGTGTCTTGCAGAGTCATTCCCCATCTTCCCTTGGCCCATCGACACAAGTATTAGCAGCAAGATATCTAGTCCACTGTCAGGTGGAACAAAAGGAAAAAGAAATCCTGCCTTCCTGCCCTTTTCTCTCAAGAGAGAGGGTTATATGAGGACGGGATTGCCAAGAGGAGTGGGGGACTCAAACGTTTACAATCTTATTTTACGTTTGCTGTGTACATTGATCCTAGGATGATGGCTCTCACAGTAGAGAAGCTGACTCCAAGCAGCAGAGAAATATCACCAGCTATGTCCCTCAAAGTGCTGTCGCATTCAAGCGAAAAAGAAGAAACATTTGCTAAGAATTTCTATTCTCTGGAATCTCGTGGCCAAAATACGCAATTTAGGCTGCCTTCTATGGCAGGCAGCCTTGCCAGGAGCATTCTCTTCAATTTTGATGCCCCTTTTCGGTAAGAGAATCGGTAAGAGAATCTTCTTTCCAATCGTGTTGTTTCTGGGGAAATCTGGGAAAGGAGAGGCAGGTGTTGGGTTCCTCACCAAATTTGTAGGTCTGTCCCAGATGAATAGAGCCAAATGGAAGCAGAAGAACTTGTGGGGGATCAGGATAGATGCAGGAGCTGTAGGACGAGGGACACTTAGTGGGTCAGGAACAGCCTGGCCTCTGACCCGTCCCTCTGTGCAGCTTTGAATTACATGTATTTCCTGTACTGGTAGACCTCAACTTATGGACCATCATTGAGCTCAAAAGTTACCTTCATTAATGAAATCATCCTCACTTTCATCGATCCCAATGTCCACCTGAAATTGTCGAAACGCCTGCTGGACTTCAATGAGCTGGAAGAGACAGAAAGAATCCCATCGTACCGTTGCCAAAGTGTCTTGCAGAGTCATTCCCCGTCTTCCCTTGGCCCATCGACACAAGTATTAGGAGCAAGACATCCAGTCCAGGGATTCCTTAGTCCACTGTCAAGTGGAACAAAAGGAAAAATACTGTAAACCCTGCATCCCTGCCCTTTTCTTTCAAGAGAAAAGGTTACATGAGGACAGGATTGCCAAAAGCAGTGGGGGACTCGAAGTTTACAATCTTATTTTGCTATGAAGTCACCCCCTTGAGAGTTGTTATGACAGCTTTCTTGCCAGTTGTTTTCCTGGCTGTGTCCCTGTGGTCCACGTCATGGCAGAGGTGCCATCATTCTTTCTTGTTTGGATGAAGACACCCTCCTTTTTCTTCTGGCCACCAAAGTTCAAGTACAAGAGAAAGATAAAAAGAATATTCCTGCCCATCTACGTCCTTCCCCTAGACAGGGAGGCGTATCTTATGATCAGCAATTACTTTCCACCTCTTCCTCTTCGGTCCAGTTGATTTTCAACACCAAGGTGCATTCTGCAACATATGAAACTCTAAACCCAGTTCCAGAAGAAATTTAGGCTACTTTCTTCTCTAGGCCTCTGGAGCCATCCTCTCCCTCTATGGCTACTCCCAGCTTCTTAAATCCCAGCCTCTTTGGAAGGAGGAAGCTTTGGGGTGGCATTTCAAGCAAAGGACCCTATAAACCCACTTTTTGTCTCTCGTCTGCAATTCTGGCCATGGAGCATTACAGTTAAAGAGGCCTCTTCGTGAAAAGATCCCTGCAAGAAGGGAAACAGCTCTTGTGACAAGCCAAATTCCCCTGCTACTTGATGCCTGACCTTAAGAACAATCCCCCACTTAAATTGTTCCCACTGGAACATTTCACTGGAGTTCTAATACCTGATCTGGTGAATATTTGCACGGGCCCATTTTTCCTTCAAGGTCCCTTGGGACACCGATGCCCTTATCTTCAAAATAAAAATTAAATGCTCCGGCTTTGGAGACTGCTGCAGAAGGCCTTGGAGCATGAGGCCAAAGGCCTCCTCCAGCAACTTCTCTCCCTAAAATGAAAGACGAGAGGTGATGACGTGTGGAACGTTTCCCCAGCCATTCCAATACCAGAAAGGAACTTCCAGAAATGTTGCTGAAGGTGCTACCTCTGAAACATCTCCTATTCCCTCTTCTGTTTCTATGGAGGACAACCACATGGATCCTAAGATCTTCAGGAAGTGAGACTCAACGTTTGGGTCCATGGCTGGAGGAACCTTGCTGCGAGATCAAAGGGAAGAAGAGACATCAGTGCCTATCTTAGTGAACAGCCCTGGGGTTCATTTTTTCTGAGAGAATAGCAGGCAAAAGAAAGGAAAGACTGACCTGATGTCATAAACTGCAAGCATTGCAGCTAGTCCTGCCGTGAAGCTGCTTAAATGGTTGTCCTCCATCAGAGCCTGGCAGGAATCAAGAGTGGAGAGAAGCAGAGAAGGGAAAGTCAGCCATGATGCTCCAGCCCAGCCCTTCCTATTTCTCCCAGCCCTTTTTGACCTGTTCTTCTGCTACAGCTTCCCTCTCAGTACAAAGGAGGGTTAGCCCCCGGTTAAGGACCCTTTGCACAGGATACATTTTGACTGTCCAGGGGAAGCTTGTCTGCCCTCCCTCTACTGCTCCTGTCTCTCTGTCCTGCTTTGCTTGCCTCCAATTGCCCCCTGCCTCCCTCTGACTTACCAAGACAGCGAGGCTGTAGAGATTCTTATTTCTTGGCTCTGGGACTTCCATTTGCCCACTCCACTTCAGCTGAAACAGAGTGGCGATGGAAGAGAGGCCTTGAAGGATACTGCGCTCCTGCTGCAAGAGAGAAGAGTCAGGCTGTAAGTTGGGGAGGCTGTTGGGCAACTTGCCCCCAGGGTCTCCCGTGTTCTCCCTTTCAGAAGAGAAGGTTGAAACCCTGGTTGGCCTGTCTTCCTCGCCCTATTTATCGACCTCTTTGCATAAACTCTGGCTCCTCCATTGGTCCCTTCTATGGCAGGCAGCCTTGCCAGGAGCATTCTCTTCAATTTTGATGCCCCTTTTCGGTAAGAGAATCTTCTTTCCAATCGTGTTGTTTCTGGGGAAATCTGGGAAAGGAGAGGCAGGTGTTGGGTTCCTCACCAAATTTGTAGGTCTGTCCCAGATGAATAGAGCCAAATGGAAGCAGAAGAACTTGTGGGGGATCAGGATAGATGCAGGAGCTGTAGGACGAGGGACACTTAGTGGGTCAGGAACAGCCTGGCCTCTGACCCGTCCCTCTGTGCAGCTTTGAATTACATGTATTTCCTGTACTGGTAGACCTCAACTTATGGACCATCATTGAGCTCAAAAGTTACCTTCATTAATGAAATCATCCTCACTTTCATCGATCCCAATGTCCACCTGAAATTGTCGAAACGCCTGCTGGACTTCAATGAGCTGGAAGAGACAGAAAGAATCCCATCGTACCGTTGCCAAAGTGTCTTGCAGAGTCATTCCCCGTCTTCCCTTGGCCCATCGACACAAGTATTAGGAGCAAGACATCCAGTCCAGGGATTCCTTAGTCCACTGTCAAGTGGAACAAAAGGAAAAATACTGTAAACCCTGCATCCCTGCCCTTTTCTTTCAAGAGAAAAGGTTACATGAGGACAGGATTGCCAAAAGCAGTGGGGGACTCGAAGTTTACAATCTTATTTTGCTATGAAGTCACCCCCTTGAGAGTTGTTATGACAGCTTTCTTGCCAGTTGTTTTCCTGGCTGTGTCCCTGTGGTCCACGTCATGGCAGAGGTGCCATCATTCTTTCTTGTTTGGATGAAGACACCCTCCTTTTTCTTCTGGCCACCAAAGTTCAAGTACAAGAGAAAGATAAAAAGAATATTCCTGCCCATCTACGTCCTTCCCCTAGACAGGGAGGCGTATCTTATGATCAGCAATTACTTTCCACCTCTTCCTCTTCGGTCCAGTTGATTTTCAACACCAAGGTGCATTCTGCAACATATGAAACTCTAAACCCAGTTCCAGAAGAAATTTAGGCTACTTTCTTCTCTAGGCCTCTGGAGCCATCCTCTCCCTCTATGGCTACTCCCAGCTTCTTAAATCCCAGCCTCTTTGGAAGGAGGAAGCTTTGGGGTGGCATTTCAAGCAAAGGACCCTATAAACACTTTTTGTCTCTCATCTGCAATTCACCGTACTGTTGCCAAAGTTCCTTGCAGAGTCATTTCCCACCTTCCCTGGGCCCATCGACACAATTATTAGCAGCAAGACATCCAGTCCAGGGATTCCCTAGTCCACTATCAAGTGGAACAAAAGGGGGAAAAAAAACCCTGCATCCCTACCCTTTTCAGCAAAGAGAGAGCTTATTTGAGAATGGGGTTTACAATCTTAATTTTCAGTTTGCTACGTACGTTGTTCCTTCTTATGAACAGAACCTCCTTCGTGGTCCTGTCCTTTGTGGAGAAATCTGGGAAAGGAGAGGCAGATGCTCAGCAAAGTTTTAGGTTTCCTCCAGATGAAGAAAAGCCTCCAAAACCAGACCCCTCTTTGCAGGCCCAGTTTCCTTTTGGGGAAGAGCCCAGCAACCCTTCTGAAGACCTACTTACACGCTGAAAGCCATCTTCACTCAGATCACTGACAGTACAGTAAGTGACAGTTGAGCTGGATGCATGACATCATCCAGCCAGTTGAATCCCCCAGGATATGATTATGACAGGCCTTCTTTGGGATCCTTTCAAAGCTCACCTCCTCCATCTTTTTTACACACACCAATGCCAGACCAAGGTCTCTAGGAAGCTACCAACAAATCATCAAAGCTGCCTATTTCTCATCTTTTGGCACAGAAGGCATGGCTCTTTGGTTGTAGACTGCCTCTTCATGTGGAAGCTCCACTAAGCTAGCTGACTGAGCAAGACTCCCTGATGCAGCCCTTGGTCAGCTTCCAGTCCTATTCCCTCTGCGTTGCCATTCTGGGTTTGGTCTTTTAAGACTTTTCTGTCTAAGCTGAGCTCCCTGTGTTATTTCTGCTTAGGTGCAGACACCTCGTTCTTCATGCCAAAGTATTGTTAGACAGTGCTGTGTTTAATGTCAAGAGAAAGAGAGGAGAGAAATTATCTGCCCTGGTTTTCAATTTCAGACAACATTTCTTGTACAGCAATGCAGGCAAGAAACAAAAAAAAAATGCGGAACAGATTCTAGCGAAGAAAAATACTGTAGCGCTTAATGAAGCTGAATCCCAAATCCCAGGACCCTCTTTTAGATAAGTTCCAATATTTTTCCCCGAAAACCGAAGAATCGGGACTATTCCGTTTTACCCAAGAAGCCTAGACCTTCCAAGGTAGACTGACCCTAAGTACTGAAGCTCTTCGGTTCACATCATGGCAGAGGTGCTACCATTCTTTCTTGTTTGGATGAAGAGAGTCTCCTTTTTCTTCTGGCCACCAAAGTTCAAGTATAAGAGAAAGATAAAAAAAAAACATTCCTGCCCAACTATGTCCCTCCCCTAAACAGGGAGGCGTATCTTATGATCATCAATTCCTTTCCACCTCTTCCTCTTCGGTCCAACTGATTTTCAACACCAAAGGTGTATTCTGCAACATGTGAAACCCTAAACCCAGTTCCACAAGAAATAATTCGCAGTGAAGAATCAGTTGTTCAGAAAGAAATGGAGTCGATTCTCATATCGACTGTTTTTTTTTAAGGGCAAAGCTTAACACAGTTTGTTCATTTCTCCCTAGCAAGTATGATCCAGATACTGAGAACCTCCGCTTTAAGAGTTTTGGGGTTTAATATAATCCCCACAAAGGTTTGGCGTATTTTTATTTCTGTTAAGTCTCTTAATAGTCCAACTAGCGTATCTTTGCCACTAACATATCCTTGATCTGGCAAGATCAAGCTCTGAAGTTAATTTTGTTTCTGCACGAAAATCTTGAGGCAATAGGTTGAAACTTGCGACGTTCTCAAGTTCAATTTGGATGTGAGCAGATGTCTTGCCTTTGGGGGAACTGGGAGGCTCTTTGCTGGTTTTTATGGTTTTTTATGGTTGTAATGGTTTTTACTATTATTCTTGTGCGGTCTGCTGCCTTCAAGTCACCAGAGAGAAGCAATGGAAGAAACAGCTCATCAACACACAGACAGAGATGAATTAATGTTGGGTACTGCAAGGTTTCCTTTCTGTAGTTTTCCAACATGAAGGGAATGATATGCCCCAAATCTGCTGCTGCTATAATTGAAAAAAAAAATATGGAACTCCCCCCTTCCTCATTGTTTCTGAGGTCTCCTGTATACGTATGTTCTTCCTATTAATTCTTAACTGTTAAACTTTGGAATAAAAAAAAAAAAAACTTTTCTTTGCCATATTTTATTTGGTATTTCTACTGGGAGAGTTTGAAATAAAACCTTTAATTTTGAAAGGGCCATCGTTTTAACTGCCACAATTCAACCCAGAAATTTTAAAATATTTTTTTATCCCACTTTTTCCATTTCTTTTTTTTATTATTATTATTTTCCACATTGGGATGAAATTGTTATTAAATAGTTGGTTGATTTTTGTAAAAAGGAAAATTATTTCCTAGGTATTTGAAGGATATCCTTTATACCTCCCGAGATTGGGAATTGCTCAGAATCATTATTGGTAATTTGAATCTGGGCCTTGGTAATATTCTCTATTTGATGTACCCTGTTGGAGAAGAAGCAACCAGCCTTGAAACCTTTTGTTTTTACCATTACTACAAATATCAACTTACCATCATGGAAACACCGTCGCAGTCTGTCTCTCTTTTGTTGCCCATGATTCCCATTAATTTCCTTCCTCCCCTCCCCTCTTTCCCCTCTCATCCCATTTAGTCCGATTGAGAGCCAGATTCACAGAGGATGGATACGATCCTCTTATCTGCTCCAGTTTAGGGGACTGCTACATTCATTTCAGCACCCTCCTTCCCAACTTCCATTGCCTTTGCATTAACCGCCTGCAATACTTTGCCATTCTCTATTTTCCCTTATTTCCTGGTTAATACAAACCAGGGGTCCCCAAGCCCTGCACTGCACCCCACTACTGGACCGGCCCACTGCTTGCATGGGCCAGTTCCCCTCTCCCCCTTCCTGTTGGGCCACCAAGCCATAAAGGTTGTGGACCGCTGATACATATCAAACAACACCCAATGTATTCTTCCCATAAGTTGAAGGATCCCCTTGTCAAATCATCTAAAGATATACTGTATCAAACTTACATACCATCCTCAAAACTGGTTCTTCATTAATTCTTAGAAAGCATTCCTTCGGTTTATTGAGACCTTATTCATCACTGGGGTCATAGAAATAATCTCTCTTCCTTGTGATAAAATGCAATTAACTAGAAAGTGAACCCTGATTTATATCCTTATATTTTTTTTTAGTAATTCTTCCATTAAATATTTAAAGGTCTTTTTCCTTTGTATGATGGCAGGACTGAGTTTTTTTTTTTAAAAAATAACATCACCCCAGCAATTTTTCTTTAGTCCATGAAGCTTGTTCCACCTGACTGTTTACAAACTTCAGTCCAGTTTTCCTCAACGTTTTTGGGAACAGAAGATGCCCTGGAGTTGATCCAATGCAGAATTTTTTTTTTTTTTTGCAAAACAAGAGACTTTAATTGTAACTTTATGATTGGAGATCAGACACCCAAACAAATACAGATTTAAAGAAAAAGAAATATAGAAAGCAGCACGGGTTCTTTAGAGAAACAAGTGAAGGGATAGTATCCAAAGTTTGTTTATTCGTTCAAGTTGTGTAGCTGTCAGTCTCAAAAAGTGACACAGACAGCCAACCACCCTAAAGTCAATGAAACCAACTGAGAACGGAACACAAAAAGAGAAACCAACATATATAGCAGCTGAGAGATATTCCAATCTGTAGAGGATCACATAATCACAAAATGGTCCTTTCGCACACTCGGAACCCAGGCCCAGGCACATCACCAGCTCTTCAAGGTCTTCCGAAAGGCCAACCGAATTGGGGTCACCCTGCTTTCAGGGGGGGGAGGATGATCCAGAAAAGGAGGCTCTATGCACCCCATCCAGGCCCCTACAGCCTCCAGAAAGTGCAACAGGCTCCCAGGTCATCCTAGAGAGGAAACATGACTACATAAGCTAATTCTACCTTATTGTTAGACTACATGAAGAGAACGTTGCAAGTCTGAGAGTACTAACTTCCTGCCTCCTGTTCTGATCCAAACAAGAGATCTGCTTTATTCCCGTTTGTGTTTTGCATATTCTAGTTAATAGTAATGAAAATCGCATTGTTTGATGCTATGTTTTTCGCTTATTCTAGTTAATAGTTAGTTAATAGTGGAAATGGTATATTTCCAAGCGGGGAGTGTGCTGGACCAGATTGTAACTAGCTTAGGAAATTGTGTGCTGTTAGAGCAAATAGCATTTAAGGGGTTAAATGCTGTCTCCTTAAGAGATGGCCTCTGGGAAATGTAGTTTAGTTGTTGGTCAGTTCTATGTCTTAACTAGCCACTGGGAGGGGTTTCAATGTTTTATGACAGGATTTCCGGGCTATGTGTATGTATAGAAGCTTCTGGGTAGCACAGCCATGAGGTCTTCGCTCCATATGAATATGGGGTGAATCTACCTTACATTTCTTACTGTTCTGATCCAAACAAGAGATCTGCTTTATTCCCGTTTGTCACAGACAGATTAACTCCAAAGACGGATTAATATTCAGATTATTTATTCTTCAGGAATCTCTTAAACAATAACTCACGGTTAAGAAGAGTTCTTCTGAGGCACGTATCACAATCTGTCCGTTCTTATGGTGTAAGAAATTTAAGGTAGATTCACCCCATATTCGTATGGAGCGAAGACCTCATGGCTGTGCTACCCAGAAGCTTCTATACATACACATAGCCCGGAAATCCTGTCATAAAACATTGAAACCCCTCCCAGTGGCTAGTTAAGACATAGAACTGACCAACAACTAAACTACATTTCCCAGTGGCCATCTCTTAAGGAGACAGCATTTAACCCCTTAAATGCTACTTGCTCTAACAGCACACAATTTCCTAAGCTAGTTACAATCTGGTCCAGCACACCTCCACTTCTAAATGTTTGGTCAATCAGGTTGCTTCCTGACCGGCGACGGAGGGGAGGGGGTCCTGTCTCTCTTGTCTGATTGTTCCCTAGGCAGCATCTCTTCCTCTAGTTCACCAAGACCATCCACCCATTCAATTAGAGAGCATTTCTCCCCATAAAGAGTGGCTAAATGTCTATAGAGATTCTTAGTCAACCAGGTAATGATTGTCCCAAAGATGTTTTTTTCCAAGAGGCAACTGAACTTCCTTGTTTTTCTTTGAAGACGTTTCGCTTCTCATCCAAGAAACTTCTTCAGCTCTGACTAGATTCCACTCCCCACCCTCTAATCAGAGCTGAGGAAGCTTCTTGGATTTCCACTGCAGTATCTTACCTCAATGAGTATCTTACCTCAAGGCTGAACAATTGCCAGAATTAAAGTGTTCAACTCAGGGGTGTCCATAGGTTCTTCTCCCCTAAGGATAATCAAATGCACAAGCCAAGAAATACACTAATAAGATTTGTGAGCAGGCAGGTGAAAGAAGCTGCTGGACTAAAAGAGAAAAATTGAGGTGGGGATTAAGTCCAGGATAGTAATAGAGCCAGTTTGCTCTAGTGGTTAAGGCACCCGGCTGGAAACAAGGAGGCGCTGAGTTCAAGTGCTGACTGAGGCAAGAAAGCCACTGGGTGACTTTGTGCCGGTCACTCTCTCTCAGCCTGACCCACCTCACAGGGTTGTTGTTATGGGGAAAACAAGAGGAAGGAGGATTAGATATGTTCACTTCCTTGAATTACGAGGGCAATTCGGAAATAAACCTCCATTTGGTTATCAATGACAGACACTCCAGATACAGAACTTTTATTAAACACATTAGAAAACTACATTACATTACTTTTTGACATAATCGCCACTCAAATCGAGGCACTTGTCATAACGTCTTACAAGGTTTGAACTTCCTTAGTAGTACTCGCTCAGTGCCAAATCTTGGGGGGGGGTGTCTCTCTTCTGCCAAATTCAAATCTGGGCTATGGGGGGAGTCTCTCTTCTGCCAAATTCAAGATGGCGCAGAGACAGAGCCCAGGCCAACCCACAGAGAGCCCCTTCCTCTCTTCTGAAGCTCCTCCAACCACCCTGCCTTCCCTTCAGGATTTGCCTTCACGGGACCTTCTGGGAAAGCTCCCCATTCCTTGCCAGAGACCTTAAATTCACAAGGGCAAATTTAGACCATGATTTGCCTAAAGATCTGAGAAGCATGATTTTACTGCAGAAACAAAATTAATTTCAAAGCTTCATTTTGCCAGATCAAAGATAGGTCAGTGGCAAAGATAAGCAAGTTGAACTGTTAAGAGACCCAAACCTTTTTTTTGGGGGGGGCTGTGTTAAACCAGAAAAAACTCTCTAAAGCAGAAGTTCTCAAGCTCTGAATCGCACTTCCTAGGGAGAAATGGTAGTTCAGTGGAGCTTCCATATGAAGAGGCAGTCTACAAGCAAAGAGCCATGCCTCCTGTGCCAAAAGATAAGAAATAGGCAGCTCTTGTGGTTTGTTAGTAGGTTCCTAGAGATTTGGGCTGGCATTGGTGTGTGTAGAAAAGGTGGGGAAGGTGAGCTTTGATTGGATCCCAAGGGAGGCCTGTCATCTCCTGGGGATTCTACTGGTTGATGATGTCATCCATCCAGCTCAACTGTCACTTCCGCTGGGCGATCTGAGTGAAGATGGCTTTCAAGAGGTAAGTAGGTCTTCAGAAGGGCTGCTGGCCTCCTCCCCATTGTGTAGCCAACTTCTCAGAGGATTGGGAGATTCCAGGGGTGGGAACAGCCATTTGTTGTCCTCTTAGGAAAGGGGGACTGGGGCAAATTTGTTCCAGAGCAGTTTTATCTTTAATTCCTTATTGGAGCTAAGAGACTGGGTTGGTTACTCCCTAATTAATCCAGATCACATGGCGTACTTAAGCTCCGAATTAAGGAAAACTTTTAAAAATTTGAAAACTCACGTGGTTGTGGAACACATCCAGTCCTGTAAAACCAAACCAAGGTTAAAAGTGATGAGCTCAACCCAGAAGCATTATTTTTCCACTCTGCTTTCTTAAATCCAAGGAATTCTGGAAAAGAGGCTTCAGTTGTTCCCTTTCCTTTCCTTCCATTCCTTTTTCTCTCTTCTAGGGCCTTCTTCAAGTTCTTTTCCTGCTTCCGGAGGAAAACAAGGAAGGCGAGTGATCCAGGGGCCGATGCTCCCAGTTCCCCAACCTGCCGACTGGAGGGCAGCCCCAAGGCTCCTGAGCAACGACGAGTCACTCTCGTTGTGGATGTGGAGCTCCAGAAAGTGGAGCGATGTGGTGAGTAGATGCTCAGGGATGGGCTGGGACCTTGAGAAGGAGAGGAAGCAGCTCTTTAGGAGGGGATTCCTCCATGTAGGGATAGACAGGGAGTCCTTGACTTACAACAGTTCATGGAGAGGCCGTTTCAAGGTATAATAGCACTGAGCAAAATGGCATGATCGTTTTTCACACTTACGACCGCTGCAGCATCCCCACAGTCACATGATCAAACTCAGACACTGACTCATAATTATGACGGTTGTAGTATCCCAGGGTCTTGTGATCACCTTTTGCGACCTTCTGACAAGAAAAATCAACGGGGAAGCAATGATTCAATTAACAACTGTGGCGAGGAAGGTCATAAGATGGGACAAAAGTCAATTGACAACTGTCTAATAAGGGGAATCGGGTCAGAAGGGGAAGGGCGCTGCAAAGATGAGCCTGGTTTTGGAGGGTTTTCTTCATCTGGGGGAGACCTAAAACTTGGCCGAGCACCTTCCTCTCCATTCCCAGATCTCCCCAGGAACGACACGACAGAAAAGAAGAAGAAGATTCTCTTCAAGAAAACGGACATCAGGAAAGAAGAGAATATACCACGCCACGCTTCTTGCTGCAGAAGAGACCGATGGAGAAGCCAGAAGATATGGGAAGAGGTCCAGGAGAGGATCCAGAAGACAGACCAACCAGTAGGTACCCCTGGGAATCAGAGGGTCCCATAGCTCAGCTTTTCCCCCAGGTGGGAATCCCAGTCTCAATGGGATTCAAACTTTTCCTCGGGATGGAGAGAGACTCAGAAGGGTTTCAACCTTCCCTTCTGAAAGGGAGAACACGGGAGACCCTGGGGGCAAGTTGCCCAACAGCCTCCCCAACTTACAGCCTGACTCTTCTCTCTTGCAGCAGGAGCGCAGTATCCTTCAAGGCCTCTCTTCCATCGCCACTCTGTTTCAGCTGAAGCGGAGTGGGCAAATGGCAGTCCCAGAGCCAAGAAACAAGAATCTCTACAGCCTCGCTGTCTTGGTAAGTCAGAGGGAGGCAGGTGGCAATTGGAGGCAAGCAAAGCAGGACAGAGAGACAGGAGCAGTAGAAGGAGGGTACAAAAACTGCCCCTGGTCTGACAAATCGTATCCTGTGCAAAGGGTCCTTAACCGGGGGCTAATTCTCCTTTGTACTGAGAGGGAAGCTGTAGCAGAAGAACAGATCAAAAAGGGCTGGGAGAAATAGGAAGGTCTGGGCTGGAGCATCATGGCTGACTTTCCCTTCTCTGCTTCTCTCCACTCTTGATTCCTGCCAGGCTCTGATGGAGGACAACAATTCAAGCAGCTTCACGGCAGGACTAGCTGCAATGCTTGCAGTTTATGACATCAGGTCAGCCTTTTCTTTCTTTTGCCTGCTATTCTCTCAGAAAAAATGAACCCCAGGGCTGCTCACTAAGATGGGCACTGATGTCTCGTCTTTTCTTTGATCTCGCAGCAAGGTTCCTCCAGCCATGGACCCAAACGTTGAATCGCAGCTCCTGAAGATCTTTGGGTCCATGTGGATGTCCTCCATGAAAAACGGAGAGGAGAATATTTCAGAGGTACCACCTTCAGCAACATTTCTGGGAGTTCCTTTCTGGTATTGGAACCGCTAGGAAAACATTTCACACGTCATCATCTCTGTCTTTCATTTCAGGAAGAGAAGAAGCTGCTGGAGGAGGCCTTTGGCCTCCTGCTCCGAGGCCTCCTGCAACAATCGGCGAAAACGGAGCATTTCATTTTTATTTTGAAGGTAAGGGCATCCATGTCCCAGGGAAGCTCGAAGGAAAATTGGGCCCTTGGAAACATTCACCAAATCAGGTGTTAGAACTCCAGTGCAATGTTCCACTGGGAACAATCTAAGTAGGGATAGTTCTTGAGGACAGGCATCATGTAGTATGGGAATTTGGCTTGCCACATGCGCTGTTTTCCAACATTCAGGGACCTCTTCACAAAGAGGCCTCTTTAACTCTAATGCTGCATGGCCAGAATTACAGATGAGAGACAAAACGTGTTTATAGGGTCCTTTGCTTGAAATGCCATCCCAACCTTCCACCTTCCAAAGAGGCTGAATTTAAGAAGCTGGGAGTAGCCATAGAGGGAGAGGGCGGCTTTAAAGGCCTGAAGAACGTACCCTAAATTACACAGGTGTGTTTTGACATTGAAATTCCCGAGAACAGGAAGTTCTCAACAAAGGTAATTTTTTTTCTCCAATTCCACAGCACTTTGAGAAACACGGCCAGCAATGCTTCTCGTCTGCCTGGAATCAGCTACTCTATTATGGAACCCACAGTAGGATTAACGTATGTAGAAAAATGAAAATAAGATTGCAAATTATGGGTCCCCCACTGTTTTAGGGAGCCCATCCTCATATAACCCCCCTCTCTTGGGAGAAAAGGGCAGGGGGGCAAGGGGTTCTTTTTCCTTTCGTTCCACTTGATGGTGGACTAGGGAATCCCTGGACAAGGTGTTTTACTGCTAATGTTTGTATTGATGGGCCAAGTGAACATGGGGAATGACTCAGCAAGACACTTTGGCAACAGTACGATGGACTTCTTTCTTTCTCTTCCAGCTCACTGAAGCCCAGAGGGCATTTCCACACTTTCCACTGGAAATGGCGATGGCTGGATATGAGGACGGATTCATCAATGAAGGTAACCTTCTTTTGGAACATTAAGGTGTGTGTGTGTCTGTGTGCGTGCGAGAAGGTATCAACACATGAAAGGAAGGACAAAAGCCCCCTACTTTGTATCCCAAATGGGATTTAAGTATTACTCACCTTTCAACTGATCATGTAACAACTGTTCAAATTTAAGACACAGTGGGAAAAAAGACCCTTATAACTCATTGTCAACTATTATCAAAGTGATGATATAATTGGCCAAACTTCTGGACTCAATTATTGTTGTAAATTGAAGACTACCCTTATCTGGTTTCCAGCAATGTAGCCAAGAGCTTAAATTTCAACAAATCTGTATCCCTCAGGTGTTCTCATTGTGATGATAGGCATACGCTTCCCTTCCATTTGCCACCTTCCTTCCTTCCTTTGTCTCACCTTTTGTCCCCATGCAGGTGACCTAACAATAGAGGAGCTGTGACGTCTTCACCCCCTGCCGCCGTTGGACACAGAAGGATGGATTAAAACGAGCTCCACTCTATCTCAAGGAAAGTCCCTTCGTTTCTCCCATCTAGTATCAATTATTACACCTGATTGTTATATTATATTTGCTCTGTTCTACTCTTCTGAACTTAAAATACAGTAAATTCTGATATTTGTGCTTTTAGATTCTTGGACCGCCTCATCCATTCAAGAACGGATCTTTCAGCCACTGAAGGCCACCATTGATTTTGGAAGATCGCGACAAGGCTACTCGTGTTGTGGAGCAGATACAAACTCTCGTCAGTGTGCTGTAGCAGGTTGGTGATGTGGAGGGTTGGACTACGAAACGGTTCACTTTCTGCAAATGTGGGCTTTTCCTCTCTCTAGTGTACGATTCATGTTGTTTTTTGCAATGTGGTTTTTCCCTCTTCTTAGGACGTTGGGACAGCAATCAACGTGGCGCCTGGAACTCACCTACTTTCTTCGACTGTTGCCAACTGGGCCTTCCTCTCTCCAGGCTGGAGGAACCATTAAAGACCCTGCGATTCCACAGGCCCCACTGACGGATGGACTAAGAGATTTCACAGGGAAGTGTCAGCCCTTCCAGCTAATGTTTCTTGCATCTATCTGACATTTATATGTCCCCATTTATATGCCACTCATTTAAGAGAAACACGAGATAAAGAAAATAGAAATTCAGCAAAAAGGGCTACATGAACAGCATCTTGCAAGTCTTAAACTACAAACTTCCTACTGCAACTTTTTACTTCTGGATCCATTACGGCAGCTGCTTCCTACATTTCTTTCTCCGACCTTTTCAGTTACTGGGGGCTCTTCCTGACAGATTCCATTACCCTAATTAAGTTACAATAGTATGTCCGTTTCCAGCACAATTCTTCATTTGAGACTGATATTCCTCTAATGCACCTCTGTGCAGTATGAGGAATGTGATGAGTCAAGTACTTTTATTATTTTATCAAAATCTAATATGGTGACCTACAAGAAAAATGAAAATAATGGGAAAAGAAAGGAAGAAAAGAGAAAGAGGAAAAAGTGTAGAAAAAGGGAAAAAGGAAAGAAAAGAGAAGAAAAGCATTGAGAGCAGTAGAATAAGCAATAGCTTACAACCTCAACTTTTTATTTCACTAAATAATATATATAAGGTGCCAAAGGGTCAAAGCAATTCATACGTCAGAGCAAGCAAAGATTATTATTGATGGAGACTTAACTAAGCCATGTCATATCCCAAAGGGTACGAGGAAAGGAAGCCCCTTATCTCCCCTGCTGTTTACCTCGGTGTTGGAAGTTTTCAATAAAGATATTAGGCAAGATGAGAAAATCACAAGTATAAATCTTAAAAAGGAAGATTATAAACTGACAGCATTTACTGATGAGTTAGTTATCCAGAAAATACACTAAGGAATATTTGATAAAGAAACTAAATGACTTTGGAGCTTTAGTGGGCTCTAAAATACATAAACAGAAAACAACAATCTTTGTTAAGAATATGGTTCTCAGGACTATGAAATACTAAATAAAAAGTCAGGTTTTAAGTTGGAGAAAAAGTTGGAATATCTGTGTTTACATGGACAACAAAATTCTGAACTGTTTTGAAATAACTTTGAACCTTTTTGTCACAAAATCTAATACGGAGAACCAGAAGGAAAATGAAAATAATGGGAAAAGAAGGGAAGAAAAGAGAAAGAGGAAAAAGTGTAGGAAAAAGGGCAAAAGAGAAGAGAAGAGAAGAGAAGAGAAGAGAAGAGAAGAGAAGAGAAGAGAAGAGAAGAGGAGTTACAACTTCTTTTGGAGCAGTAGAATAAGCAATAACATACAATCTCAACATTTTAATTCACAAATATTATACATAAGGTGCCCAAACTGTTTATAAAACTGGTGAAAGCAATCCATCCGTCAGAGCAAACAAAGTTTATTATTGATGGAGACTTAACTAAACCATGTCAAATCCCAAAGGGTCCAAGAAAAGGAAGCCCCTTATCTCCCCTGCTGTTTACCTCGGTGTTGAAAGTTTTCAATAAAGATATTAGGCAAGATGAGAAAATCACAAGTATGAATCTTAAAAAGGAAGTTATTAAACTCATTTGCTGATGAGTTAGTTATCCAGAAAAAACACTATAGGATATTTGATAAAGAAACTAAATGACTTTGGAGCTTTTTTGGGCTATAAAATAATCAGAAAACAACAAATGTTTGTTAAGAATATGGCTTCTCAGGACTATGAAATACTAAATAAAAAGTCAGGATTTAAGTTGGAGAAAAAGTTGGAATACCTGGGTTTACATTGACAACAAAATTCTGAACTGTTTCAAGATAACTTTGAGCCTTTTTGTCAGAAAAGTAAAAAAGACTTATTAGGATGAGATAAATTGCAAATATCTTATTGGGTAGAATCTCTGTAATTAAGATGAATGTTCAACCAAAGATGCTTTTTGTGTTTCAGACTCTTTTTCTGTACCTGATGCTCCATTTGAACAATGTCAGACAAACATCTCGAAGGTTTATATGGCAAAGGGGAAAAAACCAAGAATTAGATATAAATTATTGCAAAATGCTAACTAAAGAGGAGGTTTGGGATTACCAGGTTTGAAATTGTACGTTGATGCCTGTTATTTGGTCTGGCTAACAGAGCGGGTGACTCTCTAAAATAAGAGGAGAGTTGAGCTGCAGTGCCATGAATTAAGATTTGGATGGCACGCCAATTTATGCTATGAAAAAGTTGAAGGAAATGATGATTTCAACAACCATTTTGTTAGACCTGCCATCCTGTGAGTTTGAAATAAATATAAAATAATATTTTTCTCTGCAAAAATAACCCCTTCGGTGTCGTTCCAGGAAGCTTTGTGTTGTTTTTTGGAAAGGAATTGACGGTGAGGCTAGACTAGTGGACCTATAGTCAAATAATAGTTTTCTGTTATGGTGACCCTCTACTCAAATCTACAGAAGAGTTGGAATTAGAAGGAAGTGTTGGCCATTGATTTATATATTTACAGTTGAATGAAATAATTAATTATAAAAATCTATGCATTTGATTTTGTAAAAAATTATACGCAAATTCTGTTGTGTGGTAGTGATTAACCGATTATTGTGAAGGTTTTTAAATTGCTATTGAACATGGAGAATGAATTTGTAAAGCATTGTATGATTCAGTGGGCAAAGAATCTTGGATATAATTAAATGCTTCAACAATGGGAACACATATGGACAAAAGTTTTAAAATTTAAATTATAGCTTAAAAGAAAATTTTTACAACATGATATACTATTGGTAACTAACAGCAGACAAATTGTCGAGAATGTATAAAGGTGTTCAAATGAATGTTGGAAATATAAATGTAAAGAAGGAACATTTTACCATTTATGGTGGACATGTCGCAAAGAAAAGAAGTGTTGTAGGGTTCATTTCTTAATACAGATGATTCTTAAAGTGAATATCAACATAAATTCAGAGACTTTTCTCTTAGGCTGAATGGATAAAGAACTTGAAAGAAATGAACTTTGATGTTATATATGCTGACAGAGGAAAAATAATTCCACAAAAATGGAAGGATACTTTGATTCCCACAGTGGACAAATGGCTGCAAAACGTTGATGGAGTTAAGAAAGACTCTAAATGGACTGCTTTAATTAAAAAAAAGAACACAATTTTGTTTCTATTGGAAACCTCTTTTGGACTTGTGCTTTGTGCTTTGGTGGACTTTGTAATAGCTGAAATATAGTTTTTGTTGTACTCTTGCACCGGCTAACTAATATGGGATTTTTTTGTATTTTAAGTTTGCTTTTTCAAAAGTATGACTAATAACTTCCCAGAAGCCTTCACTTTCAGAAAAATGCCTCCCTTTCAGAGACGGGGACTGGCAGGAGAGCGTTGGATACACTGCAGATCACAGTCTCACTTTCAGCTGTTCTGAAGCCTCCGTGATCAAAGCGAAGATTCAAGCTCAACCTTGGGAAGCGCTGAGAATGTTTCTTACCCAGACACATTTAGATGTTTTCCCTTTGCAAATGTTTCTGTTACTGAGTATGCAATGCTCTTTTCTATGGCTGCGCTCACAGATTATTGGATGCTTTAATTCCTGTGATGTAACTGGACACATGGCTGTTTCTAAACCAATCAAGGTTTGCTTTGAAGTTCTTTGTTGTGCTAATATAAAAGTCAATGTAAACCATTTTAGCGAGGTTCCCCCTTTTCATATGGAGCCCCGCTTTACCAAAGTACTTTATAAAATGCTTTTAAATCATTTTCTGACTCATTTGCTCATTGGAAAAGCATGTAGGCAGAACCTCTAGAGCCAGATTTGGCCAACAGCTTGAGGTGGGGAAAAAAAATGTAACTTTGATTTTGGGTTTTGCTGTTAGACAGTTTGTTGTTGTTTTAGAAATGGCTAGTAGATATTATTATATAAAAGTAAAAGTACATCCAGAGCTTATGTATGTCTAGAACCTAGAATAACAGGCTTGGAAGGGTCCTTGGAGGTCTTCTAGTCCAGCCCTCTGCCTGAGCAGAAGGCTTGCAAAAATGATCCAGCTGAGCTCTTGTAGATTTCCTCCTGATGGCCCAACAGAGGTTCTTCTCTCCTGCACCGGATTGTCACCAGATGCCTTCAGACAGAGGGAAGCCAAGAGAACCGACTGCCTCCTTCATCCAGACGAGCTCAACAGGGAGGTTTTGTCCAGATTCTTCCTTCCTTGCAATAGGAAGACCCCCATCCTCCAGCATCCTCCAGCTCCCCACCCTCAGGGCTCCTCAACGTACAACTGGCTCATATTTATGACAGTTCGTCTGTCCCAGAGTCACGTGATCATCTTTTGCAACCGTCCCAGCTGGCTTCTGACGAGCAAAATCAAGGGAGGAAGCCAGAGTTGCTTAACAGGCCCACAATTCACTTAACAGCTTCTGACTCACTGAACAACCACAGCAAATGGGTCATGAAACGGGGCAAGACACATTTAACAACTGCCTTGTGCTCTATTGTCGTAAATCGACAACTACGTTTAAAGTAAATTTTTATATATAAAAGTGTGCACCTAGCTATCTGGAAGAAGCCGTCCGTGTGTCATAAACACAATATGAATTCTTTGCAGATAGTTCTCAACTTATGATTGGTCACTTAGCAACCATTCAAAGGTACAACGGAGCCCAGAGCCACCCATGACCCAGATTCAAAGTTCTTTGCAGCTTCCCATGGTCACATTACAGAGATGAAGAACATTTATGCTGGGGGGAATAGTGAAGTGAAGTGAAGTGAAGTGAAGGAAAGGAAAGGAAAGGAAAGGAAAGGAAAGGAAAGGAAAGGAAAGGAAAGGAAAGGAAAGGAAAGGAAAGGAAAGGAAAGTGAAGGAAAGGAAAGGAAAGGAAAGGGAAGGAAAGGGAAGGAAAGGAAAGGAAAGGAAAGGAAAGGAAAGGAAAGGAAAGGAAAGGGAAGCCTATTTCTAGAGTCACTTTGCTTCAACTGACACATGGTCAATCACACAACAACATCCTGTGATGAAAATAACTCAGTGGAAAACTAGTACTTCTGGCGTGAACTCATCACTTGTAACCTTGGTTTGGTTTTACGTTACTGGGCATGTTCCACAGGAACCTGAGTTTATCAAATTTCAAAAGTTTTTCCTAATTGAGAGGTTAAGGATGCTAAGCGATCCCCATCAATTGGAAAGTAATCAATCTACTCTTTTAGCAGGTAGGAAAGGTAAAACTGCTCTATTTACCCTATTTACCTTTCCTAAGAGGACCACAAATGGCTGATTCCATCTCCGGAATCTCCCAATCCTCTGAGAAGGTGGCTACAATGGGGAAGGTTACCCAGAACCCAGGAGCCCTTCTGAAGACTACTCACATCTTGGCAGCCATCTTCACTCAGATCACTGAGAGCTGACAGTAACTGACAGTTGAGCTGGATGGATGACATCATCAAACCAGTAGAATCCCCAAGGAGATGATTATGACAAGCCTCCTTTGGGATCCTCTCAAAGATCACCTTCTCCACCATTTCTACACACACCAATGCCAGACCAAGGTCTCTAGGAACCTCCAACAAATCACCAAAGCTGCCTATTTCTCATATTTTGGCACAGGAGGTATGGCTCTTTGGTTGTAGACTGCCTTTTCGTATGGAAGCTCCACTCAGCTAGCTGACTGAGCAAGAGTCACTTATACAATTGTTGGTCAGCTTCCACTCCTATTCCCTTTGTATTGCCATGCTGTGTGTTTTTTTATTTGTCCCAATATATATGAGCCAGAAGTGTGCGGCTGCAGCCAAAAATGCCAACTCAATCCAAGGTTGTCTTAAGAGAGGGATAGAATCAAGATCATATGAAGTATTAGTACCACTTTATGAAGCCTGAGTAGTATCACACTTAAAATACTGCATCCAGTTTTGGTCACCATATTATAGAAAAGATGTAGAGACTCTGGAAAGAGTGCAGAAAAGAGCAATAAAGATGATTAGGGGACTGGATACTAAAACACATGAAGAACGGTTCTACTCGTGAAGGACTCAGGATGTGTACTTGGGGTTTTAAATTCCCACCAGATTTAACAAACGAGAGAGACAAATGCAACAAACCCATGCTGTGTGACTCAGGAGAAAACATATCAGCTGCATCTGGTTGAAAGTACCTGTGCTCCAGCATTCGCCACTTCACTGTGCTCCACCAGATAGATGGTTTTAATCAGCATAATAGTATAATAATCAGTGTAGTCACCACAAAACTCTAGGCCCGAGACTGACAAGGAGTCCTGCAAATCTGGCCTCCTCAGTTAACACAGCAGTGAGAGCATAGAAGCAAGAAAGCTTCAACGATTTTTGTGACAGATATTAATGAAGACGTGGCAAAATATGTAAGCATACAAAAAGACAGAGAACTAAATATTATCCATTTAAATTCATTCACTTTCACACTTTGGCAGTAGAGGAAAGTGCTAATATTTTTCTGACCGATACTTGATAATTTACATTAAATATAGGCATAGCGTTGATTTGGATTACGAAATGTCATTTGGTAGGACTCTTTAATTAGATATAGGGTCTCCAGCTAAACACAGGGTTGGACTAGAAGACCTCCAAGGTCCCTTCCAACTCTGTTATTCTGCTATTCTTTCCAGACTATAGACCCTGTGGGGAAACTGATGATGTTTGAACTGGAACTGGCATCAGAAACTGTTATAAATTAAAGAAGCTCAATTTAAGAAGATGATTATAGTCACCTCTGTTGAGTTCTTTGTGATGTTAGGGAGAAGTCTCCAATGAGACAGGAAATCCTGTATGAAATCTTAAGAGATTTAACAGAATAACAACAAAATAACATAATTTATTAATTTATAACAGAAGGATTCCTGACACATGGAAAGAAGTTAAATTCATAAGGGACTTTGAAATCAAATATATTCCATTATAGTAGGTTTAGGGTGAGGACTGAAATGATGGCTTTTCCATAGCACCAAACCCAAGATGCCACTTCAGCCTTCAGTGAGCATGTGGGACATCAGTGGGGATCATAATATTCAGCTCAACAGAGCTGCTCAAGAATGGATGAGAAGGACTGCAGCTCTGTCTCAGCGAAAGGCCCTTTATTTGTTCCATGTATAACTTTCAACTCTTACAAAGAATTGCTGAACTTGGAAACACCCAAGCCCCGTTCTGCCCGCCCAGGGAAGGATTTTGCATTCCTGAAGGAAGTCTGAGATTTTAGAATCTTTTGTAGGTGATGGAAACTTATGTGGGTCATCAGATTATCCCTGCATTAATGTTTACCTTATACTTATCGAAAATCATGGCTTGACATTCCATTCCTTGCAGCAAGAAAACTTTGCAGTCTGCTTCTTGAGGCATCGTGTTCTCCAAGGAAGTTTATCTGGAAGCAGTGAAAGAAAGAGACTCTAGAAAGAGTACAGAGAAGAGCAACAAAGATGATCAGGGGACTGGAGGCTAAAACATGTAAGGAACGGTTGCTGGAATTGGGTATGTCTAGTTTAACGAAGAGAAGGACGAGGGGGAACATGAGAGCAGTCTTCCAATATCTCAGGGGCTGCCACAAAGAAGAGGGAGTCAAGCTATTCTCCAAAGCGCCGGAAGGCAGGACAAGAAGCAACGGATAGAAACTAATCAAGGAGAGAAGCAACTAAGGAGAAACTTCCTGATGGTGAGGACAATTAATCAGTGGAACAACCTGCCTCCAGAAGCGGTGAATGCTCCAATACTGGAAGTTTTTAAGAAGAGACTGGACAGCCATTTGTCTGAAATTGTATAGGGTTTCCTGCCTGAGCAGGGGGTTGGACTAGATGACCTCCAAGGTCCCTTCCAACTTTATTATTATTATTATTAAAATGGATAGAAAATGACTTAATGACTTTTGAAAGGGGGTGACAAAACAGCCTTTGAAATGTTTACTCAGAAGAAAGAGAATGAACACAAATCTATTTGGAAATAGCTTCATTCTATGTTTAAAAGGAGTGAAAATTGTTGTTGGATTAATAGTTAGTACCAATTTATAATATCTTGGTAAGACCACATTTGGAATATTGCATCCAGTTTTGGTTGCCATAATATAAAAAAATGTTGAGACGGTTGAAAGAGACTGAAGAACGGTTGCAGGAATTGGGTCTCTTGCTCGGGAGGGGGGGGGGTTGGACTGGAGGACCTCAAGGCTCTCCTCCAAATCTATTTTCCTGTTTTGTTATTGTGTTATTCTTCTATGATCCCATCAAGCCGAAAGAAAGTCCAGAATAGTATAGGATCTCCTGCCATGGGTAGGGGCTTGAATTAAAGACCTCCAAATTCCTTTCAACCATACTATTCGCTATTCCATGATATGGGTCTGATTTGTAAAATACACTACCTTTTCAAACATAGTATTTTAGTCATAGTGAATTTTCAGGTCACCTGTTTAATGAGGGTCAAAGGAGCAATTCCTATGTCTATTAAGAGCTGGGGTGCCAGAGTGGTTAGAATGTAGTATTTCAGGCTAATTCTGTTGACTGCCAGCAGCTCAATTCTCAACGGCTCAAGGTTGACTCAGCTTTCCATCCTTCCGTGGTCGGTAAATTGAGGACCCAGATTGTTGGGGGGAATATGCTGATTCTGTAAGCTACTTAGCGAAGGCTGTGAAGCACTGTGAAGCGGTATAATTCTTAGTGCTATTACTATTCTAAGAATATACAAGCAATTGTGACAGACTAGCAAGTAGGAAAAACAAAAATAGGAAAGTGGACAGCATTATTAGTTAAAGTCCATACGTTTCTGTAATTATTAGCATTATTAAAAGGTACTTGGAAGTTCTCCATCCTTAATCCAAATTGTGATGACCCAGGGCACGGTACAGAGGCAACAGAGTCAGCTGGCAGTTCAAACCGCCCCTTTCTTGCTCCAAATGTTCCCCAAATGCTCCCACTTTCCTGGCAAGTCCCCGAACAAGAAACGATACACAAACACACAAACACACTTTCAGCAGCCTCTAGCTGCAAGTAGTTTCAAACGTTTTTAAGATTAGAACAGCAGTTTACTCAAGGCCAAGTAGATAAGAAAGAAAGGAACATACCTCAAAATCTTAACGAGTCTGTGAAAATACAAACTTGCCTTAGTAGTTTCAGAAGAGAAGCCAAAATTCAAACTGAGGTTTGGAACACAAAATCAAGTTTGTCGGCCAGTCCAATGGTCAGAGTTTCAGGGTTTACGAGTAGAAATCACAACACAGAACAAGAGAACAGAGAGTTGTTTCCAACGTCGGCAACGGCACACAAATCTCCAATAATTCAGCGTTTATTCCCGACAAATGCCCCTCCCCACAGCGGCTCCTTAGGTCTCAGTCCCCAGGTGTGCCTTGTGGAGAGGGGCAGGGCGCTCTCCTCCCAGGTAGTGAGGCCTGCCTGCGTTGTTCCCTCCTTCTCTCCACTCTCCGTGCTGGAGGATCAGGAGGGGGTGGCCCTTGCTCATCGCCTGAGCTCTTGTCTCTCATGTTCATCCTGCCCCTGTTCCTCCCTGCCTTCAAGCCCTCCCAATCCTGAAAGGCCCTGGCCTGCCTCGGCCTGCTCCTCCCCATATTCCTCCAAAGCCAAGGACGCCTCCCCCTCCATCTCCATCGGCTCCAGTTCCAGCTCATCTTCCTCAGCAGATTCAGGCTCCGATGGGGGCATGACACAAAAATGCTCTACTCCTCTGACCTAATTTCCTGGGTTTGTTTGTTTATATCCCACCTTTATTACTTTTACAAATAACTCAAGACAGCAAACAAAGCCAACAAATCTTCCTCCTCCTGTTTTCCCCACAACAACAACCCTGTCAGGTGGGCTGGGCTGAGAGTGACTGGCCCAAAGTCTCCCAGCCGGCTTTCATGGCTAAAGTGGGACTTAAACTCACAGTCTCCCACTTTCTAGACTGTTGATTTTACCACGAGGCCAAAGTTGGGTTTGTACAACACATGATGTCATGAGACAAATGAGTTTGGCTTCCTTTAACAAAAAGAAAAAAGAGGGCTGAACCATTTGTGGGTTTAAAGCCAATGTCCTCTCCGGGTCCTTCTCTGGCCTGCCGAGCCCTTTGCTGTCCTCTTGGCCCAGCTTTTGGGATGAGCCCTGCCCTTTTCCTTGAAGTAATATGTAGCCACCTGGCAAGGCTAGCAAGAGAAACAAGGCCTAAAAAGGGGCCTTCTTTAAAATGGCGGAGGAATTCAGGCCGAGAGGGAAGAGTCCAGGACCCCAGCAGTGAAGAAGAAATGCCTCATCAGGGGGCACAAAAGCTGACTGAGGCCAGGAGGAAGAGCCTCAAGATCGACTTGGTTAAAAAAATGAGGGAGCTTCAAGCAGAGTTAAAGGAGGAAGGAGATAAATCAGCCCCTTGGACTCGGAAGGGCTTGGCAGGGACGTCCAAACAAAAGAATCAGCCGAGGAAAGGCTTGACTCCTCCGGGCTCAGAGCCTGCCCAGACCGCTAGCCGAGGGGCCGATGCTCTGTGGAAAAACCAGCTCGATCTGGCAAAAGTTCAGAAAAGTGCAACTGACATTTGATTGGATCTGGCCGAGATGCAGGATCAGGTAAAAGAAATAAGTGGAGAATTAGAGGAATCAGGGAAAAAGCAGAAAATCTACTTTAAAGAGTATCTTATCTCAAGGCTGAACAATTGCCAGAATTAAAGCTTTCAGGTCAAGGGTGTCCATAGGTTTTTCTCTCCTTAGGCCAATCAAATGCACAAGCCAAGAAATACACTAATAAGATTTGTGAGCAGGCAGGTGAAAGAAGCTGCTGGACTAAAAGAGAAAAATTGAGGTGGGGATTAAGTCCAGGATAGTAATAGAGCCAGTTTGCTCTAGTGGTTAAGGCACCCGGCTGGAAACAAGGAGGCGCTGAGTTCAAGTGCTGACTGAGGCAAGAAAGCCGCTGGGTGACTTTGTGCCGGTCACTCTCTCTCAGCCTGACCCACCTCACAGGGTTGTTGTTATGGGGAAAACAAGAGGAAGGAGGATTAGGTATGTTCACTTCCTTGAATTACGAGGGCAATTCGGAAATAAACCTCCGTTTAGATATCAATGACAGACACTCGCAGATACAGAACTTTTATTATACACATTAGAAAACTACATTACATTACTTTTTGACATAATCGCCACTCAAATCGAGGCACTTGTCATAACGTCTTCCAAGGTTTGAACTTCCCTAGTAGTACTCGCTCAGTGCCAAATCTTGGGGGGGGGGTCTCTCTTCTGCCAAATTCAACATGGCGCAGAGACAGAGCCCAGGCCAACCCACAGAGAGCCCCTTCCTCTCTTCTGGAGCTCCTCCAACCGCCCTGCCTTCCCTTCAGGTTTTGCCTTCACGGGACCTTCTGGGAAAGCTCCCCATTCCTTGCCAGAGACCTTAAATTCACAAGGGCAAATTTAGACCATGATTTGCCTAAAGATCTGAGAAGCATGATTTTACTGCAGAAACAAAATTAACTTCAAAGCTTCATTTTGCCAGATCACGGATAGGTCAGTGGCAAAGATAAGCAAGTTGAACTGTTAAGAGACCCAATCCTTTGGGGGGGGGGGACTGTGTTAAACCAGAAAAAACTCTCTAAAACAGAAGTTCTCAACTCTGAATCGCCCTTCCTAGGGAGAAACGAACGAATTTAAGAGGAGGTGCAAACCGGGTAAGCTTTGCCCTTAAAACAACACACCCAATGTGAGAATCGACTCCATTTCTCTCGGAACAACTGGGTGTTGATCACATGAATTCCTTCTTCATTGGGAACGTTTCTTCTGGAACTAGGTTTCAGGTTTCGTGCCTTGCAGAAGGCACGTTGGTGTTGAAAATCAGCTGAACTGAAGAGGAAGAAGTGGAAAATGAAAGCTGTCGTGATAAGTCTCACTCAAGTGTGTGGCTTAATAGAGCTTCAGTACCAAGGGGCAGTCTACCTTAGAAGATCTAGGCCTCTTGGATAAAAAGGAAAAGACTGACCCTTTGGCTTTCTGAAAAGAGCAGCATTCCTCAATACTGGAACTTGTCTAAAAAAGGATCCTGTCATTTGATGTTCAGCTTCATCTATTCTGCAATTCTACAATTATTTTTGTGGTCTGGACTGCTTATGAGAAATGATATCTAAATTTAAAAACCCAGGGAGAGAATTTCTCTTCTCTCTCTCTCTCTCTCTCTCTCTCTCTCTCTCTCTCTCCCTCCCTCCCTCCCTCAATCTCTCTCTTTCTCTCTCTGTCCTTAAACACAGCATCATCTAACAATACTTTGGCATTCAGAAAAAATGTTTCTGCACCTAAGCAGAAATAACAAACCCTAGACAGAGAGATGTTGAGACCAAAAGAAACCCAACATCTAATCACAAAGGGAATCGAACTGGAAGCTGACCAGGAGTTGTATAAGGGAGTTTTGCTTAGTCAGCTAGCTCAGTGGAGCTTCCATATGAAGAGGCAGTCTACAAGCAAAGAGCCACGGCTCCTGTGTCAAAAGATGAGAAATAAGCAGCTCTGGTGGTTTGTTAGTAGGTTCCTAGAGATTTGGGCTGGCATTGGTGTGTGTAGAAAAGGTGGAGAAGGAGAGCTTTGATTGGATCCCAAGGGAGGCCTGTCATCTCCTGGGGATTCTACTGGTTGATGATGTCATCCGTCCAGCTCAACTGTCACTTCCGCTGGGCGATCTAAGTGAAGATGGCTTTCAAGAGGTAAGTAGGTCTTCTTACCCATTGTGTAGCCAACTTCTCAGAGGATTGGGAGATTCCAGGGGTGGGAACAGCCCTTTGTTGTCCTCTTAGGAAAGGGGGAATGGGACAAATTTGTTCCAGAGCAGTTTTATCTTTTAATTCCTTATTGGCGCTAAGAGACTCGATCGGTTACTCCCCAATTAATCCGGATCACATGGCGTACTTAAGCTCCGAATTAAGGAAAACTTTTTAAAACCAGTAAAACCAAACCAAGGTTAAAAGTGATGAGCTCAACCCAGAAGCATTATTTTTCCACTCTGCTTTTTTAAATTCAAGGGATTCTGGAAAACAGGCTTCAGTTGTTCCCTTTCCTTCCATTCCTTTTTCTCTCTTCTAGGGCCTTCTTCAAGTTGTTTTCCTGCTTCCGGAGGAAAACAAGGAAAGCGAGCGATCCAGGGGCCGATGCTCCCAGTTCCCCAACCTGCCGACTGGAGGGCAGCCCCAAGGCTCCTGAGCAACGACGAGTCACTTTCGTTGTGGATGTGGAGCTCCAGAAAGTGGAGCGATGTGGTGAGTAGATGCTCAGGGATGGGCTGGGACCTTGAGAAGGAGAGGAAGCAGCTCTTTAGGAGGGGATTCCTCCATGTAGGGATAGACAGGGAGTCCTTGACTTACAACAGTTCCCTGGAGAGACCGTTTCAAGGTATAATAGCACTGAGAAAAATGGCATGATCGTTTTTCACACTTACGACCGCTGCAGCATCCCCACAGTCACATGATCAAACTCAGACACTGACTCATAATTATGAGGTTGTAGTATCCCAGGGTCTTGTGATCACCTTTTGCGACCTTCTGACAAGAAAAATCAACGGGGAAGCAATGATTCAATTAACAACTGTGGCGGGGAAGGTCATAAGATGGGACAAAAGTCAATTAACAACTGTCTAATAAGAGGAATCGGGTCAGAAGGGGAAGAACGCTGGAAAGATGAGCCTGGTTTTGGAGGGTTTTCTTTATCTGGGGGAGACCTAAAACTTGGCCGAGCACCTGCCTCTCCATTCCCAGATCTCCCCAGGAACGACGCGACACAAAAGGAGAAGAAGATTCTCTTCAAGAAAACGGACATCAGAAAAGAAGAGAATATACCACGCCAGGCTTCTTGCTGCAGAAGAGACCGATGGAGGAGCCAGAAGATATGGGAAGAGGTCCAGGAGAGGATCCAGAAGACAGACCAACCAGTAGGTACCCCTGGGAATCAGAGGGTCCCATAGCTCAGCTGTTCTCCCAGGTGGAAATCCCAGTCTCAATGGGATTCAAAATTTTCCTCGGGATGGAGAGAGACTCAGAAGGGTTTCAACCTTCTCTTCTGAAAGGGAGAACACGGGAGACCCTGGGGGCAAGTTGCCCAACAGCCTCCCCAACTTACAGCCTGACTCTTCTCTCTTGCAGCAGGAGCGCAGTATCCTTCAAGGCCTCTCTTCCATCGCCACTCTGTTTCAGCTGAAGCGGAGTGGGCAAATGGCAGTCCCAGAGCCAAGAAATAAGAATCTCTACAGCCTCGCTGTCTTGGTAAGTCAGAGGGAGGCAGGGGGCAATTGGAGGCAAGCAAAGCAGGACAGAGAGACAGGAGCAGTAGAAGGAGGGTACAAAAACTGCCCCTGCTCTGACAAATCGTATCCTGTGCAAAGGGTCCTTAACCGGGGGCTAATTCTCCTTTCTACTGAGAGGGAAGCTGTAGCAGAAGAACAGATCAAAAGGGGCTGGGAGAAATAGGAAGGGCTGGGCTGGAGCATCATGGCTGACTTTCCCTTCTGTGCTTCTCTCCACTCTTGATTCCTGCCAGGCTCTGACGGAGGACAACCATTCAAGCAGCTTCACGGCAGGACTAGCTGCAATGCTTGCCGTTTATGACATCAGGTCAGCCTTTTCTTTCTTTTGCCTGCTATTCTCTCAGAAAAAATGAACCCCAGGGCTGTTCACTAAGATGGGCACTGATGTCTCTTCTTTCCTTTGATCTCGCAGCAAGGTTCCTCCAGCCATGGACCCAAATGTTGAGTCGCAGCTCCTGAAGATCTTTGGGTCCGTGTGGATGTCCTCCATGAAGAACGGAGAGGAGAATATTTCAGAGGTACCACCTTCAGCAACATTTCTGGGAGTTCCTTTCTGGTATTGGAACCGCTAGGAAAACATTTCACACGTCATCATCTCTGTCCTTCATTTCAGGAAGAGAAGAAGCTGCTGGAGGAGGCCTTTGGCCTCCTGCTCCGAGGCCTCCTGCAACAATTGGCGAAAACGGAGCATTTCATTTTTATTTTGAAGGTAAGGGCATCCATGTCCCAGGGAAGCTCGAAGGAAAATTGGGCCATTGGAAACATTCACCAAATCAGGTGTTAGAACTCCAGTGAAATCTTCCACTGGGAACAATCTAAGTAGGGATAGTTCTTGAGGACAGGCATCATGTAGTATGGGAATTTGGCTTGCCACATGCGCTGTTTTCCAACATTCAGGGACCTCTTCACAAAGAGGCCTCTTTAACTCTAATGCCGCATGGCCAGAATTACAGATGAGAGACAAAACGTGTTTATAGGGTCCTTTGCTTGAAATGCCATCCCAACCTTCCACCTTCCAAAGAGGCTGAATTTAAGAAGCTGGGAGTAGCCATAGAGGGTGAGGGCGGCTTTAAAGGCCTGAAGAACGTACCCTAAATTACACAGGTGTGTTTTGACATTGAAATTCCCGAGAACAGGAAGTTCTCAACAAAGGTAATTTTTTTTCTCCAATTCCACAGCACTTTGAGAAACACGGCCGGCAATGCTTCTCGTCTGCCTGGAATCAGCTACTCTATTATGGAACCCACAGTAGGATTAACGTATGTAGAAAAATGAAAATAAGATTGCAAATTATGGGTCCCCCACTGTTTTTGGGAGCCCATCCTCATATAACCCCCCTCTCTTGGGAGAAAAGGGCAGGGGGGCAAGGGGTTCTTTTTCCTTTCGTTCCACTTGATGGTGGACTAGGGAATCCCTGGACAAGGTGTTTTACTGCTAGTGTTTGTATTGATGGGCCAAGTGAACATGGGGAATGACTCAGCAAGACACTTTGGCAACAGTACGATGGACTTCTTTCTTTCTCTTCCAGCTCACTGAAGCCCAGAGGGCATTTCCACACTTTCCACTGGAAATGGCGATGGCTGGATATGAGGACGGATTCATCAATGAAGGTAACCTTCTTTTGGAACATTAAGGTGTGTGTGTGTGTGTGTGTGCGTGCGAGAAGGTATCAACACATGAAAGGAAGGACAAAAGCCCCCTACTTTGTATCCCAAATGGGATTTAAGTATTACTCACCTTTCAACTGATCATGTAACAACTGTTCAAATTTAAGACACAGTGGGAAAAAGACCCTTATAACTCATTGTCAACTATTATAAAAGTGATGATATAATTGGCCAAAACTTCTGGACTCAATTATTGTTGTAAATTGAAGACTACCCTTATCTGGTTTCCAGCAATGTAGCCAAGAGCTTAAATTTCAACAAATCTGTATCCCTCAGGTGTTCTCATTGTGATGATAGGCATACGCTTCCCTTCCATTTGCCACCTTCCTTCCTTCCTTTGTCTCACCTTTTGTCCCCATGCAGGTGACCTAACAATAGAGGAGCTGTGACGTCTTCACCCCCTGCCGCCGTTGGACACAGGATGGATGAAAAGGAGCTCCATTCTATCTCAAGGAAAGTCCCTTCGTTTCTCCCATCTAGTATCAATTATTACACCTTATTGTTATATTTGCTCTGTTCTACTCTTCTGAACTTAAAATACAGTAAATTCTGATATTTGTGCTTTCAGATTCTTGGACTGCCTCATCCATTCAAGAACGGATCTTTCAGCTACTGAAGGCCACCATTGATTTTGGAAGATTGCGACGAGGCTACTCGTGTTGTGGAGCAGATACAAACTCTCGTCAGTTTTCGTGTGCTGTAGCAGGTTGGTGATGTGGAGGGTTGGACTAAGAAATGGTTCACTTTCTGCAAATGTGGGCTTTTCCTCTCTCTAGTGTACGATTCATGCTGTATTTTGCAATGTGGTTTTTCCCTCTTCTTAGGACGTTGGGACAGCAATCAACGTGGCGCCTGGAACTCACCTACTTTCTTTGACTGTTGCCAACTGGGCCATCCTCTCTCCAGGCTGGAGGAACCATTAAAGACCCTGCGATTCCACAGGCCCCACTGACGGATGGACTAAGAGATTTCACAGGGAAGTGTCAGCCCTTCCAGCTAATGTTTCTTGCATCTGTCTGACATTTATATGTCCCCATTTAGATGCCACTCATTTAAGAGAAACACGAGATAAAGAAAATAGAAATTCAGCAAAAAGGGCTACATGAACAGCATCTTGCAAGTCTTAAACTACAAACCTCCGACTTCAACTTTTTACTTCTGGATCCATTACAGCAGCTGCTTCCTACGTTTCTTTCTTCGACCTTTAAGTTACTGGGGGCTCTTCCTGACAGATTCCATTACCCTAATTTAGGTTATAATAGTATGTCCGTTTCCAGCACAATTTTTCATTTGAGACTGATATTCCTCTAATGCGCCTCTGTGCAGCATGAGGTATGTGATGAGTCAAGTACTTTTATTATTTTATCAAAATCTAATATGGTGAACTACAAGGAAAATGAAAATAATGGGGAAAGAAAGGAAGAAAAGAGAAAGAGGAAAATGTGTAGGAAAAAGGGAAAAAGAAAAGAAAAGAATAGCATTGAGTTACAACGTATTTTGGAGCAGTAGAATAAGCAATAACTTACAACCTCAACTTTTTATTTCACAAAATAATATATACAGTATAAGGTGCCAAAGGGTCAAAGCAATTCATACGTCAGAGAAAGCAAAGATTATTATTGATGGAGACTTAACTAAGCCATGTCATATCCCAAAGGGTACGAGGAAAGGAAGCCCCTTATCTCCCCTGCTGTTTACCTCGGTGTTGGAAGTTTTCAATAAAGATATTAGGCAAGATGAGAAAATCACAAGTATAAATCTTAAAAAGGAAGATTATAAACTGACAACATTTACCGATGAGTTAGTTATCCAGAAAATACACTAAGGAATATTTGATAAAGAAACTAAATGACTTTGGAGCTTTAGTTGGCTATAAAATAAATAAACAGAAAACAACAATCTTTGTTAAGAATATGGTTCTCAGGACTATGAAATACTAAATAAAAAGTCAGTTTTAAGTTGGAGAAAAAGTTGGAATATCTGTGTTTACATGGACAACAGAATTCTGAACTGTTTTGAAATAACTTTGAACCTTTTTGTCACAAAATCTAATATGGAGAACCAGAAGGAAAATGAAAATAATGGGAAAAGAAGGGAAGAAAAGAGAAAGAGGAAAAAGTGTAGGAAAAAGGGGAGAAGAGAAGAGAAGAGAAGAGAAGAAAAGAGAAGAGAAGAGAAGAGAAGCACTGAGTTACAACTTCTTTTGGAGCAGTAGAATAAGCAATAACATACAATCTCAACATTTTAATTCACAAATATTATACATAAGGTGCCCAAACTGTTTATAAAACTGGTGAAAGCAATCCATCCATCAGAGCAAACAAAGTTTATTATTGATGGAGACTTAACTAAACCATGTCAAATCCCAAAGGGTCCAAGAAGAGGAAGCCCCTTATCTCCCCTGCTGTTTACCTTGGTGTTGGAAGTTTTCAATAAAGATATTAGGCAAGATGAGAAAATCACAAGTATGAATCTTAAAAAGGAAGTTATTAAACTCATTTGCTGATGAGTTAGTTATCCAGAAAAAACACTATAGAATATTTGATAAAGAAACTAAATGACTTTGGAGCTTTAGTGGGCTATAAAATAAATAAACAGAAAACAACAAATGTTTGTTAAGAATATGGCTTCTCAGGACTATGAAATACTAAATAAAAAGTCAGGATTTAAGTTGGAGAAAAAGTTTACATTGACAACAAAATTCTGAACTGTTTCAAGATAACTTTGAGCCTTTTTGTCAGAAAAGTAAAAAAGACTTATTAGGATGAGATAAATTGCAAATATCTTATTGGGTAGAATCTCTGCAATTAAGATGAATGTCCTTCCAAAGATGCTTTTTGTGTTTCAGACTCTTTTTCTGTACCTGATGCTCCATTTGAACAATGTCAGACAAACATCTCGAAGGTTTATATGGCAAAGGGGAAAAAACCAAGAATTAGATATAAATTATTGCAAACTGATAACTAAAGAGGAGGTTTGGGATTACCAGGTTTGAAATTGTACGTTGATGCCTGTTATCTGGTCTGGCTAACAGAGCGGGTGACTCTCTAAAATCAGAGGAGAGTTGAGCTGCAGTGCCATGAATTAAGATTTGGATGGCACGCCAATTTATGCTATGAAAAAGTTGAAGGAAATGATGATTTCAACAGCCGTTTTGTTAGACATGCCATCCTGTGAGTTTGAAATAAATATAAAATAATATTTTTCTCTGCAAAAATAAGCCCTTCGGTGTCGTTCCAGGAAGCTTTGTGTTGTTTTTGGGAAAAGAATTGACAGTGAGGCTAGACTAGTGGACCTATAGTCAAATAATATTTTTCTGTTATGGTGACCCTCTACTCAAATCTACAGAAGAGTTGGAATTAGAAGGAAGTGTTGGCCATTGATTTATATATTTACAGTTGAATGAAATAATTAGATTTTTAATAATCTATGCATTTGGTTTTGTAAAAAATTATACGCAAATTCTGTTGTGTGGTAGTGATTAACCAATTATTGTGAAGGTTTTTAAATTGCTATTGAACACGGAGAATGAATTTGTAAAGCATTGTATGATTCAGTGGGCAAAGAATCTTGGATATAATTAAATGCTTCAACAATGGGAAAACATATGAACAAGAGTTTTAAAATTTAAATTATAGCTTAAAAGAAAATTTTTACAAGATGATATACTATTCGTATCTAACACCGGACAAATTGTCAAGAATGTATAAAGGCGTTCAAATGAATTTTGGAAATGTAAATGTAAAGAAGGACCATTTTACCATGTATGGTGGACATGTGACAAAGCAAAGAAGATTCTTAAAGTGAATATCAGCATAAATTCAGAGACTTTTCTCTTAGGCTGAATGGATAAAGAACTTGAAAGAAATGGAACTTTGATGTTATATATATGCTGACAGAGGAAAAATAATTCCACAAAAATGGAAGGATACTTTGATTCCCACAGTGGACACAACTGGCTGCAATACATTGATGGAGTTAAGAAAGACACTAAATGGACTGCTTTACTTAAAGAAAAGAACACAATTTTGTTTCTATTGGAAACCTCTTTTGGACTTGTGCTTTGTGCTTTGATGGACTTTGTAATAACTGAAATATAGTTTTTGTTGTACTCTTGCACCGGCTAACATGGGATTTTTTTGTATTTTAAATTTGCTTTTTCAAACGTATGACTAATAAGTTCCCATAAGGCTTCACTTTCAGAAAAATGCCTCCCTTTCAGAGACGGGGACAGGCAGGAGAGCGTTGGATACACTGCAGATCACAGTCTCACTTTCAGCTGTTCTGAAGCCTCCGTGATCAAAGATAAATTCAAGCTCAACCTTGGGAAGCGCTGAGAATGTTTCTTACCCAGACACATTTAGATGTTTTCCCTTTGCAAATGTTTCTCTTACTGAGCATGCAATGCTCTTTTCTATGGCTGTGCTCACATATTATTGGATGCTTTAATTTCTGTGATGTAACTGGACAGATGGCTGTTTCTAAACCAATCAATTTTTGCTTTGAAGTTCTTTGTTGTGCTAATATAAAAGTCAATGTAAACCCTTTTAGCGAGGTTTCCCCTTTTCATATGGAGCCCCGCTTTATCAAAGTACTTTATAAAATGCTTTTAAATCATTTTCTGACTTGCTTGTTTATTGGAAAAGCATGTAGAACGAGGCAGAACTTCTAGAGCCAGATTTGGCAAACAGCTTGAGGTGGGGAAAAAATGTAACTTTGATTTTGATTTTTTGCTGTTAGATAGTTTGTTGTTGTTTTAGAAATGGCTAGTAGATATTATTATATAAAAGTAAAAATACATCCAGAGCCTGTGTATGTCTAGAACCTAGAATAACAGGCTTGGAAGGGTCCTTGGAGGTCTTCTAGTCCAGCCCTCTGCCTGAAAAATGATCCAGCTGAGCTCTCGTAGATTTCCTCCTGGGGAATGACCTTGGAAAGAGGCGAAAGAGATGCTTCTAGACACCCCAACCTGCAACCGGATCACCCGGAAGCAGTGAAGAATGAAGAATGATGGCCCTACAGAGGTTCTTCTCTCCTGCACCGGATTGTCACCAGATGCCTTCAGACAGAGGGAACCCAAGAGAACCGACTGCCTCCTTCATCCAGACGAGCTCAACAGGGAGGTTTTGTCCAGATTCTTCCTTCCTTGCAATCGGAAGACCCCCATCCTCCAGCATCCTCCAGCTCTCCACCCTCAGGGCTCTTCAACGTACAACGTACAACTGGCTAATATTTATGACAGTTGCTCTGTCCCAGAGTCACGTGATAATCTTTTGCAACCGTCGCAGCTGGCTTCTGACAAGCAAAATCAAGGGAGGAAGCCAGAGTTGCTTAACAGGCACACGATTCACTTAACAGCTTCTGACTCACTGAACAACCACAGCAAACTGGCCATGAAACGGGGCACGACACATTTAACAACTGCCTTGTGCTCTATTGTCGTAAATCGACAACTACGTTTAAAGTAAATTTTTATATAGAAAAGTGTGCACCTAGCTATCTGGAAGAAGCCGTCCGTGTGTCATAAACACAATATAAATTCTTTGCAGATAGTTCTCAACTTATGATTGGTCACTTAACAACCATTCAAAGGTACAAGGGAGCCCAGAGCCACCCATGACCCAGATTCAAAGTTGTTTGCAGCTTCCCATGGTCACATTACAGAGATGAAGAACATTTATGTTGGGGGAAAAAGTGAAGTAAAGTGAAGGGAAGGGAAGGGAAGGGAAGGGAAGGAAAAAGGAAGGGAAAGGAAGGGTGGGGAGGGGAGGGGAGGGGAGGAGAGGAGAGGAGAGGAGAGGAGAGGAAAGGAAAGGAAAGGAAAGGAAAGGAAAGGAAAGGAAAGGAAAGGAAAGGAAAGGAAAGGAAAGGAAAGAGTATTTCTAGAATCACTTTGCTTCAACTGAACACATGTTCAATCACACAACAACATCCTGTGATGAAAATAACTCAGTGGAAAACTAGTACTTCTGGCATGAACTCATCACTCAAATTTCAAAAGTTTTTCCTAATTGAGAGGTTAAGGATGCTAAGCGATCCCCAGCAATTGGAAAGTAATCAATCTACTCTTTTAGCAGGTAGGAAAGGGAAAACTGCTCTATTTACCCTATTTACCTTTCCTAAGAGGACCACAAATGGCTGATTCCACCTCTGGAATCTCCCAATGCCCTGAGAAGGTGGCTACAATGGGGAAGGTTACCCAGAACCCAGGAGCCCTTCTGAAGACTACTCACATCTTGGCAGCCATCTTCACTGAGATCACTGAGAGCTGACAGTAACTGACAGTTGAGCTGGATGGATGACATCATCAAACCAGTAGAATCCCCAAGGAGATGATTATGACAAGCCTCCTTTGGGATCCTATCAAAGATCACCTTCTCCACCATTTCTACACACATCAATGCCAGACCAAGGTCTCTAGGAACCTCCAACAAATCACCAAAGCTGCCTATTTCTCATCTTTTGGCATAGAAGGCATGGCTCTTTGGTTGTAGACTGCTTCTTCATATGGAAGCTCCACTGAGCTAGCTGACTGAGCAGGAGTCACTGATACAGTTGTTGGTCAGCTTCCACTCCTATTCCCTTTGTATTGCCATGCTGTGTGTTTTTTATTTGTCCCAATATATATGAGCCAGAAGTGTGCAGTAGCAGCGGAAAATGCCAACTCAATCCGAGGTTGCCTTAAGAGAGGGATAGAATCAAGATCATATGAAGTATTAGTACCACTTTATGAAGCCTGAGTAGTATCACACTTAAAATACTGCATCCAGTTTTGGTCACCATATTATAGAAAAGATGTAGAGACTCTGGAAAGAGTGCAGAAAAGAGCAATAAAGATGATTAGGGGACTGGATACTAAAACACATGAAGAACGGTTCTACTCGTGAAGGACTCAGGATGTGTACTTGGGGTTTTAAATTCCCACCAGATTTAACAAACGAGAGAGACAAATGCAACAAACGCATGCTGTGTGACTCAGGAGAAAACATGTCAGCTGCATCTGGTTGAAAGTACCTGTGCTCCAGCATTCGCCACTTCACTGTGCTCCACCAGATAGATGGTTTTAATCAGCATAATAGTATAATAATCAGTGTAGTCACCACAAATCTCTAGGCCCGAGACTGACAAGGAGTCCTGCAAATCTGGCCTCCTCAGTTAACACAGCAGTGAGAGCATAGAAGCAAGAAAGCTTCAACGATTTTTGTGACAGATATTAATGAACACGTGGCAAAATATGTAAGCATATAAAAAGACAAGAGAACTAAATATTATCCATTTAAATTCATTCACTTTCACGCTTTGGCAGTTGAGGAAAGTGCTAATATTTTTCTGACTGATACTTGATAATTTACATTAAATATAGGCATGGCGTTGATTTGGATTACGAAATGTCATTTGGTAGGACTCTTTAATTAGATATAGGGTCTCCAGCTAAACACAGGGTTGGACTATAAAAACCTCCAAGGTCCCTTCCAACTCTGTTATTCTGTTATTCTTTCCAGACTATAGACCCTGTGGGGAAACTGATGATGTTTGAACTGGAACTGGCATCAGAGACTATTATAAAAGAAACAAGCTCAATTTAAGAAAATGATTATAGTCACCTCTGATGGGTTCTTTTGATGTTAGGGAGAAGTCTCAAGTGAGACAGGAAATCCTGTATGAAATCTTAGGGATTTAACAGAATAACAACAAAATAACAATTTATTAATTTATAACAGAAGGATTTCTGACACATGGAAAGAAGTTAAATTCATAAGGGACATTGAAATCAAATATATTCCATTATACTAGAGTTAGAGGGTGAGGACTAATTTATGGCTTCAAAATTCTCATAATATTCAGCTCAACACAGTTGCTCATGAATGGATGAAAAGGACTGCAGCTCTGTCTCAGCGAAAGGCCCTTTATATGTTCCATGTATAACTTTCAACTGTTACAAAGAATTGCTGAACTTGGAAACACCCAAGCCCCGTTCTGCCCGCCCAGTGAAGGATTTTGCATTCCTGAAGGAAGTCTGAGATTTTAGAATCTTTTGTAGGTGATGGAAACTTATGTGGGTCATCAGATTATCCCTGCATTAATGTTTACCTTATACTTATCAAAAATCATGGCTTGACATTCCATTCCTTGCAGCAAGAAAACTTTGCAGTCTGCTTCTTGAGGCATCATGTTCTCCACGGAAGTTTATCTGGAAGCAGTGAAAGAAAGAGACTCTAGAAAGAGTACAGAGAAGAGCAACAAAGATGAGTAGGGGACTGGAGGCTAAAACATGTAAGGAACGGCTGCTGGAATTGGGTATGTCTAGTTTAACGAAGAGAAGGACGAGGGGGGACATGATAGCAGTCTTCCAATATCTCAGGGGCTGCCACAAAGAAGAGGGAGTCAAGCTATTCTCCAAAGCGCCTGAAGGCAGGACAAGAAGCAGCGGATGGAAACTAATCAAGGAGAGAAGCAACCTGGAACTAAGGAGAAATTTCCTGATGGTGAGGACAATTAATCAGTGGAACGACCTGCCTCCAGAAGCGGTGAATGCTCCAACACTGGAAGTTTTTAAGAAGAGACTGGACAGCCATTTGTCTGAAATTGTATAGGGTTTCCTGCCTGAGCAGGGGGTTGGACTAGATGACCTCCAAGGTCCCTTCCAACTTTATTATTATTATTATTATTAAAATGGGATAGAAAATGACTTAATGACTTTTGAAAGGGGGTGACAAAACAGCCATTGAAATGTTTACCCAGAAGAAAGAGAATGAACACAAATCTATTTGGAAATAGCTTCATTCTATGTTTAAAAGGAGTGAAAATTGTTGTTGGATTAATAGTTAGTACCAATTTATAATACCTTGGTAAGACCACATTTGGAATATTGCATCCAGTTTTGGTTGCCATAATATAAAAAAATGTTGAGACGGTTGAAAGAGACTGAAGAACGGTTGCAGGAATTGGGTCTCTTGCTCGGGAGGGGGGGGTTGGACTGGAGGACCTCAAGGCTCTCCTCCAAATCTATTTTTCTGTTTTGTTATTGTGTTATTCTTCTATGATCCCATCAAGCCGAAAGAAAGTCCAGAATAGTATAGGATCTCCTGCCATGGGTAGGGGCTTGAATTAAAGACCTCCAAATTCCTTTCAACCATACTATTCGCTATTCCATGATATGGGTCTGATTTGTAAAATACACTACCTTTTCAAACATAGTATTTTAGTCATAGTGAATTTTCAGGTCACCTGTTTAATGAGGGTCAAAGGAGCAATTCCTATGTCTATTAAGAGCTGAGGTGCCAGAGTGGTTAGAATGTAGTATTTCAGGCTAATTCTGTTGACTGCCAGCAGCTCAATTCTCAACGGCTCAAGGTTGACTCAGCTTTCCATCCTTCCGTGGTCGGTAAATTGAGGACCCAGATTGTTGGGGGAATATGCTGATTCTGTAAGCTACTTAGAGAGGGCTGTGAAGCACTGTGAAGCGATATACGTCTTAGTGCTATTACTATTCCAAGAATATGCAAGCAATTGTGACAGACTAGCAAGTAAGAAAAACAAAAATAGGAAAGTGGACAGCATTATTAGTTAAAGTCCATACGTTTCTGTAATTATTAGCATTATTAAAAGGTACTTGGAAGTTCTCCATCCTTAATCCAAATTGTGATGACCCAGGGCACGGTACAGAGGCAACAGAGTCAGCTGGCAGTTCAAACCGCCCCTTTCTTGCTCCAAATGTTCCCCAAATGCTCCCACTTTCCTGGCAAGTCCCCGAACAAGAAACGATACACAAACACACAAACACACTTTCAGCAGCCTCTAGCTGCAAGTAGTTTCAAACGTTTTTAAGATTAGAACAGCAGTTTACTCAAGGCCAAGTAGATAAGAAAGAAAGGAACATACCTCAAAATCTTAACGAGTCTGTGAAAATACAAACTTGCCTTAGTAGTTTCAGAAGAGAAGCCAAAATTCAAACTGAGGTTTGGAACACAAAATCAAGTTTGTCGGCCAGTCCAATGGTCAGAGTTTCAGGGTTTACGAGTAGAAATCACAACACAGAACAAGAGAACAGAGAGTTGTTTCCAACGTCGGCAACGGCACACAAATCTCCAATAATTCAGCGTTTATTCCCGACAAATGCCCCTCCCCACAGCGGCTCCTTAGGTCTCAGTCCCCAGGTGTGCCTTGTGGAGAGGGGCAGGGCGCTCTCCTCCGGGTAGTGAGGCCTGTCTGCGTTGTTCCCTCCTTCTCTCCACTCTCCGTGCTGGAGGATCAGGAGGGGGTGGCCCTTGCTCATCGCCTGAGCTCTTGTCTCTCGTGTTCATCCTGCCCCTGTTCCTCCCTGCCTTCAAGCCCTCCCAATCCTGAAAGGCCCTGGCCTGCCTCGGCCTGCTCCTCCCCATATTCCTCCAAAGCCAAGGACGCCTCCCCCTCCATCTCCATCGGCTCCAGGTCCAGCTCATCTTCCTCAGCAGATTCAGGCTCCGATGGGGGCATGACACAAACATGCTCTACTCCTCTGACCTAATTTCCTGGGTTTGTTTCTTTATATCCCACCTTTATAACAAAATAAACTCAAGACAAACAAATCAACAAATAACTCAAGACAGCAAACAAAGCCAACATAGCTTCCTCCTCCTGTTTTCCCCACAACAACAACCCTGTCAGGTGGGCTGGGCTGAGAGTGACTGGCCCAAAGTCTCCCAGCCGGCTTTCATGGCTAAAGTGGGACTTAAACTCACAGTCTCCCACTTTCTAGACTGTTGATTTTACCACGAGGCCAAACTTGGGTTTGTACAACACATGATGTCATGAGACAAATGAGTTTGGCTTCCTTTAACAAAAAGAAAACAGAGTGCTGAACCATTTGTGGGTTTAAAGCCAATGTCCTCTCTGGGTCCTTTTCTGGCCTGCCAAGCCCTTTGCTGTCCTCTTGGCCCAGCTGTTGGGCTGAGCCCTGCCCTTTTCCTTGAAGTAATATGTAGCCACCTGGCAAGGCTAGCAAGAGAAACAAGGCCTAAAAAGGGGCCTTCTTTAAAATGGCGGAGGAATTCCGGCCGAGAGGGAAGAGTCCAGGACCACAGCAGCGAAGAAGAAATGCCTCATCAGGGGGCACAAAAGCTGACTGAGGCCAGGAGGAAGAGCCTCAAGATCGACTTGGTTAAAACAATGAGGGAGCTTAAAGCAGAGTTAAAGGAGGAAGGAGATAAATCAGCCCCTTGGACTCGGAAGGGCTTGGCAGGGATGTCCAAATAAAAGAATCAGCCGAGGAAAGGCTTCTCCTCCGGGCTCAGAGCCTGCCCAGACCGCTAGCCGAGGGGCCGATGCTCTGTGGAAAAACCAGCTCGATCTGGCAAAAGTTCAGAAAAGTGCAACTGACATTTGATTGGATCTGGCCGAGATGCAGGATTAGGTAAAAGAAATAAGTGGAGAATTAGAGGAATCAGGGAAAAAGCAGAAAATCTACTTTAATGAGTATCTTACCTCAAGGCTGAACAATTGCCAGAATTAAAGCTTTCAGGTCAAGGGTGTCCATAGGTTTTTCTCTCCTAAGGCCAACCAAATGCACAAGCCAAGAAATACACTAATAAGATTTGTGAGCAGGAAGGTGAAAAAAGCTGCTGGACTAAAAGAGAAAAATTGAGGTGGGGATTAAGTCCAGGATAGTAATAGAGCCAGTTTGCTCTAGTGGTTAAGGCACCCGGCTGGAAACAAGGAGGCGCTGAGTTCAAGTGCTGACTGAGGCAAGAAAGCCGCTGGGTGACTTTGTGCCGGTCACTCTCTCTCAGCCTGACCCACCTCACAGGGTTGTTGTTATGGGGAAAACAAGAGGAAGGAGGATTAGGTATGTTCACTTCCTTGAATTACGAGGGCAATTTGGAAATAAACCTCCGTTTAGATATCAATGACAGACACTCGTAGATACAGAACTTTTATTATACACATTAGAAAACTACATTACATTACTTTTTGACATAATCGCCACTCAAATCGAGGCACTTGTCATAACGTCTTACAAGGTTTGAACTTCCTTAGTAGTACTCGCTCAGTGCCAAATCTTGGGGGGGGGGTCTCTCTTCTGCCAAATTCAAGATAGTGCAGAGACAGAGCCCAGGCCAACCCACAGAGAGCCCCTTCCTCTCTTCTGAAGCTCCTCCAACCGCCCTGCCTTCCCTTCAGGTTTTGCCTTCACGGGACCTTCTGGGAAAGCTCCCCATTCCTTGCCAGAGACCTTAAATTCACAAGGGCAAATTTAGACCATGATTTGCCTAAAGATCTGAGAAGCATGATTTTACTGCAGAAACAAAATTAATTTCAAAGCTTCATTTTGCCAGATCAAAGATAGGTCAGTGGCAAAGATAAGCAAGTTGAACTGTTAAGAGACCCAAACCTTTTTTTTGGGGGGGGCTGTGTTAAACCAGAAAAAACTCTCTAAAGCAGAAGTTCTCAAGCTCTGAATCGCACTTCCTAGGGAGAAATGGTAGTTCAGTGGAGCTTCCATATGAAGAGGCAGTCTACAAGCAAAGAGCCATGCCTCCTGTGCCAAAAGATAAGAAATAGGCAGCTCTTGTGGTTTGTTAGTAGGTTCCTAGAGATTTGGGCTGGCATTGGTGTGTGTAGAAAAGGTGGGGAAGGTGAGCTTTGATTGGATCCCAAGGGAGGCCTGTCATCTCCTGGGGATTCTACTGGTTGATGATGTCATCCATCCAGCTCAACTGTCACTTCCGCTGGGCGATCTGAGTGAAGATGGCTTTCAAGAGGTAAGTGGGTCTTCAGAAGGGCTGCTGGCCTCTTCCCCATTGTGTAGCCAACTTCTCAGAGGATTGGGAGATTCCAGGGGTGGGAACAGCCCTTTGTTGTCCTCTTAGGAAAGGGGGCCTGGGGCAAATTTGTTCCAGAGCTGTTTTATCTTTAATTCCTTATTGGAGCTAAGAGACTAGGTTGGTTACTCCCTGATTAATCCGGATCACATGGCGTATTTAAGCTCTGACAATTTTAAGGAAAATTTTAAAATTTGAAAACTCACGTGGTTGTGGAACACATCCAGTCCTGTAAAACCAAACCAAGGTTAAAAGTGATGAGCTCAACCCAGAAGCATTATTTTTCCACTCTGCTTTTTTAAATCCAAGGGATTCTGGAAAACAGGCTTCAGTTGTTCCCTTTCCTTCCATTCCTTTTTCTCTCTTCTAGGGCCTTCTTCAAGTTGTTTTCCTGCTTCCGGAGGAAAACAAGGAAGGCGAGCGATCCAGGGGCCGATGCTCCCAGTTCCCCAACCTGCCGACTGGAGGGCAGCCCCAAGGCTCCTGAGCAACGACGAGTCACTCTCGTTGTGGATGTGGAGCTCCAGAAAGTGGAGCGATGTGGTGAGTAGATGCTCAGGGATGGGCTGGGACCTTGAGAAGGAGAGGAAGCAGCTCTTTAGGAGGGGATTCCTCCATGTAGGGATAGACAGGGAGTCCTTGACTTACAACAGTTCATGGAGAGGCCGTTTCAAGGTATAATAGCACTGAGAAAAATGGCATGATCGTTTTTCACACTTACGACCGCTGCAGCATCCCCACAGTCACATGATCAAACTCAGACACTGACTCATAATTATGACGGTTGTAGTATCCCAGGGTCTTGTGATCACCTTTTGCGACCTTCTGACAAGAAAAATCAACGGGGAAGCAATGATTCAATTAACAACTGTGGCGAGGAAGGTCATAAGATGGGACAAAAGTCAATTAACAACTGTCTAATAAGGGGAACCGGGTCAGAAGGGGAAGAACGCTGCAAAGATGAGCCTGGTTTTGGAGGGTTTTCTTCATCTGGGGGAGACCTAAAACTTGGCCGAGCACCTGCCTCTCCATTCCCAGATCTCCCCAGGAACGACACGACACAAAAGGAGAAGAAGATTCTCTTCAAGAAAACGGACATCAGAAAAGAAGAGAATATACCACGCCAGGCTTCTTGCTGCAGAAGAGACCGATGGAGAAGCCAGAAGATGTGGGAAGAGGTCCATGAGAGGATCCAGAAGACAGACCAACCTGTAGGTACCCCTGGGAATCAGAGGGTCCCATAGCTCAGCTGTTCTCCCAGGTGGGAATCCCAGTCTCAATGGGATTCAAAATTTTCCTCGGGATGGAGAGAGACTCAGAAGGGTTTCAACCTTCTCTTCTGAAAGGGAGAACACGGGGGACCCTGGGGGCAGGTTGCCCAACAGCCTCCCCAACTTACAGCCTGACTCTTCTCTCTTGCAGCAGGAGCGCAGTATCCTTGAAGGCCTCTCTTCCATCGCCACTCTGTTTCAGCTGAAGCGGAGTGGGCAAATGGCAGTCCCAGAGCCAAGAAACAAGAATCTCTACAGCCTCGCTGTCTTGGTAAGTCAGAGGGAGGCAGGTGGCAATTGGAGGCAAGCAAAGCAGGACAGAGAGACAGGAGCAGTAGAAGGTGGGTACAAAAACTGCCCCTGGTCTGACAAATCGTATCCTGTGCAAAGGGTCCTTAACCTGGGGCTAATTCTCCTTTGTACTGAGAGGGAAGCTGTAGCAGAAGAACAGATCAAAAGGGGCTGGGAGAAATAGGAAGGGCTGGGCTGGAGCATCATGGCTGACTTTCCCTTCTCTGCTTCTCTCCACTCTTGATTCCTGCCAGGCTCTGATGGAGGACAACAATTCAAGCAGCTTCACGGCAGGACTAGCTGCAATGCTTGCAGTTTATGACATCAGGTCAGCCTTTTCTTTCTTTTGCCTGCGATTCTCTCAGAAAAAATGAACCCCAGGGCTGTTCACTAAGATGGGCACTGATGTCTCTTCTTTCCTTTGATCTCCCAGCAAGGTTCCTCCAGCCATGGACCCAAACGTTGAGTCGCAGCTCCTGAAGATCTTTGGGTCCGTGTGGATGTCCTCCATGAACAACGGAGAGGAGAATATTTCAGAGGTACCACCTTCAGCAACATTTCTGGGAGTTCCTTTCTGGTATTGGAACCGCTAGGAAAACATTTCACACGTCATCATCTCTGTCCTTCATTTCAGGAAGAGAAGAAGCTGCTGGAGGAGGCCTTTGGTCTCCTGCTCCGAGGCCTCCTGCAACAATCGGCGAAAACGGAGCATTTCATTTTTATTTTGAAGGTAAGGGGATCCATGTCCCAGGGAAGCTCGAAGGAAAATTGGGCCCTTGGAAACATTCACCAAATCAGGTGTTAGAACTCCAGTGAAATCTTCCATTGGGAACAATCTAAGTAGGGATAGTTCTTGAGGACAGGCATCATGTAGTATGGGAATTTGGCTTGCCACATGCGCTGTTTTCCAACATTCAGGGACCTCTTCACAAAGAGGCCTCTTTAACTCTAATGCCGCATGGCCAGAATTACAGATGAGAGACAAAACGTGTTTATAGGGTCCTTTGCTTGAAATGCCATCCCAACCTTCCACCTTCCAAAGAGGCTGAATTTAAGAAGCTGGGAGTAGCCACAGAGGGAGAGGGCGGCTTTAAAGGCCTGAAGAACGTACCCTAAATTACACAGGTGTGTTTTGACATTGAAATTCCCGAGAACAGGAAGTTCTCAACAAAGGTAATTTTTTTTCTCCAATTCCACAGCACTTTGAGAAACACGGCCGGCAATGCTTCTCGTCTGCCTGGAATCAGCTACTCTATTATGGAACCCACAGTAGGATTAACGTATGTAGAAAAATGAAAATAAGATTGCAAATTATGGGTCCCCCACTGTTTTTGGGAGCCCATCCTCATATAACCCCCCTCTCTTGGGAGAAAAGGGCAGGGGGGGGCAAGGGGTTCTTTTTCCTTTCGTTCCACTTGATGGTGGACTAGGGAATCCCTGGACAAGGAGTTTTACTGCTAATGTTTGTATTGATGGGCCAAGTGAACATGGGGAATGACTCAGCAAGACACTTTGGCAACAGTATGATGGACTTCTTTCTTTCTCTTCCAGCTCACTGAAGCCCAGAGGGCATTTCCACACTTTCCACTGGAAATGGCGATGGCTGGATATGAGGACGGATTCATCAATGAAGGTAACCTTCTTTTGGAACATTAAGGGGTGTGTGTGTGTGTGTGTGTGTGTGCGTGCGTGTGTGTGAAGGTATCAGCACATGAAAGGAAGGACAAAAGCCCCCCACCTTGTATCCCAAATGGGATTTAAGTATTACTCACCTTTCAACTGATCATGTAACAACTGTTCAAATTTAAGACACAGTGGGAAAAAAGACCCTTATAACTCATTGTCAACTATTATAAAAGTGATGATATAATTGACCAAAATTCTGGACTCAATTATTGTTGTAAATTGAAGACAACCCTTATCTGGTTTCCAGCAATGTAGCCAAGAGCTTAAATTTCAAAAAAACTATATCCCTCAGGTGTTCTCATTGTGATGATAGGCATACGCTTCCCTTCCATTTGCCACCTTCCTTCGTCTCACCTTTTGTCCCCATGCAGGTGACCTAACAATAGAGGAGCTGTGACGTCTTCACCCCCTGCCGCCGTTGGACACAGAAGGATGGATTAAAATGAGCTCCACTCTATCTCAAGGAAAGTCCCTTCGTTTCTCCCATCTAGTATCAATTATTACACCTTATTGTTATATTTGCTCTGTTCTACTCTTCTGAACTTAAAATACAGTAAATTCTGATATTTGTGCTTTCAGATTCTTGGACCGCCTCATCCATTCAAGAACGGATCTTTCAGCCACTGAAGACCACCATTGATTTTGGAAGATCGCGACAAGGCTACTCGTGTTGTGGAGCAGATACAAACTCTCGTCAGTTTTTGTGTGCTGTAGCAGGTTGGTGATGTGGAGGGTTGGACTAAGAAATGGTTCACTTTCTGCAAATGTGGGCTTTTCCTCTCTCTAGTGTACGATTCATGTTGTTTTTTGCAATGTGGTTTTTCCGTCTTCTTAGGATGTTGGGACAGCAATCAACGTGACGCCTGGAACTCACCTACTTTCTTCGACTGTTGCCAACTGGGCCTTCCTCTCTCCAGGCTGGAGGAACCATTAAAGACCCTGCGATTCCACAGGCCCCACTGACGGATGGACTAAGAGATTTCATAGGGAAGCGTCAGCCCTTCCAGCTAATGTTTCTTGCATCTATCTGACATTTATATGTCCCCATTTATATGCCACTCATTTAAGAGAAACACGAGATAAAGAAAATAGAAATTCAGCAAAAAGGGCTACATGAACAGCATCTTGCAAGTCATTTACTACAAACTTCCTACTGCAACTTTTTATTTCTGGATCCATTACGGCAGCTGCTTCCTACGTTTCTTTCTTCGACCTTTAAGTTACTGGGGGCTCTTCCTGACACATTCCATCACCCTAATTTAGGTTACAATAGTATGTCCGTTTGCAGCACAATTTTTCATTTCAGACTGATATTCCTCTAATGCACCTCTGTGCAGCATGAGGTATGTGATGAGTCAAGTACTTTTATTATTTTATCAAAATCTAATATGGTGAACTACAAGGAAAATGAAAATAATGGGAAAAGAAAGGAAGAAAAGAGAAAGAGGAAAAAGTGTAGGAAAAAGGGAAAAAGAAAAGAAAAAAAAGCATTGAGTTACAACGTATTTTGGAGCAGTAGAATAAGCAATAACTTACAACCTCAACTTTTTATTTCACAAAATAACATATATAAGGTGCCAATGGGTCAAAGCAATCCATACGTCAGAGCAAGCAAGGATTATTATTGAATGAGACTTAACTAAGCCATGTCAAATCCCAAAGGGTAGGAGGAAAGGAAGCCCCTTATCTCCCCTGCTGTTTACCTCGGTGTTCGAAGTTTTCAATAAAGATATTAGGCAAGATGAGAAAATCACAAGTATAAATCTTAAAAAGGAAGTTATTAAACTCATTTGCTGATGAGTTAGTTATCCAGAAAAAACACTATAGAATATTTGATAAATAAAATAAATGACTTTGGAGGTTTAGTGGGCTATAAAATAAATAAACAGAAAACAACAATGTTTGTTAAGAATATGGCTTCTCAGGACTATAAAATACTAAATAAAAAGTCAGGATTTAAGTTGGAGAAAAGGTTTACATTGACAACAAAATTCTGAACTGTTTCAAGATAACTTTGAGCCTTTTTGTCAGAAAAGTAAAAAAGACTTATTAGGATGAGATAAATTGCAAATATCTTATTGGGTAGAATCTCTGTAATTAAGATGAATGTCCTACCAAAGATGCTTTTTGTGTTTCAGACTCTTTTTCTGTACCTGATGCTCCATTTGAACAATGTCAGACAAACATCTCGAAGGTTTATATGGCAAGGGGAAAAAACAAGTATTAGATATAAATTATTGCAAAATGATAACTAAAGAGGAGGTTTGGGATTACCAGGTTTGAAATTGTACGTTGATGCCTGTTATCTGGTCTGGCTAACAGAGCGGGTGACTCTCTAAAATAAGAGGAGAGTTGAGCTGCAGTGCCATGAATTAAGATTTGGATGGCACGCCAATTTATGCTATGAAAAAGTTGAAGGAAATGATGATTTCAACAACCATTTTGTTAGACATGCCATCCTGTGAGTTTGAAATAAATATAAAATAATATTTTTCTCTGCAAAAATAAGCCCTTCGGTGTCGTTCCAGGAAGCTTTGTGTTGTTTTTGGGAAAAGAATTGACGGTGAGGCTAGACTAGTGGACCTATAGTCAAATAATATTTTTCTGTTATGGTGACCCTCTACTCAAATCTACAGAAGAGTTGGAATTAGAAGGAAGTGTTGGCCATTGATTTACTTATTTGCAGTTGAAGGAAATAATTAGATTTTTTAAAATCTATGGATCTGATTTTGTAAAAGATGAATTGCAAATTCTGTTGTGTAGTAGTGATTAACTTATTATTGCGAAGGTTTATAAATTGCTATTGAACATGGAGAATGAATTTGTAAAGCATTGTATGATTCAGTGGGCAAAGAATCTTGGATATAAATAAATGCTTCAACAGTGGGAACACATATGGACAAAAGTTTTAAAATTTAAATTATAGCTTAAAAGAAAATTTTTACAACATGATATACTATTGGTAACTAACACCAGACAAATTGTCAAGAATGTATAAAGGTGTTCAAATGAATGTTGGAAATGTAAATGTAAAGAAGGAACATTTTACCATTTATGGTGGACATGTCACAAAGAAAAGAAGTGTTGTAGGATTCATTTAATACAGAAGATTCTTAAACTGAATATCAAGATAAATTCAGAGACTTTTCTCTTAGGCTGAATGGATAAAGAACTTGAAAGAAATGGAACTTTCATATTATATATGCTGACAGAGGAAAAATAATTCCACAAAAATGGAAGGATACTTTGATTCCCACAGTGGACAAATGGCTGCAAAACGTTGATGGAGTTAAGAAAGACTTGTGCTTTGTGCTTTGGTGGACTTTGTAATAGCTGAAATATAGTTTTTGTTGTACTCTTGCACCGGCTGACTAACATGGGATTTTTTTGTATTTTAAGTTTGCTTTTTCAAAAGTATGACTAATAAGTTCCCACAAGCCTTCACTTTCAGAAAAATGCCTCCCTTTCAGAGACCAGGAGGGGCAGGAGAGCGTTGGATACACTGCAGATCACAGTCTCTCTTTCAGCTGTTCTGAAGCCTCTGAGATCAAAGAGAAGATTCAAGCTCAACCTTGGGAAGCGCTGAGAATGTTTCTTACCCAGACAGATTTAGATGTTTTCCCTTTGCAAATGTTTCTTTTACTGAGCATGCAATGCTCTTTTCTATGGCTGTGCTCACATATTATTGGATGATTTAATTCCTATGATGTAACTGGACACATGACTGTTTCTAAACCAATCAAGGTTTGCTTTGAGGTTCTTTGTTGTGCTAATATAAAAGTCAATGTAAACCATTTTAGCGAGGTTCCCCCTTTTCATATGGAGCCCCGCTTTATCAAAGTTCTTTATAAAATGCTTTTAAATCATTTTCTGACTTGTTTGTTTATTGGAAAAGCATGTAGAACGAGGCAGAACCTCTAGAGCCAGATTTGGCCAAGAGCTTGAGGTGGGGAAAAAATGTAACTTTGAATCTCGGTTCTGCTGTTAGATAGTTGTTGTTTTTTTAGAAAAACAACATTTATATTATTATATAAAAGTAAAAGTACATCCAGAGCCTGTGTATGTCTAGAACCTAGAATAACAGACTTGGAAGGGTCCTTGGAGGTCTTCTAGTCCAGCCCTCTGCCTGAGCAGAAGGCTTGCAAAAATGATCCAGCTGAGCTCTCGTAGATTTCCTCCTGATGGCCCAACAGAGGTTCTTCTCTCCTGCACCGGATTGTCACCAGATGCCTCCAGACAGAGGGAAGCCAAGAGAACCGACTGCCTCCTTCATCCAGACGAGCTCAACAGGAAGTTTTCTCCAGATTCTTCCTTCCTTGCAATAGGAAGACCCCCATCCTCCAGCATCCTCCAGCTCTCTACCCTCACGGCTCTTCAACGTACAACAGTTTGTTTAGTGACCGTTTGAAGTCACAAGGGCACTGAAAAGAGTGTTCTTCACACTTACGACCATTGCAGCATCTCCATGGTCACGTGAACAAAATTCAGACCCTGGACAACTGGCTCATATTTATGACAGTTGCTCTGTCCCAGAGTCACGTAATCATCTTTTGCAACCGTCCCAGCTGGCTTCTGACGAGCAAAATCAAGGGAGGAAGCCAGAGTTGCTTAACAGGCACACGATTCACTTAACATCTTCTGACTCACTGAACAACCACAGCAAATGGGTCACGAAACAGGGTACGACACATTTAACAACTGCCTTGTGCTCTATTGTCGTAAATCGACAACTACATTTAAAGTAAATTTTTTTATAGAAAAGTGTGCACCTAGCTATCTGGAAGAAGCCGTCCCTGTGTCATAAACACAATATGAATTCTTTGCAGATAGTTCTCAACTTATGATTGGTCACTTAGCAACCATTCAAAGGTACAACGGAGCCCAGAGCCACCCATGACCCAGATTCAAAGTTCTTTGCAGCTTCCCATGGTCACATTACAGAGATGAAGAACATTTATGTTGGGGGGAAAAGTGAAGTAAAGGGAAGTGAAGTGAAAAGTGAACTGAGGAAAGGGAAGGAAAGGAAAGGAAAGGAAAGGAAAGGAAAGGAAAGGAAAGGAGGAAAGCCTATTTCTAGAGTCACTTTGCTTCAACTGAACACATGTTCAATCACACAACAACATCCTGTGATGAAAATAACTCAGTGGAAAACTAGTACTTCTGGCGTGAACTCATCACTTGTAACCTTGGTTTGGTTTTACGTTACTGGGCATGTTCCACAGGAACCTGAGTTTATCAAATTTCAAACGTTTTTCCTAATTGAGAGGCTAAGGATGCTAAGCGATCCCCATCAATTGGAAAGTAATCAATCTACTCTTTTAGCAGGTAGGAAAGGTAAAACTGCTCTATTTACCCTATTTACCTTTCCTAAGAGGACCACAAATGGCTGATTCCACCTCTGGAATCTCCCAATCCTCTGAGAAGGTGGCTAAAATGGGGAAGGTTACCCAGAACCCAGGAGCCCTTCTGAAGACTACTTACATCTTGGTAGCCATCTTCACTCAGATCACTGAGAGCTGACAGTAACTGACAGTTGAGCTGGATGGATGACATCATCAAACCAGTAGAATCCCCAAGGAGATGATTATGACAAGCCTCCTTTGGGATCCTATCAAAGATCACCTTCTCCACCATTTCTACACACACCAATGCCAGACCAAGGTCTCTAGGAACCTCCAACAAATCACCAAAGCTGCCTATTTCTCATCTTTTGGCACAGAAGGCATGGCTCTTTGGTTGTAGAGTGCCTTTTCACATGGAAGCTCCACTGAGCTAGCTGACTGAGCAAGAGTCACTGATACAGTTGCTGGGCAGCTTCCACTCCTATTCCCTTTGTGTTGCCATGCTGGGTGTTTTTTTATTTGTCCCAATATATATGAGCCAGCAAAGATAAGCAAGTTGAACTGTTAAGAGACCCAAACCTTTGGGGGGGGGGAGTGTATTAAACCAGAAAAAACTCTCTAAAGCAGAAGTTCTCAACTCTGAATCGCACTTCCTAGGGAGAAATGAACGAATTTAAGAGGAGGTGCAAACTGGGTAAGCTTTGCCCTTAAAACAACACACCCAATGTGAGAATCGACTCCATTTCTCTCGGAACAACTGGGTGTTGATCAGATGAATTCCTTCTTCATTGGGAACATTTCTTCTGGAACTAGGTTTCAGGTTTCGCGCCTTGCAGAAGGCACCTTGGTGTTGAAAATCAGCTGAACTGAAGAGGAAGAAGTGGAAAATGAAAGCTGTCGTGATAAGTCTCACTCAAGTGTGTGGCTTAATAGAGCTTCAGTACCAAGGGACAGTCTACCTTGGAAGATCTAGGCCTCTTGGATAAAAAGGAAAAGACTGACCCTTTGGCTTTCTGAAAAGAGCAGCATTCCTCAATACTGGAACTTGTCTAAAAAAGGATCCTGTCATTTGATGTTCAGCTTCATCTATTCTGCAATTCTACAATTATTTTTGTGGTCTGGACTGCTTATGAGAAATGATATCTAAATTTTTGTGCCATCTAACAAAATTAAATTCAATGGTGAAAAAAGTAAGGTTCTACATTTAGGCAAGAAAAACCAAATGTACAGGTATAGTATAGGGGTACCTTGCTCAATAGTAGTAACTGTGAGAGGGATCTCGGAGTCCTAGTGGACAGTCACTTAAATATGAGCCAGCTGCAGCTGCCAAAAAAGCCAACACAGTGCTGGGCTGCATTAACAGTGGGATAGAATCAAGATCACGTGAAGTATTAATACCACTTTACAATGCCTTGGTAAGGCCACACTTGGAATACTGCATCCAGTTTTGGTCACCACGATGTAAAAAAGTTGTTGAGACTCTAGAAAGAGTGCAGAGAAGGGCAACAAAGATGATTAGGGGACTGGAGGCTAAAGCATATCAGGAACGTTTGCTGGAATTGGGTATGTCTAGTTTAATGAAAAGAAGGACTAAGGGTGACATGATAGCAGTATTCCAATATCTCAGGGGTTGCCACAAAGAAGAGGGAGTCAAGCTATTCTCCAAGGCGCCTGAGGGCAGGACAAGAAGTAATGGATGGAAACTAGTCAAGGAGAGAAGGAACCTGGAACTGAGGAGAAACTTCCTGACAGTTAGAACAATTAACCAGTAGAACAACCTGCCTCCAGAAGCGGTGAATGCTCCAACACTGGAAGTTTTTAAGAAGAGACTGGACAGCCATTTGTCCGAAATTGTATAGGGTTTCCTGCCTGAGCAGGGGGTTGGACTCGATGACCTCCAAGGTCCCTTCCAACTTTTTTTATTATTATTATTATTGTTATTGTTATTGTTATTGTTATTGTTATTGTTATTGTTATTGTTATTGTTATTGTTATTGTTATTGTTATTATTAAAATCCCAGGGAGAGAATTTCTCTTTTCTCTGTCTCTCTCTCTCCCTCAATCTCTCTCTTTCTCTCTCTGTCCTTAAACACAGCATCATCTAACAATACTTTGGCATTCAGAAAAAAAGTTTCTGCACCTAAGCAGAAATAACAAACCCTAGACAGAGAGATGTTGAGAACAAAAGAAACCCAACATCTAATCACAAAGGGAATCGAACTGGAAGCTGACCAGGAGTTGTATAAGGGAGTCTTGCTTAGTCAGCTAGCTCAGTGGAGCTTCCATCTGAAGAGGCAGTCTACAAGCAAAAAGCCACGGCTCCTGTGCCAAAAGATAAGAAATAGGCAGCTTTGGTAGTTTGTTAGTAGGTTCCTAGAGATTTGGGCTGGCATTGGTGTGTGTAGAAAAGGTGGAGAAGGTGAGCTCTGATTGGATCCCAAGGGAGGCCTGTCATCTCCTGGGGATTCTACTGGTTGATGATGTCATCCATCCAGCTCAACTGTCACTTCGTCTGGGCGATCTGAGTGAAGATGGCTTTCAAGAGGTAAGTAGGTCTTCAGAAGGGATGCTGGCCTCTTCCCCATTGTGTAGCCAACTTCTCAGAGGATTGGGAGATTCAAGGGGTGGGAACAGCCCTTTGTTGTCCTCTTAGGAAAGGGGGCAAATTTGTTCCAGAGCAGCTCCCTTAAATCCAAGGGATTCTGGAAAATAGGCTTCAGTTGTTCCCTTTCCTTCCATTCCTTTTTCTCTCTTCTAGGGCCTTCTTCAAGTTATTTTCCTGCTTCCGGAGGAAATCAAGGAAGGCGAGCGATCCAGGGGCCGATGCTCCCAGTTCCCCAACCTGCCGACTGGAGGGCAGCCCCAAGGCTCCTGAGCAACGACGAGTCACTCTCGTTGTGGATGTGGAGCTCCAGAAAGTGGAGCGATGTGGTGAGTAGATGCTCAGGGATGGGCTGGGCCCTTGAGAAGTTGAGGAAGCAGCTCTTTAGGAGGGGATTCCTCCATGTAGGGATAGACAGGTGGTCCTTGACTTACAACAGTTCATGGAGAGACCGTTTCAAGGTATAATAGCACTGAGCAAAATGGCATGATCGTTTTTCACACTTACGACCGCTGCAGCATCCCCACAGTCACATGATCGAATTCAGACACTGACTCATAATTATGACGGTTGTAGTATCCCAGGGTCTTGTGATCACCTTTTGCGACCTTCTGACGAGAAAAATCAATAAGGGGAATCGGGTCAGAAGGGGAAGGATGCTGCAAAGATGAGCCTGGTTTTGGAGGGTTTTCTTCATCTGGGGGAGACCTAAAACTTGGCCGAGCACCTGCCTCTCCATTCCCAGATCTCCCCAGGAACGACGCGACAGAAAAGAAGAAGAAGATTCTCTTCAAGAAAACGGACATCAGAAAAGAAGAGAATATACCACGCCAGGCTTCTTGCTGCAGAAGAGACCGATGGAGAAGCCAGAAGATATGGGAAGAGGTCCAGGAGAGGATCCAGAAGACAGACCAACCAGTAGGTACCCCTGGGAATCAGAGGGTCCCATAGCTCAGCTTTTCTCCCAGGTGGGAATCCCAGTCTCAATGGGATTTAAAATTTTCCTCGGGATGGAGAGAGACTCAGAAGAGTTTCAACCTTCCCTTCTGAAAGGGAGAACACGGGGGACCCTTGGACCAAGTTGCCCAACAGCCCCCCAACTTACAGCCTGACTCTTCTCTCTTGCAGCAGGAGCGCAGTATCCTTCAAGGCCTCTCTTCCATCGCCACTCTGTTTCAGCTGAAGCGGAGTGGGCAAATGGCAGTCCCAGAGCCAAGAAATAAGAATCTCTACAGCCTCGCTGTCTTGGTAAGTCAGAGGGAGGCAGGTGGCAATTGGAGGCAAGCAAAGCAGGACAGAGAGACAGGAGCAGTAGAAGGAGGGTACAAAAACTGCCCCTGGTCTGACAAATCGTATCCTGTGCAAAGGGTCCTTAACCGGGGGCTAATTCTCCTTTGTACTGAGAGGGAAGCTGTAGCAGAAGAACAGGTCAAAAGGGGCTGGGAGAAATAGGAAGGGCTGGGCTGGAGCATCATGGCTGACTTTCCCTTCTCTGCTTCTCTCCACTCTTGATTCCTGCCAGGCTCTGATGGAGGACAACCGTTCAAGCAGCTTCACGGCAGGACTAGCTGCAATGCTTGCCGTTTATGACATCAGGTCAGCCTTTCCTTTCTTTTGCCTGCTATTCTCTCGGGAAAAATGAACCCCAGGGCTGTTCACTAAGATAGGCACTGATGTCTCTTCTTTCCTTTGATCTCGCAGCAAGGTTCCTCCAGCCATGGACCCAAACGTTGAGTCGCAGCTCCTGAAGATCTTTGGGTCCGTGTGGATGTCCTCCATGAAAAACGGAGAGGAGAAGATTTCAGAGGTACCACCTTCAGCAACATTTCTGGGAGTTCCTTTCTGGTATTGGAACCGCTAGGAAAACATTTCACACGTCATCATCTCTGTCCTTCATTTCAGGAAGAGAAGAAGCTGCTGGAGGAGGCCTTTGGCCTCCTGCTCCGAGGCCTTCTGCAGCAATCTGCGAAAACGGAGCATTTCATTTTTATTTTGAAGGTAAGGGCATCCATGTCCCAGGGAAGCTCGAAGGAAAATTGGGCCCTTGGAAACATTCACCAAATCAGGTGTTAGAACTCCAGTGAAATCTTCCACTGGGAACAGTCTAAGTAGGGATAGTTCTTGAGGACAGGCATCATGTAGTATGGGAATTTGGCTTGCCACATGCGCTGTTTTCCAACATTCAGGGACCTCTTCACAAAGAGGCCTCTTTAACTCTAATGCCGCATGGCCAGAATTACAGATGAGAGACAAAACGTGTTTATAGGGTCCTTTGCTTGAAATGCCATCCCAACCTTCCTTCCAAAGAGGCTGAATTTGAAATTCATTGAAATTGAAATTCCCGAGAACAGGAAGTTCTCAAGAAAGGTAATTTTTTTTCTCCACTTCCACAGCACTTTGAGAAACACGGCCGGCAATGCTTCTCGTCTGCCTGGAATCAGCTACTCTATTATGGAACCCACAGTAGGATTAACGTATGTAGAAAAATGAAAATAAGATTGCAAATTATGGGTCCCCCACTGTTTTTGGGAGCCCATCCTCATATAACCCCCTCTCTTGGGAGAAAAGGGCAGGGGGGCAAGGGGTTCTTTTTCCTTTGCTTCCACTTTATGGTGGACTAGGGAATCCCTGGACAGGGTGTTTTACTGCTAATGTTTGTATTGATGGGCCAAGTGAACATGGGGAATGACTCAGCAAGACACTTTGGCAACAGTACGATGGACTTCTTTCTTTCTCTTCCAGCTCACTGAAGCCCAGAGGGCATTTCCACACTTTCCAGTGGAAATGGCGATGGCTGGATATGAGGACGGATTCATCAATGAAGGTAACCTTCTTTTGGAACATTAAGGTGTGTGTGTGTGTGTGTGTGTGCGAGAAGGTATCAACACATGAAAGGAAGGACAAAAGCCCCCTACTTTGTATCCCAAATGGGATTTAAGTATTACTCACCTTTCAACTGATCATGTAACAACTGTTCAAATTTAAGACACAGTGGGGAAAAAAGACCCTTATAACTCATTGTCAACTATTATAAAAGTGATGATATAATTGGCCAAAATTCTGGACTCAATTATTGTTGTAAATTGAAGACTACCCTTATCTGGTTTCCAGCAATGTAGCCAAGAGCTTAAATTTCAACAAATCTGTATCCCTCAGGTGTTCTCATTGTGATGATAGGCATACGCTTCCCTTCCTTTTGCCACCTTCCTCCCTTCATTTGTCTCACCTTTTCTCCCCATGCAGGTGACCTAACAATAGAGGAGCTGTGACGTCTTCACCCCCTGCCGCCGTTGGACACAGAAGGATGGATTAAAACGAGCTCCACTCTATCTCAAGGAAAGTCCCTTCGTTTCTCCCAGCTAGTATCAATTATTACACCTTATTGTTATATTTGCTCTGTTCTACTCTTCTGAACTTAAAATACAGTAAATTCTGATATTTGTGCTTTCAGATTCTTGGACCGCCTCATCCCTTCAAGAACGGATCTTTCAGCTACTGAAGGCCACCATTGATTTTGGAAGATCGCGACGAGGCTACTCGTGTTGTGGAGCAGATACAAACTCTCATCAGTTTTCGTGTGCTGTAGCAGGTTGGTGATGTGGAGGGTTGGACTAAGAAATGGTTCACTTTCTGCAAATGTGGGCTTTTCCTCTCTCTAGTGTACGATTCATGCTGTATTTTGCAATGTGGTTTTTCCCTCTTCTTAGGACGTTGGGACAGCAATCAACGTGGCGCCTGGAACTCACCTACTTTCTTTGACTGTTGCCAACTGGGCAATCCTCTCTCCACAGGCCCCACTGACGGATGGACTAAGAGATTTCATAGAGAAGCGTCAGCCCTTCCAGCTAATGTTTCTTGCATCTATCTGACATTTATATGTCCCCATTTAGATGCCACTCATTTAAGAGAAACACGAGATAAAGAAAATACAAATTCAGCAAAAAGGGCTACATGAACAGCATCTTGCAGGTCTTAAACTATAAACTTCCTACTGCTACTTTTTACTTCTGGATCCATTACAGCAGCTGCTTCCTACATTTCTTTCTCCGACCTTTTAAGTTACTGGGGGCTCCTCCTGACACATTCCATTACCCTAATTAGGTTACAATGGTATGTCCGTTTCCAGCACAATTCTTCATTTGAGACTGATATTCTTCGAATGCACCTCTGTGCAGTATGAAGAATGTGATGAGTCAAGTACTTTTATTATTTTATCAAAATCTAATATTGTGAACTACAAGGAAAATGAAAATAATCGGGAAAGAAAGGAAGAAAAGAGAAAGAAGAAAAAGTATAGGAAAAAGCAAAAAAGGAAAGAAGAGAAGAAAAGAGAAGAAAAGAAAAGAAAAGCATTGTGTTACAACGTATTTTGGAGCAGTAGAATAAGCAATAACTTACAACCTCAACTTTTTATTTCACAAAATAACATATATAAGGTGCCAAAGGATCAAAGCAATTCATACATCAGAGAAAGCAAAGATTATTATTCATGGAGACTTAACTAAACCATGTCAAATCCCAAAGGGTACGAGGAAAGGAAGCCCCTTATCTCCCCTACTGTTTACCTCGGTGTTGGAAGTTTTCAATAAAGATATTGGGCAAGATGAGAAAATCACAAGTATAAATCTTAAAAAGGAAGATTATAAACTGACAACATTTACCGATGAGTTAGTTATCCAGAAAATACACTAAGGAATATTTGATAAAGAAACTAAATGACGTTGGAGCTTTAGTTGGCTATAAAATAAATAAACAGAAAACAACAATCTTTGTTAAGAATATGGTTCTCAGGACTATGAAATACTAAATAAAAACTCAGTTTTAAGTTGGAGAAAAAGTTGGAATATCTGTGTTTACATGGACAACAGAATTCTGAACTGTTTTGAAATAACTTTGAACCTTTTTGTCACAAAATCTAACATGGAGAACCAGAAGGAAAATGAAAATAATGGGAAAAGAAGGGAAGAAAAGAGAAAGAGGAAAAAGTGTAGGAAAAAGGGGAGAAGAGAAGAGAAGAGAAGAGAAGAGAAGAAGAGAAGAGAAGAGAAGAGTTACAACTTCTTTTGGAGCAGTAGAATAAGCAATAACATACAATCTCAACATTTTAATTCACAAATATTATACATAAGGTGCCCAAACTGTTTATAAAACTGGTGAAAGCAATCCATACGTCAGAGCTAGCAAAGTTTTTTATTGATGGAGACTTAACTAAACGATGTCATATCCCAAAGGGTACAAGGAAAGGAAGCCCCTTATCTCCCCTGCTGTTTACCTTGGTGTTGGAAGTTTTCAATAAAGATATTGGGCAAGATGAGAAAATCACAAGTATAAATCTTAAAAAGGAAGTTATTAAACTCATTTGCTGATGAGTTAGTTATCCAGAAAAAACACGATAGAATATTTGATAAAGAAACTAAATGACTTTGGAGCTTTAGTGGGCTATAAAATAAATAAACAGAAAACAACAAATGTTTGTTAAGAATATGGCTTCTCAGGACTATGAAATACTAAATAAAAAGTCAGGATTTAAGTTGGAGAAAAAGTTGGAATACCTGGGTTTACATTGACAACAAAATTCTGAACTGTTTCAAGATAACTTTGAGCCTTTTTGTCAGAAAAGTAAAAAAGACTTATTAGGATGAGATAAATTGCAAATATCTTATTGGGTAGAATCTCTGTAATTAAGATGAATGTCCTACCAAAGATGCTTTTTGTGTTTCAGACTCTTTTTCTGTACCTGATGCTCCATTTGAACAATGTCAGACAAACATCTCGAAGGTTTATATGGCAAGGGGGGAAAACCAAGAATTAGATATAAATTATTGCAAAATGATAACTAAAGAGGAGGTTTGGGATTACCAGGTTTGAAATTGTACATTGATGCCTGTTATTTGGTCTGGTTAAAAGAGCGGGTGACTCTCTAAAATAAAAGGAGAGTTGAGCTGCAGTGCCATGAATTAAGATTTGGATGGCACGCCAATTTATGCTATGAAAAAGTTGAAGGAAATGATGATTTCAACAACCATTTTGCTAGACATGCCATCCTGTGAGTTTGAAATAAATATAAAATAATATTTTTCTCTGCAAAAATAACCCCTTCGGTGTCATTCCAGGAAGCTTTGTGTTGTTTTTTGGAAAAGAATTGACGGTGAGGCTAGACTAGTGGACCTATAGTCAAATAATATTTTTCTCTTATGGTGACCCTCTACTCAAATCTACAGAAGAGTTGGAATTAGAAGGAAGTGTTGGCCATTGATTTATATATTTACAGTTCAATGAAATAATTATAAAAATTTATGCATTTGATTTTGTAAAAAATTATACGCAAATTCTGTTGTGTGGTAGTGATTAACCGATTATTGTGAAGGTTTTTAAATTGCTATTGAACATGGAGAATGAATTTGTAAAGCATTGTATGATTGAGTGGGCAAAGAATCTTGGATATAATTAAATGCTTCAACAATGGGAACACATATGAACAACAGTTTTAAAATTTAAATTATAGCTTAAAAGAAAATTTTTACAACATGATATACTATTGGTAACTAACACGGGACAAATTGTCAACAATGTATAAAGGTGTTCAAATGAATGTTGTAAATGTAAAGAAGGAACATTTTACCATTTATGGTGGACATGTCACAAAGAAAAGAAGTGTTGTAGGATTCATTTCTTAATACAGAAGATTCTTAAAGTGAATATCAGAATAAATTCAGAGACTTTTCTCTTAGGCTGAATGGATAAAGAACTTGAAAGAAATGGAACTTTGATGTTATATATGCTGACAGAGGAAGAATACTCTACACACAAAAATGGAAGGATACTTGTGATTCCCACAGTGGACAACTGGCTGCAAAACGTTGATGGAGTTAAGAAAGACACTAAATGGACTGCTTTAATTAAAGAAAAGAACACAATTTTGTTTCTATTGGAAACCTCTTTTGGACTTGTGCTTTGTGCTTTGATGGACTTTGTAATAGCTGAAATATAGTTTTTGTAGTACTCTTGCACCGGCTAACTAACAGGGGATTTTTTTGTATTTTAAGTTTGCTTTTTCAAAAGTATGACTAATAAGTTCCCACAAGCCTTCACTTTCAGAAAAATGCCTCCCTTTCAGAGACCGGGACTGGCAGGAGAGCATTGGATACACTGCAGATCACAGTCTCACTTTCAGCTGTTCTGAAGCCTCCGTGATCAAAGCGAAGATTCAAGCTCAACCTTGGGAAGCGCTGAGAATGTTTCTTACCCAGACACATTTAGAGGTTTTCCCTTTGCAAATGTTTCTTTTACTGAGCATGCAATGCTCTTTTCTATGGCTGTGCTCACATATTATTGGATGCTTTAATTCCTGTGATGTAACTGGACACATGACTGTTTCTAAACCAATCAAGGTTTGCTTTGAAGTTCTTTGTTGTGCTAATATAAAAGTCAATGTAAACCATTTTAGCGAGGTTCCCCCTTTTCAAATGGAGCCCCGCTTTATCAAACTCCTTTATAAAATGCTTTTAAATCATTTTCTGACTTGTTTCTTTATTGGAAAAGCATGTAGAACGAGGCAGAACCTCTAGAGCCAGAATTGGCCAACAGCTGGAAGTGGGGAAAAATGTAACTTTGAATTTGGGTTTTGCTGTTAGATAGTTTGTTGTTGTTTTAGAAATGGCTAGTATATATTATTATATAAAAGTAAAAGTACATCCAGAGCCTGTATATGTCTAGAACCTAGAATAACAGGCTTGGAAGGGTCCTTGGAGGTCTTCTAGTCCAGCCCTCTGCCTGAGCAGAAGGCTTGCAAAAATGATCCAGCTGAGCTCTCGTAGATTTCCTCCTGATGGCCCAACAGAGGTTCTTCTCTCCTGCACCGGATTGTCACCAGATGCCTCCAGACAGAGGGAAGCCAAGAGAACCGCCTGCCTCCTTCATCCAGACGAGCTCAACAGGAAGTTTTGTCCAGATTCTTCCTTCCTTGCAATAGGAAGACCCCCATCCTCCAGCATCCTCCAGCTCTCCACCCTCAGGGCTCTTCAACGGACAACAGTTTGTTTAGTGACCGTTTGAAGTCACAAGGGCACTGAAAAGAGTGACTGTTCTTCACACTTACGACCATTGCAGCATCTCCATGGTCACGTGAACAAAATTCAGACACTGGACAACTGGCTCATATTTATGACAGTTGCTCTGTCCTAGAGTCACGTGATCATCTTTTGCAACCGTCCCAGCTGGCTTCTGACGAGCAAAATCAAGGGAGGAAGCCAGAGTTGCTTAACAGGCACACGATTCACTTAACATCTTCTGACTCACTGAACAACCACAGCAAACGGGTCACGAAACAGGGTACGACACATTTAACAACTGCCTTGTGCTCTATTGTCGTAAATCGACAACTACATTTAAAGTAAAATTTTTTATAGAAAAGTGTGCACCTAGCTATCTGGAAGAAGCCGTCCGTGTGTCATAAACACAATATGAATTCTTTGCAGATAGTTCTCAACTTATGATTGGTCACTTAGCAACCATTCAAAGGTACAACGGAGCCCAGAGCCACCCATGACCCAGATTCAAAGTTCTTTGCAGCTTCCCATGGTCACATTACAGAGATGAAGAACATTTATGTTGGGGGGAAAAGTGAAGTATAGGGAAGTGAAGTGAAAAGTGAACTGAGGAAAGGAAAGGAAAGGAAAGGAAAGGAAAGGAAAGGAAAGGAAAGGAAAGGAAAGGAAAGGAAAGGAAAGGAAAGGAGGAAAGCCTATTTCTAGAGTCACTTTGATTCAACTGAACACATGTTCAATCACAAAACAACATCCTGTGATGAAAATAACTCAGTGGAAAACTAGTACTTCTGGCGTGAACTCATCACTTGTAACCTTGGTTTGGTTTTACGTTACTGGGCATGTTCCACAGGAACCTGAGTTTATCAAATTTCAAAAGTTTTTCCTAATTGAGAGGCTAAGGATGCTAAGCGATCCCCATCAATTGGAAAGTAATCAATCTACTCTTTTAGCAGGTAGGAAAGGTAAAACTGCTCTATTTACCCTATTTACCTTTCCTAAGAGGACCACAAATGGCTGATTCCATCTCCGGAATCTCCCAATCCTCTGAGAAGGTGGCTACAATGGGGAAGGTTACCCAGAGCCCAGGAGCCCTTTGGAAGCCATCTTCACTCACATCACTGAGAGCTGACAGTAACTGACAGTTGAACTGGATGGAGGACATCATCAAACCAGTAGAATCCCCAAGGAGATGATTATGACAAGCCTCCTTTGGGATCCTATGAAAGATCACCTTCTCCACCATTTCTACACACACCAATGCCAGACCAAGGTCTCTAGGAACCTCCAACAAATCACCAAAGCTGCCTATTTCTCATCTTTTGGCACAGAAGGCATGGCTCTTTGGTTGTAGACTGCCTTTTCGTATGGAAGCTCCATTCAGCTAGCTGACTGAGCAAGAGTCACTGATACAGTTGCTGGGCAGCTTCCACTCCTATTCCCTTTGAACTGCCATGCTGTGTGTTTTTTTATTTGTCCCAATATATATGAGCCAGCAGCCAGCAAAGATAAGCAAGTTGAACTGTTAAGAGACCCAATCCTTTGGGGTGGGGGGGGACTGTGTAAAACCAGAAAAAACTCTCTAAAGCAGAAGTTCTCAACTCTGAATCGCACTTCCTAGGGAGAAATGAACGAATTTAAGAGGAGGTGCAAACTGGGTAAGCTTTGCCCTTAAAACAACACACCCAATGTGAGAATCGACTCCATTTCTCTCGGAACAACTGGGTGTTGATCAGATGAATTCCTTCTTCATTGGGAACATTTCTTCTGGAACTAGGTTTCAGGTTTCGCGCCTTGCAGAAGGCACCTTGGTGTTGAAAATCAGCTGAACTGAAGAGGAAGAAGTGGAAAATGAAAGCTGTCGTGAAAAGTCTCACTCAAGTGTGTGGCTTAATAGAGCTTCAGTACCAAGGGGCAGTCTACCTTGGATAAAAAGGAAAAGACTGATCCTTTGGCTTTCTGAAAAGAGCAGCATTCCTCAATACTGGAACTTGTCTAAAAGAGGATCCTGTGATTTGATGTTCAGCTTCATCTATTCTGCAATTCTACAATTATTTTTGTGGTCTGGACTGCTTATGAGAAATGATATCTAAATTTTTGTGCCATCTAACAAAATAAAATTCAATGGTGAAAAAAGTAAGGTTCTACATTTAGGCAAGGAAAACCAAATGTACAGGTATAGTATAAGGGTACCTTGCTCAATAGTAGTAACTGTGAGAGGGATCACGGAGTCCTAGTGGACAATCACTTAAATATGAGCCAGCTGCAGCTGCCAAAAAAGCCAACACAGTGCTGGGCTGCATTAACAGTGGGATAGAATCAAGATCACGTGAAGTATTAATACCACTTTACAATGCCTTGGTAAGGCCACACTTGGAATACTGCATCCAGTTTTGGTCACCACGATGTAAAAAAGTTGTTGAGACTCTAGAAAGAGTGCAGAGAAGGGCAACAAAGATGATTAGGGGACTGGAGGCTAAAGCATATCAGGAACGTTTGCTGGAATTGGGTATGTCTAGTTTAATGAAAAGAAGGACTAAGGGTGACATGATAGCAGTATTCCAATATCTCAGGGGTTGCCACAAAGAAGAGGGAGTCAAGCTATTCTCCAAGGCGCCTGAGGGCAGGACAAGAAGTAATGGATGGAAACTAGTCAAGGAGAGAAGGAACCTGGAACTGAGGAGACACTTCCTGACAGTTAGAACAATTAACCAGTGGAACAACCTGCCTCCAGAAGCGGTGAATGCTTGAACACTGGAAGTTTTTAAGAACAGACTGGACAGCCATTTGTCCGAAATTGTATAGGGTTTCCTGCCTGAGCAGGGGGTTGGACTCGATGACCTCCAAGGTCCCTTCCAACTTTATTATTATTATTATATATTATTATTAATTATTATTATTATATATTATTATATATATTATTATTATTATATTATTGTTATTGTTATTATTATTATTATTATTAAAATCCCAGGGAGAGAATTTCTCTTCTCTCTCTCTCTCTCTCTCTCCCTCTCCCCCTCAATCTCTCTCTTTCTCTCTCTGTCCTTAAACACAGCATCATCTAACAATACTTTGGCATTCAGAAAAAAAGTTTCTGCACCTAAGCAGAAATAACAAACCCTAGACAGAGAGATGTTGAGACCAAAAGAAACCCAACATCTAATCACAAAGGGAATCGAACTGGAAGCTGACCAGGAGTTGTATAAGGGAGTCTTGCTTAGTCAGCTACCTCAGTGGAGCTTCCATATGAAGAGGCAGTCTACAAGCAAAGAGCCACGGCTCCTGTGCCAAAAGATAAGAAATAGGCAGCTTTAGTGGTTTGTTAGTAGGTTCCTAGAGATTTGGGCTGGCATTGGTGTGTGTAGAAAAGGTGGGGAAGGTGAGCTTTGATTGGATCCCAAGGGAGGCCTGTCATCTCCTGGGGATTCTACTGGGTTGATGATGTCATCCATCCAGCTCAACTGTCACTTCCGCTGGGCGATCTGAGTGAAGATGGCTTTCAAGAGGTAAGTAGGTCTTCAGAAGGGCTGCTGGCCTCTTCCCCATTGTGTAGCCAACTTCTCAGAGGATTGGGAGATTCCAGGGGTGGGAACAGCCCTTTGTTGTCCTCTTAGGAAAGGGGGACTGGGGCAAATTTGTTCCAGAGCAGTTTTATCTTTAATTCCTTATTGGCGCTAAGAGACTGGGTTGGTTACTCCCCAATTAATCCGGATCACATGGCGTACTTAAGCTCCGAATTAAGGAAATTAAGAAAACTTTTTAAAACCAGTAAAACCAAACCAAGGTTAAAAGTGATGAGCTCAACCCAGAAGCATTATTTTTCCACTCTGCTTTTTTAAATCCAAGGGATTCTGGAAAACAGGCTTCAGTTGTTCCCTTTCCTTCCATTCCTTTTTCTCTCTTCTAGGGCCTTCTTCAAGTTCTTTTCCTGCTTCCGGAGGAAAACAAGGAAGGCGAGCGATCCAGGGGCCGATGCTCCCAGTTCCCCAACCTGCCGACTGGAGGGCAGCCCCAAGGCTCCTGAGCAACGACGAGTCACTTTCGTTGTGGATGTGGAGCTCCAGAAAGTGGAGCGATGTGGTGAGTAGATGCTCAGGGATGGGCTGGGACCTTGAGAAGGAGAGGAAGCAGCTCTTTAGGAGGGGATTCCTCCATGTAGGGATAGACAGGGAGTCCTTGACTTACAACAGTTCCCTGGAGAGACCGTTTCAAGGTATAATAGCACTGAGAAAAATGGCATGATCGTTTTTCACACTTACGACCGCTGCAGCATCCCCAGTCACATGATCAAACTCAGACACTGACTCATAATTATGACGGTTGTAGTATCCCAGGGTCTTGTGATCACCTTTTGCGACCTTCTGACAAGAAAAATCAACGGGAAGCAATGATTCAATTAACAACTGTGGCGAGGAAGGTCATAAGATGGGACAAAAGTCAATTAACAACTGTCTAATAAGGGGAATCGGGTCAGAAGGGGAAGAACGCTGCAAAGATGACCCTGGTTTTGGAGGGTTTTCTTCATCTGGGGGAGACCTAAAACCTGGCCGAGCACCTGCCTCTCCATTCCCAGATCTCCCCAGGAACGAGACCACAGAAAAGAAGAAGAAGATTCTCTTCAAGAAAACGGACATCAGAAAAGAAGAGAATATACCACGCCAGGCTTCTTGCTGCAGAAGAGACCGATGGAGAAGCCAGAAGATGTGGGAAGAGGTCCAGGAGAGGATCCAGAAGACAGACCAACCAGTAGGTACCCCTGGGAATCAGAGGGTCCCATAGCTCAGCTTTTCTCCCAGGTGGGAATCCCAGTCTCAATGGGATTCAAAATTTTCCTCGGGATGGAGAGAGACTCAGAAGGGTTTCAACCTTCTCTTCTGAAAGGGAGAACACGGGAGACCCTGGGGGCAAGTTGCCCAACAGCCTCCCCAACTTACAGCCTGACTCTTCTCTCTTGCAGCAGGAGCGCAGTATCCTTCAAGGCCTCTCTTCCATCGCCACTCTGTTTCAGCTGAAGCGGAGTGGGCAAATGGCAGTCCCAGAGCCAAGAAACAAGAATCTCTACAGCCTCGCTGTCTTGGTAAGTCAGAGGGAGGCAGGTGGCAATTGGAGGCAAGCAAAGCAGGACAGAGAGACAGGAGCAGTAGAAGGAGGGTACAAAAACTGCCCCTGGTCTGACAAATCGTATCCTGTGCAAAGGGTCCTTAACCTGGGGCTAATTCTCCTTTGTACTGAGAGGGAAGCTGTAGCAGAAGAACAGGTCAAAAGGGGCTGGGAGAAATAGGAAGGGCTGGGCTGGAGCATCATGGCTGACTTTCCCTTCTCTGCTTCTCTCCACTCTTGATTCCTGCCAGGCTCTGATGGAGGACAACCGTTCAAGCAGCTTCACGGCAGGACTAGCTGCAATGCTTGCAGTTTATGACATCAGGTCAGCCTTTTCTTTCTTTTGCCTGCTATTCTCTCAGAAAAAATGAACCCCAGGGCTGTTCACTAAGATGGGCACTGATGTCTCTTCTTTCCTTTGATCTCCCAGCAAGGTTCCTCCAGCCATGGACCCAAACGTTGAGTCGCAGCTCCTGAAGATCTTTGGGTCCGTGTGGATGTCCTCCATGAACAACGGAGAGGAGAATATTTCAGAGGTACCACCTTCAGCAACATTTCTGGGAGTTCCTTTCTGGTATTGGAACCGCTAGGAAAACATTTCACACGTCATCATCTCTGTCCTTCATTTCAGGAAGAGAAGAAGCTGCTGGAGGAGGCCTTTGGTCTCCTGCTCCGAGGCCTCCTGCAACAATCGGCGAAAACGGAGCATTTCATTTTTATTTTGAAGGTAAGGGCATCCATGTCCCAGGGAAGCTCGAAGGAAAATTGGGCCCTTGGAAACATTCACCAAATCAGGTGTTAGAACTCCAGTGCAATCTTCCACTGGGAACAATCTAAGTAGGGATAGTTCTTGAGGACAGGCATCATGTAGTATGGGAATTTGGCTTGCCACATGCGCTGTTTTCCAACATTCAGGGACCTCTTCACAAAGAGGCCTCTTTAACTCTAATGCTGCATGGCCAGAATTACAGATGAGAGACAGAACGTGTTTATAGGGTCCTTTGCTTGAAATGCCATCCCAACCTTCCACCTTCCAAATTTAAGGCTGGAATTTAAGAAGCTGGGAGTAGCCATAGAGGGAGAGGGCGGCTTTAAAGGCCTGAAGAACGTACCCTAAATTACACAGGTGTGTTTTGACATTGAAATTCCCGAGAACAGGAAGTTCTCAACAAAGGTAATTTTTTTTCTCCAATTCCACAGCACTTTGAGAAACACGGCCGGCAATGCTTCTCGTCTGCCTGGAATCAGCTACTCTATTATGGAACCCACAGTAGGATTAACGTATGTAGAAAAATGAAAATAAGATTGCAAATTATGGGTCCCCCACTGTTTTTGGGAGCCCATCCTCATATAACCCCCCTCTCTTGGGAGAAAAGGGCAGGGGGGCAAGGGGTTCTTTTTCCTTTCGTTCCACTTGATGGTGGACTAGGGAATCCCTGGACAGGGTGTTTTACTGCTAATGTTTGTATTGATGGGCCAAGTGAACACTGGGAATGACTCAGCAAGACACTTTGGCAACAGTACGATGGACTTCTTTCTTTCTCTTCCAGCTCACTGAAGCCCAGAGGGCATTTCCACACTTTGCAGTGGAAATGGCGATGGCTGGATATGAGGACGGATTCATCAATGAAGGTAACCTTCTTTTGGAACATTAAGGGGTGTGTGCGTTTGTGTGTGTGTGAAGGTATCAGCACATGAAAGGAAGGACAAAAGCCCCCCACCTTGTATCCCAAATGGGATTTAAGTATTACTCACCTTTCAACTGATCATGTAACAACTGTTCAAATTTAAGACACAGTGGGGAAAATGACCCTTATAACTCATTGTCAACTATTATAAAAGTGATGATATAATTGGGCAAAATTCTGGACTCAATTATTATTGTAAATTGAAGATTACCCTTATCTGGTTTCCAGCAATGTAGCCAAGAGCTTAAATTTCAAAAAAACTATATCCCTCAGGTGTTCTCATTGTGATGATAGGCATAGGCTTCCCTTCCATTTGCCACCTTCCTTCCTTCCTTTGTCTCACCTTTTGTCCCCATGCAGGTGACCTAACAATAGAGGAGCTGTGACGTCTTCACCCCCTGCCGCCGTTGGACACAGAAGGATGGATTAAAACGAGCTCCACTCTATCTCAAGGAAAGTCCCTTCGTTTCTCCCATCTAGTATCAATTATTGCACCCTATTATATTTGCTCTGTTCTACTCTTCTGAACTTAAAATACAGTAAATTCTGATATTTGTGCTTTCAGATTCTTGGACCGCCTCATCCCTTCAAGAACGGATCTTTCAGCCACTGAAGGCCACCATTGATTTTGGAAGATCGCGACAAGGCTACTCGTGTTGTGGAGCAGATACAAACTCTCGTCAGTTTTTGTGTGCTGTAGCAGGTTGGTGATGTGGAGGGTTGGACTAAGAAATGGTTCACTTTCTGCAAATGTGGGCTTTTCCTCTCTCTAGTGTATGATTCATGTTGTTTTTTGCAATGTGGTTTTTCCCTCTTCTTAGGACGTTGGGACAGCAATCAACGTGGCGCCTGGAACTCACCTACTTTCTTCGACTGTTGCCAACTGGGCCATCCTCTCTCCAGGCTGGAGGAACCATTAAAGACCCTGCGATTCCACAGGCCCCACTGACGGATGGACTAAGAGATTTCATAGGGCAGCGTCAGCCCTTCCAGCTAATGTTTCTTGCATCTATCTGACATTTATATGTCCCCATTTATATGCCACTCATTTAAGAGAAACACGAGATAAAGAAAATAGAAATTCAGCAAAAAGGGCTACATGAACAGCATCTTGCAAGTCTTAAACTACAAACTTCCTACTGCAACTTTTTACTTCTGGATCCATTACAGCAGCTGCTTCCTACATTTCTTTCTCCGACCTTTTAAGTTACTGGGGGCTCTTCCTGACACATTCCATTACCCTAATTTAGGTTACAATAGTATGTCCGTTTCCAGCACAATTCTTCATTTGAGACTGATATTCTTCGAATGCACCTCTGTGCAGTATGAGGAATGTGATGAGTCAAGTACTTTTATTATTTTATCTAAATCTAATATTGTGAACTACAAGGAAAATGAAAATAATGGGAAAAGAAAGGAAGAAAAGAGAAAGAGGAAAAAGTGTAGGAAAAAGGGAAAAAGAAAAGAAAAGAAAAGCATTGTGTTACAACGTCTTTTGGAGCAGTAGAATAAGCAATAACTTACAACCTCAACTTTTTATTTCACAAAATAATATATATAAGGTGCCAATGGGTCAAAGTAATTCATACGTCAGAGCAAGCAAAGATTATTATTGATGGAGACTTAACTAAGCCATGTCAAATCCCAAAGGGTACGAGGAAAGGAAGCCCCTTATCTCCCCTGCTGTTTACATCGGTGTTGGAAGTTTTCAATAAAGATATTAAGCAAGATGAGAAAATCACAAGTATAAATCTTAAAAAGGAAGATTATAAACTGACAACATTTACTGATGAGTTAGTTATCCAGAAAATACAGTAAAGAATATTTCAGAATATTTGAATATTTGATAAAGAAACTAAATGACTTTGGAGCTTTAGTGGGCTATAAAATAAATAAACAGAAAGCAACAATCTTTGTTAAGAATATGGTTCTCAGGACTATGAAATACTAAATAAAAAGTCAGGTTTTAAGTTGGAGAAAAAGTTGGAATATCTGTGTTTACATGGACAACAAAATTCTGAACTGTTTTGAAATAACTTTGAACCTTTTTGTCACAAAATCTAATACGGAGAACCAGAAGGAAAATGAAAATAATGGGAAAAGAAGGGAAGAAAAGAGAAAGAGGAAAAAGTGTAGGAAAAAGGGCAAAAGAGAAGAGAAGAGAAGAGAAGAGAAGAGAAGAGAAGAGAAGAGAAGAGAAGAGAAGAGAAGAGAAGAGAAGAGAAGAGAAGAGAAGAGAAGAGAAGAGAAGAGTTACAACTTCTTTTGGAGCAGTAGAATAAGCAATAACATACAATCTCAACATTTTAATTCACAAATATTATACATAAGGTGCCCAAACTGTTTATAAAACTGGTGAAAGCAATCCATACGTCAGAGCGAGCAAAGTTTTTTATTGATGGAGACTTAACTAAGCCATGTCAAATCCCAAAGGGTACAAAGAAAGGAAGCCCCTTATCTCCCCTGCTGTTTACCTCGGTGTTGGAAGTTTTCAACAAAGATATTAGGCAAGATGAGAAAATCACAAGTATAAATCTTAAAAAGGAAGTTATTAAACTCATTTGTTGATGAGTTAATTATCCAGAAAAAACACGATAAAATATTTGATAAAGAAACTAAATGACTTTGGAGCTTTAGTGGGCTATAAAATAAATAAACAGAAAACAACAATGTTTGTTAAGAAAATGGCTTCTCAGGACTATGAAATACTAAATAAAAAGTCAGGATTTAAGTTGGAGAAAAAGTTTACATTGACAACAAAATTCGGAACTGTTTCAAGATAACTTTGAGCCTTTTTGTCAGAAAAGTAAAAAAGACTTATTAGGCTGAGATAAATTGCAAATATCTTATTGGGTAGAATCTCTGTAATTAAGATGAATGTCCTACCAAAGATGCTTTTTGTGTTTCAGACTCTTTGTCTGTACCTGATGCTCCATTTGAACAATGTCAGACAAACATCTCGAAGGTTTATATGGCAAGGGGAAAAAACAAGAATTAGATATAAATTATTGCAAAATGCTAACTAAAGAGGAGGTTTGGGATTACCAGGTTTGAAATTGTACGTTGATGCCTGTTATTTGGTCTGGCTAAAGGAGCGGGTGACTCTCTAAAATCAGAGGAGAGTTGAGCTGCAGTACCATGAATTAAGATTTGGATGGCACGCCAATTTATCCTATGAAAAAGTTGAAGGAAATGATGATTTCAACAACCATTTTGTTAGACATGCCATCCTATGAGTTTGAAATAAATATAAAATAATATTTTTCTCTGCAAAAATAAGCCCTTCGGTGTCGTTCCAGGAAGCTTTGTGTTGTTTTTTGGAAAAGAATTGACGGTGAGGCTAGACTAGTGGACCTATAGTCAAATAATATTTTTCTGTTATGGTGACCCTCTACTCAAATCTACAGAAGAGTTGGAATTAGAAGGAAGTGTTGGCCACTGATTTACTTATTTGCAGTTGAAGGAAATAATTAGATTTTTTAAAATCTATGGATCTGATTTTGTAAAAGATGAATTGCAAATTCTGTTGTGTAGTAGTGATTAACTTATTATTGCGAAGGTTTATAAATTGCTATTGAACTTGGAGAATGAATTTGTAAAGCACTGTATGATTCAGTGGGCAAAGAATCTTGGATATAAATAAACGCTTCAACAGTGGGAACACATGGACAAAAGTTTTAAAATTTAAATTATAGCTTAAAAGAAAATTTTTACAACATGATATACTATTGGTAACTAACAGCAGACAAATTGTCAAGAATGTATAAAGGTGTTCAAATGAATGTTGGAAATATAAATGTAAAGAAGGAACATTTTACCATTTATGGTGGACATGTCGCAAAGAAAAGAAGTGTTTTAGGATTCATTTCTTAATACAGAAGATTCTTAAAGTGAATATCAACATAAATTCAGAGACTTTTCTCTTAGGCTGAATGGATAAAGAACTTGAAAGAAATGAACTTTGATGTTATATATGCTGACAGAGGAAAAATAATTCCACAAAAATGGAAGGATACTTTGATTCCCACAGTGGACAAATGGCTGCAAAACGTTGATGGAGTTAAGAAAGACACTAAATGGACTGCTTTAATTAAAAAAAAGAACACAATTTTGTTTCTATTGGAAACCTCTTTTGGACTTGTGCTTTGTGCTTTGTGCTTTGGTGGACTTTGTAATAGCTGAAATATAGTTTTTGTTGTACTCTTGCACCGGCTAACTAATATGGGATTTTTTTGTATTTTAAGTTTGCTTTTTCAAAAGTATGACTAATAACTTCCCAGAAGCCTTCACTTTCAGAAAAATGCCTCCCTTTCAGAGACGGGGACTGGCAGGAGAGCGTTTGATACACTGCAGATCACAGTCTCACTTTCAGCTGTTCTGAAGCCTCCGTGATCAAAGCGAAGATTCAACCTCAACCTTGGGAAGCGCTGAGAATGTTTCTTACCCAGACACATTTAGAGGTTTTCCCTTTGCAAATGTTTCTTTTACTGAGCATGCAATGCTCTTTTCTATGGCTGTGCTCACGTATTATTGGATGCTTTAATTCCTGTGATGTAACTGGACACATGACTGTTTCTATACCAATCAAGGTTTGCTTTGAAGTTCTTTGTTGTGCTAATATAAAAGTCAATGTAAACCATTTTAGCGAGGTTCCCCCTTTTCATATGGAGCCCCGCTTTATCAAAGTACTTTATAAAATGTTTTTAAATCATTTTCTGGCTTGTTTGTTTATTGGAAAAGCATGTAGGCAGAACCTCTAGAGCCAGATTTGGCCAACAGGTTGAGGTGGAAAAAAAATGTAACTTTGATTTTGGGTTTTGCTGTTAGATAGTTTGTTGTTGTTTTAGAAATGGTTAGTAGATATTATTATATAAAAGTAAAAGTACATCCAGAGCTTATGTATGTCTAGAACCTAGAATAACAGGCTTGGAAGGGTCCTTGGAGGTCTTCTAGTCCAGCCCTCTGCCTGAGCAGAAGGCTTGCAAAAATGATCCAGCTGAGCTCTCATAGATTTCCTCCTGATGGCCCAACTGAGGTTCTTCTCTCCTGCACCGGATTGTCACCAGATGCCTTCAGACAGAGGGAAGCCAAGAGAACCGACTGCCTCCTTCATCCAGTCGAGCTGAACAGGGAAGTTTTGTCCAGATTCTTCCTTCCTTGCAATAGGAAGACCCCCATCCTCCAGCATCCTCCAGCTCCCCACCCTCAGGGCTCCTCAACGTACAACGTACAACTGGCTAATATTTATGACAGTTGCTCTGTCCCAGAGTCACGTGATCATCTTTTGCAACCGTCCCAGCTGGCATCTGACGAGCAAAATCAAGGGAGGAAGCCAGAGTTGCTTAACAGGCCCATGATTCACTTAACAGCTTCTGACTCACTGAACAACCACAGCAAACGGGTCATGAAATGGGGCACAACACATTTAACAACTGCCTTGTGCTCTATTATCTGGAAGAAGCCGTCCGTGTGTCATAAACACAATATAAATTCTTTGCAGATAGTTCTCAACTTATGATTGGTCACTTAACAACCATTCAAAGGTACAAGGGAGCCCAGAGCCACCCATGACCCAGATTCAAAGTTCTTTGCAGCTTCCCATGGTCACATTACAGAGATTAAGAACATTTATGCTGGGGGGAAAAGTGAAGTAAAGTGAAGTGAAGTGAAGGGAAGTGAAGGAAAGGAAAGGAAAGGAAAGGAAAGGAAAGGAAAGGAAAGGAAAGGAAAGGAAAGGAAAGGAAAGGAAAGGAAAGGAAAGGAAAGGAAAGGAAAGGAAAGGAAAGGAAAGGAAAGGAAAGGAAAGGAAAGGAAAGCCTATTTCTAGAGTCACTTTGCTTCAACTGAACACATGGTCAATCACACAACAACATCCTGTGATGAAAATAACTCAGTGGAAAACTAGTACTTCTGGCGTGAACTCATCACTTGTAACCTTGGTTTGGTTTTACGTTACTGGGCATGTTCCACAGGAACCTGAGTTTATCAAATTTCAAAAGTTTTTCCTAATTGAGAGGTTAAGGATGCTAAGCGATCCCCATCAATTGGAAAGTAATCAATCTACTCTTTTAGCAGGTAGGAAAGGTAAAACTGCTCTATTTACCCTATTACCTTTCCTAAGAGGACCACAAATGGCTGATTCCATCTCCGGAATCTCCCAGTCCTCTGAGAAGGTGGCTAAAATGGGGAAGGTTACCCAGAACCCAGGAGCCCTTCTGAAGACTACTCACATCTTGGCAGCCATCTTCACTCAGATCACTGAGAGCTGACAGTAACTGACAGTTGAGCTGGATGGATGACATCATCAAACCAGTAGAATCCCCAAGGAGATGATTATGACAAGCCTCCTTTGGGATCCTATCAAAGATCACCTTCTCCACCATTTCTACACACACCAATGCCAGACCAAGGTCTCAAGGAACCTCCAACAAATCACCAAAGCTGCCTATTTCTCATCTTTTGCCACAGAAGGCATGGCTCTTTGGTTGTAGACTGCCTTTTCGTATGGAAGCTCCACTCAGCTAGCTGACTGAGCAAGACTCACTGATAAAGTTGTTGGTCAGCTTCCACTCCTATTCCCTTTGAATTGCCATGCTGTGTGTTTTTTTATTTGTCCCAATATATATATGAGCCAGCAGCCAGCAAAGATAAGCAAGTTGAACTGTTAAGAGACCCAAACCTTTGGTGGGGGGGGGACTGTGTAAAACCAGAAAAAACTCTCTAAAACAGAAGTTCTCAACTCTGAATCGCACTTCCTAGGGAGAAATGAACGCATTTAAGAGGAGGTGCAAACTGGGTAAGCTTTGCCCTTAAAACAACACACCCAATGTGAGAATCGACTCCATTTCTCTCGGAACAACTGGGTGTTGATCACATGAATTCCTTCTTCATTGGGAACATTTCTTCTGGAACTAGGTTTCAGGTTTCGCGCCTTGCAGAAGGCACCTTGGTGCTGAACATCAGCTGAACTGAAGAAGTGGAAAATGAAAGCTGTCATGATAAGTCTCACTCAAGTGTGTGGCTTAATAGAGCTTAAGTACCAAGGGGCAGTCTACCTTGGAAGATCTAGGATAAAAAGGAAAAGACTGATCCTTTGGCTTTCTGAAAAGAGCAGCATTCCTCAATACTGGAACTTGTCTAAAAAAGGATCCTGTGATTTGATGTTCAGCTTCATCTATTCTGCAATTCCAGAATTATTTTTCTCGTCTGGACTGCTTATGAGAAATGATATCTAAATTTAAAAACCCAGGGAGAGAATTTCTCTTCTCTCTCTCTCTCTCTCTCCCCCTCAATCTCTCTCTTTCTCTCTCTGTCCTTAAACACAGCATCATCTAACAATACTTTGGCATTCAGAAAAAAAGTTTCTTCACCTAAGCAGAAATAACAAACCCTAGACAGAGAGATGTTGAGACCAAAAGAAACCCAACATCTAATCACAAAGGGAATCGAACTGGAAGCTGACCAGGAGTTGCATCAGGGAGTCTTGCTTAGTCAGCTAGTTCAGTGGAGCTTCCATATGAAGAGGCAGTCTACAAGCAAAGAGCCATGCCTCCTGTGCCAAAAGATAAGAAATAGGCAGCTCTGGTGGTGTTAGTAGGTTCCTGGAGATTTGGGCTGCCATTGGTGTGTGTAGAAAAGGTGGGGAAGGTGAGCTTTGATTGGATCCCAAGGGAGGCCTGTCATCTCCTGGGGATTCTACTGGTTGATGATGTCATCCATCCAGCTCAACTGTCACTTCCGCTGGGCGATCTGAGTGAAGATGGCTTTCAAGAGGTAAGTAGGTCTTCAGAAGGGCTGCTGGCCTCCTCCCCATTGTGTAGCCAACTTCTCAGAGGATTGGGAGATTCCAGGGGTGGGAACAGCCATTTGTTGTCCTCTTAGGAAAGGGGGCCTGGGGCAAATTTGTTCCAGAGCAGTTTTATCTTTAATTCCTTATTGGAGCTAAGAGACTCGATTGATTACTCCCCAATTAATCCGGATCACATGGCGTACTTAAGCTCCGAATTAAGGAAAACTTTTAAAAGTTTGATAAACTCACGTGGTTGTGGAACACATCCAGGCCAGTAAAACCAAACCAAGGTTAAAAGTGATGAGCTCAACCCAGAAGCATTATTTTTCCACTCTGCTTTTTTAAATCCAAGGGATTCTGGAAAACAGGCTTCAGTTGTTCCCTTTCCTTCCATTCCTTTTTCTCTCTTCTAGGGCCTTCTTCAAGTTCTTTTCCTGCTTCCGGAGGAAAACAAGGAAGGCGAGCGATCCAGGGGCCGATGCTCCCAGTTCCCCAACCTGCCGACTGGAGGGCAGCCCCAAGGCTCCTGAGCAACGACGAGTCACTTTCGTTGTGGATGTGGAGCTCCAGAAAGTGGAGCGATGTGGTGAGTAGATGCTCAGGGATGGGCTGGGACCTTGAGAAGGAGAGGAAGCAGCTCTTTAGGAGGGGATTCCTCCATGTAGGGATAGACAGGTGGTCCTTAACTTACAACAGTTCCCTGGAGCGACCGTTTCAAGGTATAATAGCACTGAGAAAAATGGCATGATCGTTTTTCACACTTACGACCGCTGCAGCATCCCCACAGTCACATGATCAAACTCAGACACTGACTCATAATTATGACGGTTGTAGTATCCCAGGGTCTTGTGATCACCTTTTGCGACCTTCTGACAAGAAAATTCAACGGGGAAGCAATGATTCAGTTAACAACTGTGGCGAGGAAGGTCATAAGATGGGACAAAAGTCAATTAACAACTGTCTAATAAGGGGAATCGGGTCAGAAGGGGAAGAACGCTGCAAAGATGAGCCTGGTTTTGGAGGGTTTTCTTCATCTGGGGGAGACCTAAAACTTGGCCGAGCACCTGCCTCTCCGTTCCCAGATCTCCCCAGGAACGAGACCACAGAAAAGGAGAAGAAGATTCTCTTCAAGAAAACGGACATCAGAAAAGAAGAGAATATACCACGCCAGGCTTCTTGCTGCAGAAGAGACCGATGGAGAAGCCAGAAGATATGGGAAGAGGTCCAGGAGAGGATCCAGAAGACAGACCAACCAGTAGGTACCCCTGGGAATCAGAGGGTCCCATAGCTCAGCTTTTCTCCCAGGTGGGAATCCCAGTCTCAATGGGATTCAAAATTTTCCTCGGGATGGAGAGAGACTCAGAAGGGTTTCAACCTTCTCTTCTGAAAGGGAGAACACGGGAGACCCTGGGGGCAAGTTGCCCAACAGCCTCCCCAACTTACAGCCTGACTCTTCTCTCTTGCAGCAGGAGCGCAGTATCCTTCAAGGCCTCTCTTCCATCGCCACTCTGTTTCAGCTGAAGCGGAGTGGGCAAATGGCAGTCCCAGAGCCAAGAAACAAGAATCTCTACAGCCTCGCTGTCTTGGTAAGTCAGAGGGAGGCAGGTGGCAATTGGAGGCAAGCAAAGCAGGACAGAGAGACAGGAGCAGTAGAAGGAGGGTACAAAAACTGCCCCTGGTCTGACAAATCGTATCCTGTGCAAAGGGTCCTTAACCGGGGGCTAATTCTCCTTTGTACTGAGAGGGAAGCTGTAGCAGAAGAACAGATCAAAAGGGGCTAGGAGAAATAGGAAGGGCTGGGCTGGAGCATCATGGCTGACTTTCCCTTCTCTGCTTCTCTCCACTCTTGATTCCTGCCAGGCTCTGACGGAGGACAACCATTCAAGCAGCTTCACGGCAGGACTAGCTGCAATGCTTGCCGTTTATGACATCAGGTCAGCCTTTTCTTTCTTTTGCCTGCTATTCTCTCGGAAAAAATGAACCCCAGGGCTGTTCACTAAGATGGGCACTGATGTCTCTTCTTTCCTTTGATCTCCCAGCAAGGTTCCTCCAGCCATGGACCCAAACGTTGAGTCGCAGCTCCTGAAGATCTTTGGGTCCGTGTGGATGTCCTCCATGAACAACGGAGAGGAGAATATTTCAGAGGTACCACCTTCAGCAACATTTCTGGGAGTTCCTTTCCGGTATTGGAACCGCTAGGAAAACATTTCACACGTCATCATCTCTGTCCTTCATTTCAGGAAGAGAAGAAGCTGCTGGAGGAGGCCTTTGGTCTCCTGCTCCGAGGCCTCCTGCAACAATCGGCGAAAACGGAGCATTTCATTTTTATTTTGAAGGTAAGGGCATCCATGTCCCAGGGAAGCTCGAAGGAAAATTGGGCCCTTGGAAACATTCACCAAATCAGGTGTTAGAACTCCAGTGCAATCTTCCACTGGGAACAATCTAAGTAGGGATAGTTCTTGAGGACAGGCATCATGTAGTATGGGAATTTGGCTTGCCACATGCGCTGTTTTCCAACATTCAGGGACCTCTTCACAAAGAGGCCTCTTTAACTCTAATGCTGCATGGCCAGAATTACAGATGAGAGACAGAACGTGTTTATAGGGTCCTTTGCTTGAAATGCCATCCCAACCTTCCACCTTCCAAATTTAAGGCTGGAATTTAAGAAGCTGGGAGTAGCCATAGAGGGAGAGGGCGGCTTTAAAGGCCTGAAGAACGTACCCTAAATTACACAGGTGTGTTTTGACATTGAAATTCCCGAGAACAGGAAGTTCTCAACAAAGGTAATTTTTTTTCTCCAATTCCACAGCACTTTGAGAAACACGGCCGGCAATGCTTCTCGTCTGCCTGGAATCAGCTACTCTATTATGGAACCCACAGTAGGATTAACGTATGTAGAAAAATGAAAATAAGATTGCAAATTATGGGTCCCCCACTGTTTTTGGGAGCCCATCCTCATATAACCCCCCTCTCTTGGGAGAAAAGGGCAGGGGGGCAAGGGGTTCTTTTTCCTTTCGTTCCACTTGATGGTGGACTAGGGAATCCCTGGACAGGGTGTTTTACTGCTAATGTTTGTATTGATGGGCCAAGTGAACATGGGGAATGACTCAGCAAGACACTTTGGCAACAGTACGATGGACTTCTTTCTTTCTCTTCCAGCTCACTGAAGCCCAGAGGGCATTTCCACACTTTGCAGTGGAAATGGCGATGGCTGGATATGAGGACGGATTCATCAATGAAGGTAACCTTCTTTTGGAACATTAAGGGGTGTGTGCGTTTGTGTGTGTGTGAAGGTATCAGCACATGAAAGGAAGGACAAAAGCCCCCCACCTTGTATCCCAAATGGGATTTAAGTATTACTCACCTTTCAACTGATCATGTAACAACTGTTCAAATTTAAGACACAGTGGGAAAAATGACCCTTATAACTCATTGTCAACTATTATAAAAGTGATGATATAATTGGGCAAAATTCTGGACTCAATTATTGTTGTAAATTGAAGATTACCCTTATCTGGTTTCCAGCAATGTAGCCAAGAGCTTAAATTTCAAAAAAACTATATCCCTCAGGTGTTCTCATTGTGATGATAGGCATAGGCTTCCCTTCCATTTGCCACCTTCCTTCCTTCCTTTGTCTCACCTTTTGTCCCCATGCAGGTGACCTAACAATAGAGGAGCTGTGACGTCTTCACCCCCTGCCGCCGTTGGACACAGAAGGATGGATTAAAACGAGCTCCACTCTATCTCAAGGAAAGTCCCTTCGTTTCTCCCATCTAGTATCAATTATTGCACCCTATTATATTTGCTCTGTTCTACTCTTCTGAACTTAAAATACAGTAAATTCTGATATTTGTGCTTTCAGATTCTTGGACCGCCTCATCCCTTCAAGAACGGATCTTTCAGCCACTGAAGGCCACCATTGATTTTGGAAGATCGCGACAAGGCTACTCGTGTTGTGGAGCAGATACAAACTCTCGTCAGTTTTTGTGTGCTGTAGCAGGTTGGTGATGTGGAGGGTTGGACTAAGAAATGGTTCACTTTCTGCAAATGTGGGCTTTTCCTCTCTCTAGTGTATGATTCATGTTGTTTTTTGCAATGTGGTTTTTCCCTCTTCTTAGGACGTTGGGACAGCAATCAACGTGGCGCCTGGAACTCACCTACTTTCTTCGACTGTTGCCAACTGGGCCATCCTCTCTCCAGGCTGGAGGAACCATTAAAGACCCTGCGATTCCACAGGCCCCACTGACGGATGGACTAAGAGATTTCATAGGGCAGCGTCAGCCCTTCCAGCTAATGTTTCTTGCATCTATCTGACATTTATATGTCCCCATTTATATGCCACTCATTTAAGAGAAACACGAGATAAAGAAAATAGAAATTCAGCAAAAAGGGCTACATGAACAGCATCTTGCAAGTCTTAAACTACAAACTTCCTACTGCAACTTTTTACTTCTGGATCCATTACAGCAGCTGCTTCCTACATTTCTTTCTCCGACCTTTTAAGTTACTGGGGGCTCTTCCTGACACATTCCATTACCCTAATTTAGGTTACAATAGTATGTCCGTTTCCAGCACAATTCTTCATTTGAGACTGATATTCTTCGAATGCACCTCTGTGCAGTATGAGGAATGTGATGAGTCAAGTACTTTTATTATTTTATCTAAATCTAATATTGTGAACTACAAGGAAAATGAAAATAATGGGAAAAGAAAGGAAGAAAAGAGAAAGAGGAAAAAGTGTAGGAAAAAGGGAAAAAGAAAAGAAAAGAAAAGCATTGTGTTACAACGTCTTTTGGAGCAGTAGAATAAGCAATAACTTACAACCTCAACTTTTTATTTCACAAAATAATATATATAAGGTGCCAATGGGTCAAAGTAATTCATACGTCAGAGCAAGCAAAGATTATTATTGATGGAGACTTAACTAAGCCATGTCAAATCCCAAAGGGTACGAGGAAAGGAAGCCCCTTATCTCCCCTGCTGTTTACATCGGTGTTGGAAGTTTTCAATAAAGATATTAAGCAAGATGAGAAAATCACAAGTATAAATCTTAAAAAGGAAGATTATAAACTGACAACATTTACTGATGAGTTAGTTATCCAGAAAATACAGTAAAGAATATTTCAGAATATTTGAATATTTGATAAAGAAACTAAATGACTTTGGAGCTTTAGTGGGCTATAAAATAAATAAACAGAAAGCAACAATCTTTGTTAAGAATATGGTTCTCAGGACTATGAAATACTAAATAAAAAGTCAGGTTTTAAGTTGGAGAAAAAGTTGGAATATCTGTGTTTACATGGACAACAAAATTCTGAACTGTTTTGAAATAACTTTGAACCTTTTTGTCACAAAATCTAATATGGACAACCAGAAGGAAAATGAAAATAATGGGAAAAGAAGGGAAGAAAAGAGAAAGAGGAAAAAGTGTAGGAAAAAGGGCAAAAGAGAAGAGAAGAGAAGAGAAGAGAAGAGAAGAGAAAAGAGAAGAGAAGAGAAGAGAAGAGAAGAGAAGAGAAGAGAAGAGAAAAGAGAAGAGAAGAGAAGAGAAGAGAAGAGAAGAGAAGAGAAGAGAAGAGAAGAGAAGAGAAGAGAAGAGAAGAGAAGAGAAGAGAAGAGAAGAGTTACAACTTCTTTTGGAGCAGTAGAATAAGCAATAACATACAATCTCAACATTTTAATTCACAAATATTATACATAAGGTGCCCAAACTGTTTATAAAACTGGTGAAAGCAATCCATACGTCAGAGCGAGCAAAGTTTTTTATTGATGGAGACTTAACTAAGCCATGTCAAATCCCAAAGGGTACAAAGAAAGGAAGCCCCTTATCTCCCCTGCTGTTTACCTCGGTGTTGGAAGTTTTCAACAAAGATATTAGGCAAGATGAGAAAATCACAAGTATAAATCTTAAAAAGGAAGTTATTAAACTCATTTGCTGATGAGTTAATTATCCAGAAAAAACACGATAAAATATTTGATAAAGAAACTAAATGACTTTGGAGCTTTAGTGGGCTATAAAATAAATAAACAGAAAACAACAATGTTTGTTAAGAAAATGGCTTCTCAGGACTATGAAATACTAAATAAAAAGTCAGGATTTAAGTTGGAGAAAAAGTTTACATTGACAACAAAATTCGGAACTGTTTCAAGATAACTTTGAGCCTTTTTGTCAGAAAAGTAAAAAAGACTTATTAGGCTGAGATAAATTGCAAATATCTTATTGGGTAGAATCTCTGTAATTAAGATGAATGTCCTACCAAAGATGCTTTTTGTGTTTCAGACTCTTTGTCTGTACCTGATGCTCCATTTGAACAATGTCAGACAAACATCTCGAAGGTTTATATGGCAAGGGGAAAAAACAAGAATTAGATATAAATTATTGCAAAATGCTAACTAAAGAGGAGGTTTGGGATTACCAGGTTTGAAATTGTACGTTGATGCCTGTTATTTGGTCTGGCTAAAGGAGCGGGTGACTCTCTAAAATCAGAGGAGAGTTGAGCTGCAGTACCATGAATTAAGATTTGGATGGCACGCCAATTTATCCTATGAAAAAGTTGAAGGAAATGATGATTTCAACAACCATTTTGTTAGACATGCCATCCTATGAGTTTGAAATAAATATAAAATAATATTTTTCTCTGCAAAAATAAGCCCTTCGGTGTCGTTCCAGGAAGCTTTGTGTTGTTTTTTGGAAAAGAATTGACGGTGAGGCTAGACTAGTGGACCTATAGTCAAATAATATTTTTCTGTTATGGTGACCCTCTACTCAAATCTACAGAAGAGTTGGAATTAGAAGGAAGTGTTGGCCACTGATTTACTTATTTGCAGTTGAAGGAAATAATTAGATTTTTTAAAATCTATGGATCTGATTTTGTAAAAGATGAATTGCAAATTCTGTTGTGTAGTAGTGATTAACTTATTATTGCGAAGGTTTATAAATTGCTATTGAACTTGGAGAATGAATTTGTAAAGCACTGTATGATTCAGTGGGCAAAGAATCTTGGATATAAATAAACGCTTCAACAGTGGGAACACATATGGACAAAAGTTTTAAAATTTAAATTATAGCTTAAAAGAAAATTTTTACAACATGATATACTATTGGTAACTAACAGCAGACAAATTGTCAAGAATGTATAAAGGTGTTCAAATGAATGTTGGAAATATAAATGTAAAGAAGGAACATTTTACCATTTATGGTGGACATGTCGCAAAGAAAAGAAGTGTTTTAGGATTCATTTCTTAATACAGAAGATTCTTAAAGTGAATATCAACATAAATTCAGAGACTTTTCTCTTAGGCTGAATGGATAAAGAACTTGAAAGAAATGAACTTTGATGTTATATATGCTGACAGAGGAAAAATAATTCCACAAAAATGGAAGGATACTTTGATTCCCACAGTGGACAAATGGCTGCAAAACGTTGATGGAGTTAAGAAAGACACTAAATGGACTGCTTTAATTAAAAAAAAGAACACAATTTTGTTTCTATTGGAAACCTCTTTTGGACTTGTGCTTTGTGCTTTGTGCTTTGGTGGACTTTGTAATAGCTGAAATATAGTTTTTGTTGTACTCTTGCACCGGCTAACTAATATGGGATTTTTTTGTATTTTAAGTTTGCTTTTTCAAAAGTATGACTAATAACTTCCCAGAAGCCTTCACTTTCAGAAAAATGCCTCCCTTTCAGAGACGGGGACTGGCAGGAGAGCGTTTGATACACTGCAGATCACAGTCTCACTTTCAGCTGTTCTGAAGCCTCCGTGATCAAAGCGAAGATTCAACCTCAACCTTGGGAAGCGCTGAGAATGTTTCTTACCCAGACACATTTAGATGTTTTCCCTTTGCAAATGTTTCTTTTACTGAGCATGCAATGCTCTTTTCTATGGCTGTGCTCACGTATTATTGGATGCTTTAATTCCTGTGATGTAACTGGACACATGACTGTTTCTAAACCAATCAAGGTTTGCTTTGAAGTTCTTTGTTGTGCTAATATAAAAGTCAATGTAAACCATTTTAGCGAGGTTCCCCCTTTTCATATGGAGCCCCGCTTTATCAAAGTACTTTATAAAATGTTTTTAAATCATTTTCTGGCTTGTTTGTTTATTGGAAAAGCATGTAGGCAGAACCTCTAGAGCCAGATTTGGCCAACAGGTTGAGGTGGAAAAAAAATGTAACTTTGATTTTGGGTTTTGCTGTTAGATAGTTTGTTGTTGTTTTAGAAATGGTTAGTAGATATTATTATATAAAAGTAAAAGTACATCCAGAGCTTATGTATGTCTAGAACCTAGAATAACAGGCTTGGAAGGGTCCTTGGAGGTCTTCTAGTCCAGCCCTGTGCCTGAGCAGAAGGCTTGCAAAAATGATCCAGCTGAGCTCTCATAGATTTCCTCCTGATGGCCCAACTGAGGTTCTTCTCTCCTGCACCGGATTGTCACCAGATGCCTTCAGACAGAGGGAAGCCAAGAGAACCGACTGCCTCCTTCATCCAGTCGAGCTGAACAGGGAAGTTTTGTCCAGATTCTTCCTTCCTTGCAATAGGAAGACCCCCATCCTCCAGCATCCTCCAGCTCCCCACCCTCAGGGCTCCTCAACGTACAACGTACAACTGGCTAATATTTATGACAGTTGCTCTGTCCCAGAGTCACGTGATCATCTTTTGCAACCGTCCCAGCTGGCATCTGACGAGCAAAATCAAGGGAGGAAGCCAGAGTTGCTTAACAGGCCCATGATTCACTTAACAGCTTCTGACTCACTGAACAACCACAGCAAACGGGTCATGAAATGGGGCACAACACATTTAACAACTGCCTTGTGCTCTATTATCTGGAAGAAGCCGTCCGTGTGTCATAAACACAATATAAATTCTTTGCAGATAGTTCTCAACTTATGATTGGTCACTTAACAACCATTCAAAGGTACAAGGGAGCCCAGAGCCACCCATGACCCAGATTCAAAGTTCTTTGCAGCTTCCCATGGTCACATTACAGAGATTAAGAACATTTATGCTGGGGGGAAAAGTGAAGTAAAGTGAAGTGAAGTGAAGGGAAGTGAAGGAAAGGAAAGGAAAGGAAAGGAAAGGAAAGGAAAGGAAAGGAAAGGAAAGGAAAGGAAAGGAAAGGAAAGGAAAGGAAAGGAAAGGAAAGGAAAGGAAAGCCTATTTCTAGAGTCACTTTGCTTCAACTGAACACATGGTCAATCACACAACAACATCCTGTGATGAAAATAACTCAGTGGAAAACTAGTACTTCTGGCGTGAACTCATCACTTGTAACCTTGGTTTGGTTTTACGTTACTGGGCATGTTCCACAGGAACCTGAGTTTATCAAATTTCAAAAGTTTTTCCTAATTGAGAGGTTAAGGATGCTAAGCGATTCCCATCAATTGGAAAGTAATCAATCTACTCTTTTAGCAGGTAGGAAAGGTAAAACTGCTCTATTTACCCTATTACCTTTCCTAAGAGGACCACAAATGGCTGATTTCATCTCCGGAATCTCCCAATCCTCTGAGAAGGTGGCTAAAATGGGGAAGGTTACCCAGAACCCAGGAGCCCTTCTGAAGACTACTCACATCTTGGCAGCCATCTTCACTCAGATCACTGAGAGCTGACAGTAACTGACAGTTGAGCTGGATGGATGACATCATCAAACCAGTAGAATCCCCAAGGAGATGATTATGACAAGCCTCCTTTGGGATCCTATCAAAGATCACCTTCTCCACCATTTCTACACACACCAATGCCAGACCAAGCTCTCTAGGAACCTACCAACAATCACCAAAGCTGCCTATTTCTCATCTTTTGCCACAGAAGGCATGGCTCTTTGATTGTAGAGTGCCTTTTCCTATGGAAGCTCCACTCAGCTAGCTGACTGAGCAGGAGTCACTGATACAGTTGTTGGTCAGCTTCCACTCCTATTCCCTTTGTATTGCCATGCTGTGTGTTTTTTATTTGTCCCAATATATATGAGCCAGAAGTGTGCAGTAGCAGCAAAAAATGCCAACTCAATGCGAGGTTGCCTTAAGAGAGGGGTAGAATCAAGATCATATGAAGTATTAGTACCACTTTATGAAGCCTGAGTAGTATCACACTTAAAATACTGCATCCAGTTTTGGTCACCATATTATAGAAAAGATGTAGAGACTCTGGAAAGAGTGCAGAAAAGAGCAATAAAGATGATTAGGGGACTAGATACTAAAACACATGAAGAACGGTTCTACTCGTGAAGGACTCAGGATGTGTACTTGGGGTTTTAAATTCCCACCAGATTTAACAAACGAGAGAGACAAATGCAACAAACCCATGCTGTGTGACTCAGGAAAAAACATGTCAGCTGCATCTGGTTGAAAGTACCTGTGCTCCAGCATTCGCTACTTCACTGTGCTCCACCAGATAGATGGTTTTAATCAGCATAATAATATAATAATCAGTGTAGTCACCACAAAACTCTAGGCCCGAGACTGACAAGGAGTCCTGCAAATCTGGCCTCCTCAGTTAACACAGCAGTGAGAGCATTGAAGCAAGAAAGCTTCAACGATTTTTGTGACAGATATTAATGAAGACGTGGCAAAATATGTAAGCATACAAAAAGACAGAGAACTAAATATTATCCATTTAAATTCATTCACTTTCACACTTTGGCAGTAGAGGAAAGTGCTAATATTTTTCTGACTGATACTTGAAAATTTACATTAAATATAGGCATAGCGTTGATTTGGATTACGAAATGTCATTTGGTAGGACTCTTTAATTAGATATAGGGTCTCCAGCTAAACACAGGGTTGGACTAGAAGACCTCCAAGGTCCCTTCCAACTCCGTTATTCTGCTATTCTTTCCAGACTATAGACCCTGTGGGGAAACTGATGACGTTTGAACTGGAACTGGCATCAGAGACTATTATAAAAGAAACAAGCTCAATTTAAGAAGATGATTATAATCACCTCTGTTGAGTTCTTTGTGATGTTAGGGAGAAGTCTCAAATGAGACAGGAAATCCTGTATGAAATCTTAGGGATTTAACAGAATAACAACAAAATAACAGAATTTATTAATTTATTAATTTATAACAGAAGGATTCCTGACACATGGAAAGAAGTTAAATTCATAAGGCACATTGAAATCAAATATATTCCATTATACTAGGGTTAGGGTGAGGACTGAAATGATGGCTTCAAAATTCTCAAAGTTTCCATAGCACCAAACCCAAGATTCCACTTCAGCCTTCAGTGAGCATGTGGGACATCAACTTCCGGTTCCGGTCGCAGCGCCCGCGGACGTGCAGAGAACTCGTTCTCTTGGCCGTCCGGTTTTCCCCCGCCGGTAGACCCTGGATAGGGTCGAAAGTCGCCCTGGAGGGGCGACCACCGTAGAGGAGGGCACTCGTTGATCGCGGAGGGAGCGGCAGCTCCCTCTGCGGTCCGAGAAAACCACCTTTGGGCCGACGGGGAAAAGATCGGCCAGTAACATGGCCGATCACTCAGCTGCTCCAGCCGAAAGTCACAGCAACATCTAAGCGAAAAGAACCACCGTGGAAGATCCGGGTGAGACCTTTCCTTCCCTCTTGTTAATTTACCTTTTTCCCTGCTAACAGCTTTAAGAACTATTTCCCTATTTTGAGAAAGCAGCGTTTGATTACTGGGGAAAACGGGCTTTGGAAAAACAATTATTGTTTTTTTTTTACTATTTTATTTTGTCTACATAAGCAGTTGGAACTCGAGCATCCGGGTTATTGTGACTTTCTCTTTTGGCTTGTTTATCTTCAGTTTAGGTGAAAATCCTTAGGGAGGGGGTGGAATGTTCTTTCTTTCTCCCCCCCCCCTCCTGAACAGTACTGCCTAAAAAAACTTTTTGCTCTCTGGGCGGACTTATGTAGATTCTTTTGGATACAATGCATCCTGGGACTTGGCATGAAGCCCAGAAACTTTGACTGATACAATGTAACTTGCTCCATTTGAACTCCCACTTCCTGATTTTGGCGTGATGCCCAGACTGGATTACAACACAACAACTGACTGCCAGTTTTTATCTCTGTGCTGGACTTGACTATTGGTTTTTTTTTCCTCTATCTTTCTTTGGAAATATATCTCTGTCTGCATTTTATATTTTATAACGCTGCAATCTATTCTTTAAGCTGAATTTCTTTAAAAAAAAAGAAGAAGATGGAATCCTACTCACAGATTAATTATGGACTTATATTAGAAAAAATCTTGGAAACGAGACTGGAACTTAAAGAACATATTAGATCGCTTAGTTTCAAGGAGGACTCAGAATTAAAAATTGAAGCTCAACCTTTGGTTGACTATGATACACAATCAGATCTACAACTTAATGAGATGGATGGAATACATTTACAATCTATTGAATCTACTGAATTTATTGAAGAGGAAGAGGACACATCCTACATGATTGATTTCTTTGATGATCAAAGGCAGAACTCAACTAAAACATTTACAACTTTAAAAGCAACAGGATTGGACTTCCAAATACAAGGCACAAAAAATGTTGACAACATGATAGTACAGACAACACTGGATAAAAGAGAAAAAGAATATGATTGGACTCAATGGTGGGAAAAGGCCTTTAGCCAGTTACTAAGATGGGAGGACTTAGAGGCCCTGTTGTGGAAACCTACCTGGCACAAAAAGAAAGCTAGAATTAGACTTAAAAATAAGAGTTAAAATTTTATTTGATGGGTAAAAAGGGCTTCTGGACGTTGATTGAACTAATATTTTTGAGATCTTTAAGGTTACTTTGGTATGAGTCAACACTAGATTTAAATTATGGATTTGATTATGATTTGGAATGGCAATAAGAAAAATTGAAAAATTTATAATTAAAGGAGTTAGATTGAGATTGAGACTGGTGAAATATTATTGATATTTTTATTTATAAGAATTGAATGGTAATTAGTGAGGTATTAAATGGATTAAACTGAAACAATTGAGGAATCTTTTAGGGACGTGGACTGATCTATAATAGTTATATTACTTGTTTATGATAGAAATAATTATTGTCCTATTATTATTATTATAATGTTATTATATTACTATGTCTAATGCAATAGTTTTAATATATATAAATTCATGTTTATTTACATAATGTGTATGTGAAATAGAATAAGAGATATAATTTGATTGAGAAGCATAAATTGAAATTGGAATGATAGAGGTGAGAAACAATTTATATTTTAGGAATGCTCGAATTGTATACCATAAGAGGGAACTTTTAAAGTAGTAGTTTAAATTGTATATGTATGACTGTATTTTTTGTTGTGTTCTATGGAGTGCCCTATCTCCACGATGTGTTATAAGCACTTGGCTGTAAAACAAACAAAAACTAATAAAACTTGTTATGGAAAAAAAAAAAAAAGACAGAGAACTAAATATTATCCATTTAAATTCATTCACTTTCACACTTTGGCAGTAGAGGAAAGTGCTAATATTTTTCTGACTGATACTTGAAAATTTACATTAAATATAGGCATAGCGTTGATTTGGATTACGAAATGTCATTTGGTAGGACTCTTTAATTAGATATAGGGTCTCCAGCTAAACACAGGGTTGGACTAGAAGACCTCCAAGGTCCCTTCCAACTCTGTTATTCTGCTATTCTTTCCAGACTATAGACCCTGTGGGGAAACTGATGATGTTTGAACTGGAACTGGCATCAGAAACTGTTATAAATTAAAGAAGCTCAATTTAAGAAGATGATTATAGTCACCTCTGTTGAGTTCTTTGTGATGTTAGGGAGAAGTCTCCAATGAGACAGGAAATCCTGTATGAAATCTTAAGAGATTTAACAGAATAACAACAAAATAACAGAATTTATTAATTTATAACAGAAGAATTCCTGACACATGGAAAGAAGTTAAATTCATAAGGGACTTTGAAATCAAATATATTCCATTATAGTAGGTTTAGGGTGAGGACTGAAATGATGGCTTTTCCATAGCACCAAACCCAAGATGCCACTTCAGCCTTCAGTGAGCATGTGGGACATCAGTGGGGATCATAATATTCAGCTCAACAGAGCTGCTCAAGAATGGATGAGAAGGACTGCAGCTCTGTCTCAGCGAAAGGCCCTTTATTTGTTCCATGTATAACTTTCAACTCTTACAAAGAATTGCTGAACTTGGAAACACCCAAGCCCCGTTCTGCCCGCCCAGTGAAGGATTTTGAATTCCTGAAGGAAGTCTGAGATTTTAAAATATTTTGTAGGTGATGGAAACTTATGTGGGTCATTAGATTATCCCTGCATTAATGTTTACCTTATACTTATCGAAAATCATGGCTTGACATTCCATTCCTTGCAGCAACAAAACTTTGCAGTCTGCTTCTTGAGGCATCGTGTTCTCCAAGGAAGTTTATCTGGAAGCAGTGAAAGAAAGAGACTCTAGAAAGAGTACAGAGAAGAGCAACAAAGATGATCAGGGGACTGGAGGCTAAAACATATAAGGAACGGTTGCTGGAATTGGGTATGTCTAGTTTAATGAAGGGAAGGACGAGGGGGGACATGATAGCAGTCTTTCAATATCTCAGGGGCTGCCACAAAGAAGAGGGAGTCAAGCTATTCTCCAAAGCGCCGGAAGGCAGGACAAGAAGCAACGGATGGAAACTAATCAAGGAGAGAAGCAACTAAGGAGAAACGTCCTGATGGTGAGGACAATTAATCAGTGGAACAACCTGCCTCCAGAAGCTGTGAATGCTCCAACACTGGAAGTTTTTAAGAAGAGACTGGACAGCCATTTGTCTGAAATGGTATAGGGTTTCCTGCCTGAGCAGGGGGTTGGACTAGATGACCTCCAAGGTCCCTTCCAACTTTATTATTATTATTAAAATGGGATAGAAAATGACTTAATGACTTTTGAAAGGGGGTGACAAAACAGCCATTGAAATGATTACTCAGAAGAAAGAGAATGAACACAAATCTATTTGGAAATAGCTTCATTCTACGTTTAAAAAGAGTGAAAATTGTTGTTGGATTAATAGTTAGTACCAATTTATAATACCTTGGCAAGACCACATTTGGAATATTGCATCCAGTTTTGGTTGCCATAATATAAAAAAATGTTGAGACGGTGGAAACAGACTGAAGAACGTTTGCAGGAATTGGGTCTCTTGCTGAGAGAGGGGGTTGGACTGGAGGACCTCAAGGCTCTCCTCCAAATCTAATTTTCTGTTTTGTTATTCTGTTATTCTTCTATGATCCCATCAAGCCGAAAGAAAGTCCGGAATAGTATAGGATCTCCTGCCATGGGTAGGGGCTTGAATTAAAGACCTCCAAGTTCCTTCCAACCATACTATTCTCTATTCCATGATATGGGTCTGATTTGTAAAATACACTACCTGTTCAAACATAGTATTTTAGTCATAGTGAATTTTCAGGTCAACTGTTTAATGAGGGTCAAAGGAGCAATTCCTATGTCTATTAAGAGCTGGGGTGCCAGAGTGGTTAGAATGTAGTATTTCAGGCTAATTCTGTTGACTGCCAGCAGCTCAATTCTCAACGGCTCAAGGTTGACTCAGCTTTCCATCCTTCCGTGGTCGGTAAATTGAGGACCCAGATTGTTGGGGGAATATGCTGATTCTGTAAGCTACTTAGAGAGGGCTGTGAAGCACTGTGAAGCAATATACGTCTTAGTGCTATTACTATTCCAAGAATATGCAAGCAATTGTGACAGACTAGCAAGCAGGAAAAACAAAAATAGGAAAGTGGACAGCATTATTAGTTAAAGTCCATACGTTTCTGTAATTATTAGCATTATTAAAAGGTACTTGGAAGTTCTCCATCCTTAATCCAAATTGTGATGACCCAGGGCACGGTACAGAGGCAACAGAGTCAGCTGGCAGTTCAAACCGCCCCTTTCTTGCTCCAAATGTTCCCCAAATGCTCCCACTTTCCTGGCAAGTCCCCGAACAAGAAACGATACACAAACACACAAACACACTTTCAGCAGCCTCTAGCTGCAAGTAGTTTCAAACGTTTTTAAGATTAGAACAGCAGTTTACTCAAGGCCAAGTAGATAAGAAAGAAAGGAACATACCTCAAAATCTTAACGAGTCTGTGAAAATACAAACTTGCCTTAGTAGTTTCAGAAGAGAAGCCAAAATTCAAACTGAGGTTTGGAACACAAAATCAAGTTTGTCGGCCAGTCCAATGGTCAGAGTTTCAGGGTTTACGAGTAGAAATCACAACACAGAACAAGAGAACAGAGAGTTGTTTCCAACGTCGGCAACGGCACACAAATCTCCAATAATTCAGCGTTTATTCCCGACAAATGCCCCTCCCCACAGCGGCTCCTTAGGTCTCAGTCCCCAGGTGTGCCTTGTGGAGAGGGGCAGGGCGCTCTCCTCCCGGGTAGTGAGGCCTGCCTGCGTTGTTCCCTCCTTCTCTCCACTCTCTGTGCTGGAGGATCAGGAGGGGGTGGCCCTTGCTCATCGCCTGAGCTCTTGTCTCTCATGTTCATCCTGCCCCTGTTCCTCCCTGCCTTCAAGCCCTCCCAATCCTGAAAGGCCCTGGCCTGCCTCGGCCTGCTCCTCCCCATATTCCTCCAAAGCCAAGGACGCCTCCCCCTCCATCTCCATCGGCTCCAGGTCCAGCTCATCTTCCTCAGCAGATTCAGGCTCCGATGGGGGCATGACACAAACATGCTCTACTCCTCTGACCTAATTTCCTGGGTTTGTTTCTTTATATCCCACCTTTATAACAAAATAAACTCAAGACAAACAAATCAACAAATAACTCAAGACAGCAAACAAAGCCAACATAGCTTCCTCCTCCTGTTTTCCCCACAACAACAACCCTGTCAGGTGGGCTGGGCTGAGAGTGACTGGCCCAAAGTCTCCCAGCCGGCTTTCATGGCTAAAGTGGGACTTAAACTCACAGTCTCCCACTTTCTAGACTGTTGATTTTACCACGAGCCCAAACTTGGGTTTGTACAACACATGATGTCATGAGACAAATGAGTTTGGCTTCCTTTAACAAAAAGAAAACAGAGTGCTGAACCATTTGTGGGTTTAAAGCCAATATCCTGTCTGGGTCCTTCTCTGGCCTGCCGAGCCCTTTGCTGTCCTCTTGGCCCAGCTTTTGGGCTGAGCCCTGCCCTTTTCCTTGAAGTAATATGTAGCCACCTGGCAAGGCTAGCAAGAGAAACAAGGCCTAAAAAGGGGCCTTCTTTGAAATGGCGGAGGAATTTGTTATGGGTGTTATGTTTACCTTATATGCGGCTCCATCATCCATCTCTACTTTAATGAGTATCTTATCTCAAGGCTGAACAATTGCCAGAATTAAAGCTTTCAGGTCAAGGGTGTCCATAGGTTTTTCTCTCCTTAGGCCAATCAGATGCACAAGCCAAGAAATACACTAATAAGATTTGTGAGCAGGCAGGTGAAAGAAGCTGCTGGACTAAAAGAGAAAAATTGAGGTGGGGATTAAGTCCAGGATAGTAATAGAGCCAGTTTGCTCTAGTGGTTAAGGCACCCGGCTGGAAACAAGGAGGCGCTGAGTTCAAGTGCTGACTGAGGCAAGAAAGCCGCTGGGTGACTTTGTGCCGGTCACTCTCAGCCTGACCCACCTCACAGGGTTGTTGCTATGGGGAAAACAAGAGGAAGGAGGATTAGGTATGTTCACTTCCTTGAATTACGAGGGCAATTCGGAAATAAACCTCCGTTTAGATATCAATGACAGACACTCGTAGATACAGAACTTTTATTATACACATTAGAAAACTACATTACATTACTTTTTGACATAATCGCCACTCAAATCGAGGCACTTGTCATAACGTCTTCCAAGGTTTGAACTTCCTTAGTAGTACTCGCTCAGTGCCAAATTTTTTGTGGGGGTCTCTCTTCTGCCAAATTCAAGATAGCGCAGAGACAGAGCCCAGGCCAACCCATAGAGAGCCCCTTCCTCTCTTCTGAAGCTCCTCCAACCGCCCTGCCTTCCCTTCAGGTTTTGCCTTCCACGGGACCTTCTGGGAAAGCTCCCCATTCCTTGCCAGAGACCTTAAATTCACAAGGGCAAATTTAGACCATGATTTGCCTAAACATCTGAGAAGCATGATTTTACTGCAGAAACAAAATTAATTTCAAAGCTTCATTTTGCCAGATCAAAGATAGATCAGTGGCAAAGATAAGCAAGTTGAACTGTTAAGAGACCCAAACTTTTTTTGGGGGGGGGCTGTGTTAAACCAGAAAAAACTCTCTAAAGCAGAGGTTCTCAAGCTCTGAATCGCACTTCCTAGGGAGAAATGGTAGTTCAATGGAGCTTCCATATGAAGAGGCAGTCTACAAGCAAAGAGCCATGCCTCTTGTGCCAAAAGATGAGAAATAGGCAGCTCTTGTGGTGTTAGTAGGTTCCTGGAGATTTGGGCTGCCATTGGTGTGTGTAGAAAAGGTGGAGAAGGTGAGCTTTGATTGGATCCCAAGGGAGGCCTGTCATCTCCTGGGGATTCTACTGGTTGATGATGTCATCCATCCAGCTCAACTGTCACTTCCGCTGGGCGATCTGAGTGAAGATGGCTTTCAAGAGGTAAGTAGGTCTTCAGAAGGGCTGCTGGCCTCTTCCCCATTGTGTAGCCAACTTCTCAGAGGATTGGGAGATTCCAGGGGTGGGAACAGCCATTTGTTGTCCTCTTAGGAAAGGGGGCCTGGGGCAAATTTGTTCCAGAGCAGTTTTATCTTTAATTCCTTATTGGAGCTAAGAGACTCGATTGATTACTCCCCAATTAATCCGGATCACATGGCGTACTTAAGCTCCGAATTAAGGAAAACTTTTAAAAGTTTGATAAACTCACGTGGTTGTGGAACACATCCAGGCCAGTAAAACCAAACCAAGGTTAAAAGTGATGAGCTCAACCCAGAAGCATTATTTTTCCACTCTGCTTTTTTAAATCCAAGGGATTCTGGAAAACAGGCTTCAGTTGTTCCCTTTCCTTCCATTCCTTTTTCTCTCTTCTAGGGCCTTCTTCAAGTTCTTTTCCTGCTTCCGGAGGAAAACAAGGAAGGCGAGCGATCCAGGGGCCGATGCTCCCAGTTCCCCAACCTGCCAACTGGAGGGCAGCCCCAAGGCTCCTGAGCAACGACGAGTCACTTTAGGGATAGACAGGGAGTCCTTGACTTACAACAGTTCCCTGGAGAGACCGTTTCAAGGTATAATAGCACTGAGAAAAATGGCATGATCGTTTTTCACACTTACGACCGCTGCAGCATATCCACAGTCACATGATCAAACTCAGACACTGACTCATAATTATGATGGTTGTAGTATCCCAGGGTCTTGTGATCACCTTTTGCGACCTTCTGACAAGAAAAATCAACGGGGAAGCAATGATTCAGTTAACAACTGTGGCGAGGAAGGTCATAAGATGGGACAAAAGTCAATTAACAACTGTCTAATAAGGGGAATCGGGTCAGAAGGGGAAGAACGCTGCAAAGATGAGCCTGGTTTTGGAGGGTTTTCTTCATCTGGGGGAGACCTAAAACTTGGCCGAGCACCTGCCTCTCCATTCCCAGATCTCCCCAGGAACGACACGACACAAAAGGAGAAGAAGATTCTCTTCAAGAAAACGGACATCAGAAAAGAAGAGAATATACCACGCCAGGCTTCTTGCTGCAGAAGAGACCGATGGAGAAGCCAGAAGATGTGGGAAGAGGTCCAGGAGAGGATCCAGAAGACAGACCAACCAGTAGGTACCCCTGGGAATCAGAGGGTCCCATAGCTCAGCTGTTCTCCCAGGTGGGAATCCCAGTCTCAATGGGATTCAAAATTTTCCTCAGGATGGAGAGAGACTCAGAAGGGTTTCAACCTTCTCTTCTGAAAGGGAGAACACGGGGGACCTTTGGACCAAGTTGCCCAACAGCCTCCCCAACTTACAGCCTGACTCTTCTCTCTTGCAGCAGGAGCGCAGTATCCTTCAAGGCCTCTCTTCCATCGCCACTCTGTTTCAGCTGAAGCGGAGTGGGCAAATGGCAGTCCCAGAGCCAAGAAACAAGAATCTCTACAGCCTCGCTGTCTTGGTAAGTCAGAGGGAGGCAGGTGGCAATTGGAGGCAAGCAAAGCAGGACAGAGAGACAGGAGCAGTAGAAGGAGGGTACAAAAACTGCCCCTGGTCTGACAAATCGTATCCTGTGCAAAGGGTCCTTAACCGGGGGCTAATTCTCCTTTGTACTGAGAGGGAAGCTGTAGCAGAAGAACAGATCAAAAGGGGCTGGGAGAAATAGGAAGGGCTGGGCTGGAGCATCATGGCTGACTTTCCCTTCTCTGCTTCTCTCCACTCTTGATTCCTACCAGGCTCTGATGGAGGACAACAATTCAAGCAGCTTCACGGCAGGACTAGCTGCAATGCTCGCAGTTTATGACATCAGGTCAGCCTTTTCTTTCTTTTGCCTGCTATTCTCTCAGGAAAAATGAACCCCAGGGCTGCTCACTAAGATGGGCACTGATGTCTCTTCTTTCCTTTGATCTCGCAGCAAGGTTCCTCCAGCCATGGACCCAAACGTTGAGTCGCAGCTCCTGAAGATCTTTGGGTCCATGTGGATGTCCTCCATGAAAAACGGAGAGGAGAATATTTCAGAGGTACCACCTTCAGCAACATTTCTGGGAGTTCCTTTCTGGTATTGGAACCGCTAGGAAAACATTTCACACGTCATCATCTCTGTCCTTCATTTCAGGAAGAGAAGAAGCTGCTGGAGGAGGCCTTTGGCCTCCTGCTCCGAGGCCTCCTACAACAATCGGCGAAAACGGAGCATTTCATTTTTATTTTGAAGGTAAGGGCATCCATGTCCCAGGGAAGCTCGAAGGAAAATTGGGCCCTTGGAAACATTCACCAAATCAGGTGTTAGAACTCCAGTGAAATCTTCCACTGGGAACAGTCTAAGTAGGGGATAGTTCTTGAGGCATCAAGTAGCATGGGAATCTGGCTTGCCACATGCGCTGTTTTCCAACATTCAGGGACCTCTTCACAAAGAGGCCTCTTTAACTCTAATGCTGCATGGCCAGAATTACAGATGAGAGACAAAACGTGTTTATAGGGTCCTTTGCTTGAAATGCCATCCCAACCTTCCACCTTCCAAAGAGGCTGAATTTAAGAAGCTGGGAGTAGCCATAGAGGGAGAGGGCGGCTTTAAAGGCCTGAAGAACGTACCCTAAATTACACACGTGTGTTTTGACATTGAAATTCCCGAGAACAGGAAGTTCTCAAGAAAGGTAATTTTTTTTCTCCAATTCCACAGCACTTTGAGAAACACGGCCGGCAATGCTTCTCGTCTGCCTGGAATCAGCTACTCTATTATGGAACCCACAGTAGGATTAACGTATGTAGAAAAATGAAAATAAGATTGCAAATTATGGGTCCCCCACTGTTTTTGGGAGCCCATCCTCATATAACCCCCCTCTCTTGGGAGAAAAGGGCAGGGGGGCAAGAGGTTCTTTTTCCTTTGCTTCCACTTGATGGTGGACTAGGGAATCCCTGGACAGGGTGTTTTACTGCTAATGTTTGTATTGATGGGCCCAAGTGAACATGGGGAATGACTCAGCCAGACACTTTGGCAACAGTACGATGGACTTCTTTCTTTCTCTTCCAGCTCACTGAAGCCCAGAGGGCATTTCCACACTTTCCAGTGGAAATGGTGATGGCTGGATATGAGGACGGATTCATCAATGAAGGTAACTTTCTTTTGGAACATTAAGGTGTGTGTGTGTGTGTGTGTGTGTGTGTGTGAAGGTATCAACACATGAAAGGAAGGACAAAAGCCCCCCACCTTGTATCCCAAATGGGATTTAAGTATTACTCACCTTTCAACTGATCATGTAACAACTGTTCAAATTTAAGACACAGTGGGAAAAAAGACCCTTATAACTCATTGTCAACTATTATAAAAGTGATGATATAATTGGCCAAAATTCTGGACTCAATTATTGTTGTAAATTGAAGACTACCCTTATCTGGTTTCCAGCAATGTAGCCAAGAGCTTAAATTTCAACAAATCTGTATCCCTCGGGTGTTCTCATTGTGATGATAGGCATACGCTTCCCTTCCATTTGCCACCTTCCTTCCTTCCTTTGTCTCACCTTTTGTCCCCATGCAGGTGACCTAACAATAGAGGAGCTGTGACGTCTTCACTCCCTGCCGCCGTTGGACACAGAAGGATGGATTAAAACGAGCTCCACTCTATCTCAAGGAAAGTCCCTTCGTTTCTCCCATCTAGTATCAATTATTGCACCCTATTATATTTGCTCTGTTCTACTCTTCTGAACTTAAAATACAGTAAATTCTGATATTTGTGCTTGCAGATTCTTGGACCGCCTCATCCCTTCAAGAACGGATCTTTCAGCCACTGAAGGCCACCATTGATTTTGGAAGATCGCGACAAGGCTACTCGTGTTCTGGAGCAGATACAAACTCTCGTCCGTTTTCGTGTGCTGTAGAAGGTTGGTGATGTGGAGGGTTGGACTAAGAAATGGTTCACTTTCTGCAAATGTGGGCTTTTCCTCTCTCGAGTATATAATTCATGTTGTTTTTTACAATGTGGTTTTTCCCTCTTCTTAGGATGTTGGGACAGCAATCAACGTGGCGCCTGGAACTCACCTACTTTCTTCGACTGTTGCCAGCTGGGCCATCCTCTCTCCAGGCTGGAGGAGCCATTAAAGACCCTGCGATTCCACAGGCCCCACTGACGGATAGACTAAGAGATTTCATAGGGAAGCGTCAGCCCTTCCAGCTAATGTTTCTTGCATCTGTCTGACATTTATATGTCCCCATTTAGATGCCACTCATTTAAGAGAAACACGAGATAAAGAAAATAGAAATTCAGCAAAAAGGGCTACATGAACAGCATCTTGCAAGTCTTAAACTACAAACTTCCTACTGCAACTTTTTACTTCTGGATCCATTACGGCAGCTGCTTCCTACGTTTCTTTCTTCGACCTTTAAGTTACTGGGGGCTCTTCCTGACACATTCCATTACCCTAATTTAGGTTACAATAGTATGTCCGTTTCCAGCACAATTCTTCATTTGAGACTGATATTCTTCGAATGCACCTCTGTGCAGTATGAGGAATGTGATGAGTCAAGTACTTTTATTATTTTATCAAAATCTAATATTGTGAACTACAAGGAAAATGAAAATAATGGGAAAAGAAAGGAAGAAAAGAGAAAGGAAAAAGTGTAGGAAAAAGGGAAGAAGAAAAGAAAAGAAAAGCATTGTGTTACAACGTTTTTTGGAGCAGTAGAATAAGCAATAACTTACAACCTCAACTTTTCATTTCACTAAATAATATATATATGGTGCCAATGGGTCAAAGCAATTCATACGTCAGAGCAAGCAAAGATTATTATTGATGGAGACTTAACTAAGCCATGTCAAATCCCAAAGGGTACGAGGAAAGGAAGCCCCTTATCTCCCCTGCTGTTTACATCGGTGTTGGAAGTTTTCAATAAAGATATTGGGCAAGATGAGAAAATCACAAGTATAAATCTTAAAAAGGAAGTTATTAAACTCATTTGCTGATGAGTTAATTATCCAGAAAAAACACTATAGAATATTTGATAAAGAAACTAAATGACTTTGGAGCTTTAGTGGGCTATAAAATAAATAAACAGAAAACAACAATGTTTGTTAAGAAAATGGCTTCTCAGGACTATGAAATACTAAATTAAAAGTCAGGTTTTAAGTTGGAGAAAAAGGTGGAATACCTGGGTTTACATTGACAACAAAATTCTGAACTGTTTCAAGATAACTTTGAGCCTTTTTGTCAGAAAAGTAAAAAAGACTTATTAGGATGAGATAAATTGCAAATATCTTATTGGGTAGAATCTGTGTAATTAAGATGAATGTCCAACCAAAGATGCTTTTTGTGTTTCAGACTCTTTACCTGATACTCCATTTAAACAATGTCAGACGGACATCTCTAAGGTTTATATGGCAAGGGGAAAAACCAAGAATTAGATATAAATTATTGCAAAATGCTAACTAAAGAGGAGGTTTGGGATTACCAGGTTTGAAATTGTATGTTGATGCCTGTTATTTGGTCTGGCTAACAGAGCGGGTGACTCTCTAAAATAAGAGGAGAGTTGAATTAAGATTTGAATGGCACGCCAATTTATCCTATGAAAAAGTTGAAGGAAATGATGATTTTAACAACCATTTTGTTAGACATGCCATCCTAAGAGTTTGAAATAAATATAAAATAAGGTTCTCTGCAAAAATAACCCCTTGAGTGTCGTCCCAGGAAGCTTTTTTGTTTTTGTTGACTTTTGGAAAAGAATTGGTGATGAAGCTAGACTAGTGGACTTATGTTGGTTAAGTAATATTTTTCTGTTATGGTGACCCTCTACTCAAATTTAAAGAAGGAAGTGTTGGCCATTGATTTATATATTTACAGTTGAAGGAAATAATTAGATTATAATAATCTATGCATATGATTTTGTAAAAAAATTATACGCAAATTCTGTTGTGTGGTAGTGATTAACCGATTATTGTGAAGGTTTTTAAATTGCTATTGAACATGGAGAATGAATTTGTAAAGCATTGTATGATTCAGTGGGCAAAGAATCTTGGATATAATTAAATGCTTCAACAATGGGAACACATATGGACAAAAGTTTTAAAATTTAAATTATAGCTTAAAAGAAAATTTTTACAAGATGATATACTATTGGTAACTAACACCAGACAAATTGTCAAGAATGTATAAAGGTGTTCAAATGAATGTTGGAAATGTAAATGTAAAGAAGGAACATTTTACCATGTATGGTGGACATGTCAGAAAGAAAAGAAGTGTTGTAGGATTCATTTCTTAATACAGAAGACTCTTAAAGTGAATATCAACATAAATTCAGAGACTTTTCTCTTAGGCTGAATGGATAAAGAACTTGAAAGAAATGGAACTTTGAAGTTATATATATGCTGACAGAGGAAAAATAATTCCACAAAAATGGAAGGATACTTTGATTCCCACAGTGGACAAATGGCTGCAAAAAGTTGATGGAGTTAAGAAAGACACTAAATGGACTGCTTTAATTAAAGAAAGAACACAATTTTGTTTCTATTGGAAACCTCTTTTGGACTTGTGCTTTGTGCTTTGATGGACATTGTAATAGCTGAAATATAGTTTTTGTTGTACTCTTGCACTGGCTAACATGGGGTTTTTTTGTATTTTAAATTTGCTTCTTCGAAAGTATGACTAATAAGTTCCCATAAGCCTTCACTTTCAGAAAAATGCCTCCCTTTCAGAGACGGGGACTGGCAGGAGAGCGTTGGATACACTGCAGATCACAGTCTCACTTTCAGCTGTTCTGAAGCCTCCGTGATCAAAGCGAAGATTCAAGCTCAACCTTGGGAAGCGCTGAGAATGTTTCTTACCCAGACACATTTAGAGGTTTTCCCTTTGCAAATGTTTCTTTTACTGAGCATGCAATGCTCTTTTCTATGGCTGTGTTCACATATTATTGGATGATTTAATTTCTGTGATGTAACTGGACATATGACTGTTTCTAAACCAATCAAGGTTTGCTTTGAAGTTCTTTGTTGTGCTAATATAAAAGTCAATGTAAACCATTTTAGCGAGGTTCCCCCTTTTCATATGGAGCCCCGCTTTATCAAAGTACTTTATAAAATGCTTTTAAATCATTTTCTGACTTGTTTGTTTATTGGAAAAGCATGTAGAACGAGGCAGAACTTCTAGAGCCAGATTTAGCCAACAGCTTGAGGTGGAAAAAAAATGTAACTTTGATTTTGGGTTTTGGTGTTAGATAGTTTGTTGTTGTTTTAGAAATGGCTAGTAGATATTATTATATAAAAGTAAAAGTACATCCAGAGCCGGTGTATGTCTAGAACCTAGAATAACAGGCTTGGAAGGGTCCTTGGAGGTCTTCTAGTCCAGCCCTCTGCCTGAGCAGAAGGCTTGCAAAAATTATCCAGCTGAGCTCTCGTAGATTTCCTCCTGATGGCCCAACTGAGGTTCTTCTCTCCTGCACCGGATTGTCACCAGATGCCTTCAGACAGAGGGAAGCCAAGAGAACCGACTGCCTCCTTCATCCAGACGAGCTCAACAGGGAAGTTTTGTCCAGATTCTTCCTTCCTTGCAATAGGAAGACCCCCATCCTCCAGCATCCTCCAGCTCTCCACCCTCAGGGCTCTTCAACGTACAACGTACAACTGCCTAATATTTATGACAGTTGCTCTGTCCCAGAGTCACGTGATCATCTTTTGCAACCGTCCCAGCTGGCTTCTGATGAGCAAAATCAAGGGAGGAAGCCAGAGTTGCTTAACAAGCACACGATTCACTTAACAGCTTCTGACTCACTGAACAACCACAGCAAACGGGTCATGAAACAGGGTACGACACATTTAACAACTGCCTTGTGCTCTATTGTAGTAAATCGACAACTATGTTTAAAGTAATGTTTTATATAGAAAAGTGTGCACCTAGCTATCTGGAAGAAGCCGTCCGTGTGTCATAAACACAATATGAATTCTTTGCAGATAGTTCTCAACTTATGATTGGTCACTTAGCAACCATTCAAAGGTACAACGGAGCCCAGAGCCACCCATGACCCAGATTCAAACTTCTTTGCAGCTTCCCATGGTCACATTACAGAGATTAAGAACATTTATGCTGGGGGGAAAAGTGAAGTGAAGTGAAGGGAAGGGAAGGGAAGGGAAGGGAAGGGAAGGGAAGGGAAGGAAAGGAAAGGAAAGGAAAGGAAAGGAAAGGAAAGGAAAGGAAAGGAAAGGAAAGGAAAGGAAAGGAAAGGAGGAAAGCCTATTTCTAGAGTCACTTTGATTCAACTGAACACATGTTCAATCACACAACAACATCCTGTGATGAAAATAACTCAGTGGAAAACTAGTACTTCTGGCGTGAACTCATCACTTGTAACCTTGGTTTGGTTTTACGTTACTGGGCATGTTCCACAGGAACCTGAGTTTATCAAATTTCAAAAGTTTTTCCTAATTGAGAGGTTAAGGATGCTAAGCGATTCCCATCAATTGGAAAGTAATCAATCTACTCTTTTAGCAGGTAGGAAAGGTAAAACTGCTCTATTTACCCTATTTACCTTTCCTAAGAGGACCACAAATGGCTGATTCCATCTCCGGAATCTTCCAATCCTCTGAGAAGGTGGCTAAAATGGGGAAGGTTACCCAGAACCCAGGAGCCCTTCTGAAGACTACTTACACCTTGGCAGCCATCTTCACTCAGATCACTGAGAGCTGACAGTAACTGACAGTTGAGCTGGATGGATGACATCATCAAACCAGTAGAATCCCCAAGGAGATGATTATGACAAGCCTCCTTTGGGATCCTATCAAAGATCACCTTCTCCACCATTTCTACACACACCAATGCTAGACCAAGGTCTCAAGGAACCTCCAACAAATCACCAAAGCTGCCTATTTCTCATCTTTTGCCACAGAAGGCATGGCTTTTTGGTTGTAGACTGCCTTTTTGTATGGAAGCTCCACTGAGCTAGCTGACTGAGCAAGAGTCACTGATACAGGCTTCCGGATCCGGTTGCAGCGCCTGCGGTCGTGTGAAGAGTTTGTTCTCCTCACCGGCCGGCTTCCCCCGCTGGTAGACCCTGGACAGGGTCGAAAGTCGCCCTGGAGGGGCGACTACCGCTGGGGAGGACACTCGTTGATCGCGGAGGGAGCGGCAGCTGCTCCAGCCGAAAGCCACAAGAACAGCTAAGCAAAAAGAACCACCGTGGAAGATCTGGGTGAGAACTTTCCTTCCCTCTCTGTACCCTAACTACCTTCCTGTGAAAAGCTTTTGGAATTATTTCCCTACGTTAAAAGAGCAGCGTTCGGATACTTGGGAAAAAGAGCTCTTGAAAAATAATTAACTTTTATTAACTATTTGAATTGCTGGATTTCGGAGATCCTGAAAATCTTTTGCTTCTGAAGTTGGAATGTCTGTCTTCCTTTCTAGCTACCAGTCTTAGCTTAAGCGGAAATCTTTAGGGAGGGGGGTGGAGTGTTTTTTTTATTCCTCCCCCCCTTCTGTACGTAAGAGTGCTTTAAGCTATTTTCTTGGAATCTATTTCTCTAAAGATATTTTGTTACATCTAGAACGTTATTCTGGGCGGCACAAGGCTGTGTCTTTTTTCTTTTTTTCTTTTGCTGTTTGAAGCTTCGGTAATAAAATATCTGAGTTAAGCTGAGACTTTCACTAGCTTTCCTTTGTGTATTCAACTCAAACTTGGCAACACGCCCAGAAACTCCTATCCCACCGCAAGAAGACACTTTCTGTTTGAAGCTTCGGTAACAAAATATCTGAGTTAAGCTGAGACTTTCACTAGCTTTCGTTTGTGTATTCAACTCAAACTTGGCAACACGCCCAGAAACTCCTATCTGACTGTAAGACACTTTCTTCAGGTTTTTTTTCCTATTCTCTCCTCTAGTATTCTAACTTGATTTTACAGTACTATCTTAGATACACAGTTCTGCTTTGCCTTTTGGATTACAAATTAATTTTTATTGAAATGGAAGTGATGGAAGAATCCCATTCACAATCTATTTGTAAACGGATGTTGGGAAGAATCTATGAATTTCACGAGCGAGTGAATGCCAGATTAGATGCTTTTATTATAAGACTTCAAAATGACTTCCAGATTTCAACTGACTACTCTACCATTCAAATAACAATAGATGAAGAACAAAGCACTATAGAAGAAAATATCATTGAGAACTTTGATGATCAAAGACAGACTTTAACTAAAACATCTACAAAGTCAAAAGCAATGGGAGCTGACTTGCAAACACGAGATTTGGAGAACTGTGATAAAATGGATTATCAACGAGTAATTCTTACATTGAACAAAAAGAATTATATATCTCAGATAACACTGGAAAAAGGAGAAGAGAGATGTGATCAGACTGAATTGTTTAGGAATATACATAACCAACTATTGGGATTTGAGGACGAGGCTCTTTTATGGAAACCTAGAAAGAAGAAAAGAAAAGCTAGAAGTAGATTTAAAAATGAGAATTAAAATTTTATCTGAAGGGTTAAAAAGGTTTAAGATTTTGGTTGAGATAATTACTACTGGGATGAAAATGACTGATTTGATTATGGTCTGGAATGGTAATATGGAAAAGGTTGTAAAAGTCTATAGAATAAGAAATAGAATGTAGATCTGAAAGGAGGTAAGAAAGTATCTTTTTGGGAATAATATGTTTTGTAAATTATGTGTTTATTCAAGGCTAAGTTGGAAAATGGTAATGGTAAATTAGTAAAATTTAAAAACAGGAGATGGATTGGATTGATTTATAAAATATATGCCTGACATAGAGTAGAATAGGAAATAGAATATAGTTGGGAAATATTAAAATATAATGGTCGGAATAATATGTATATTTTAGAAATAATTATTGTTTCATGGGAAATTGGGAGACCCGAAATGCAAATTATACGTTTTGCTTTAGGTGAAATATTATTGATATTTTCTTTCCAATGATTGAATTTCATTTAGACCTGTTTTTCTTTACAATGATTGAATTCTATTCAGAAATGTACTAATTTGATTGTGTAATAACAATTGAGGGACTTTTGGAGATATGGATTCATTTATTGAGTATATATTTGAAATGGAGTAGAATAGGAAATAGAATATAGTTGGGAAATATTAAAATATAATGGTCGGAATAATACGTATATTTTAGAAATAATTATTGTTTCATGGGAAATTGGGAGACCCGAAATGCAAATTATATGTTTTGATATAGGTGAAATATTATTGATATTTTCTTTACAATGATTGAATTCTATTCAGAAGATTGATTTATAAAATATATATTTGAAATAGAGTAGAATAGGAAATAGAATATAGTTGGGAAATATTAAAATATAATGGTTGGAATAATATATATACTTTAGAAATAATTATTGTTTTATGGGAAACTGGGTGACTCGAAATGCAAATTATAGGTTTATTTAAGACTAATTGGAAAATGGTAATTGTAAATTAGTTAAACTTAAAAACAGGATTTGGATTGATATAGGTGAAATATTATAGATTTTCTTTAGAATGGATGAATTTTATTTAGAAACGTATTAATTTGATTATGTTATAGCAATTGAGGGAAATAGAGAAGGAACTTTTAAAGAATTGTTGAATTATATGTGTATGATTATGTTTTCTTTTTTGGATGATGGATTACCCTATCCCCACGGTGATTCTCAAGCACTCTGATGTAAAATAAAAAAAAACTAATAAAACTTATTATAAAAAAAAAGAGTCACTGATACAATTGCTGGGCAGCTTCCACTCCTATTCCCTTTGAATTGCCATGCTGTGTGTTTTTTTATTTGTCCCAATATATATGAGCCAGCAGCCAGCAAAGATAAGCAAGTTGAACTGTTAAGAGACCCAAACCTTTGGGGGGGGGGGACTGTGTTAAACCAGAAAAAACTCTCTAAAACAGAAGTTCTCAACTCTGAATCGCACTTCCTAGGGAGAAATGAACGAATTTAAGAGGAGGTGCAAACTGGGTAAGCTTTGCCCTTAAAACAACACACCCAATGTGAGAATCGACTCCATTTCTCTCGGAACAACTGGGTGTTGATCACATGAATTCCTTCTTCATTGGGAACGTTTCTTCTGGAACTAGGTTTCAGGTTTCGCGCCTTGCAGAAGGCACCTTGGTGTTGAAAATCAGCTGAACCGAAGAGGAAGAAGTGGAAAATGAAAGCTGTCGTGATAAGTCTCACTCAAGTGTGTGGCTTAATAGAGCTTCAGTACCAAGGGGCAGTCTACCTTGGAAGATCTAGGCCTCTTGGATAAAAAGGAAAAGACTGATCCTTTGGCTTTCTGAAAAGAGCAGCATTCCTCAATACTGGAACTTGTCTAAAAAAGGATCCTGTGATTTGATGTTCAGCTTCATCTATTCTGCAATTCTACAATTATTTTTGTGGTCTGGACTGCTTATGAGAAATGATATATAAATTTTTGTGCCATCTAACAAAATAAAATTCAATGGTGAAAAAAATAAGGTTCTACATTTAGGCAAGAAAAACCAAATGTACAGGTATAGTATAGGGGTACCTTGCTCAATAGTAGTAACTGTGAGAGGGATCTCGGAGTCCTAGTGGACAATCACTTAAATATGAGCCAGCACTTCCTTCAGCTGCCAAAAAAGCCAACACAGTGCTGGGCTGCATTAACAGAGGGATAGAATCAAGATCACGTGAAGTATTAATACCACTTTACAATGCCTTGGTAAGGCCACACTTGGAATACTGCATCCAGTTTTGGTCACCACGATATAAAAAAGTTGTTGAGACTCTAGAAAGAGTGCAGAGAAGGGCAACAAAGATGATTAGGGGACTGGAGGCTAAAGCATATCAGGAACGTTTGCTGGAATTGGGTATGTCTACTTTAATGAAAAGAAGGACTAAGGGTGACATGATAGCAGTATTCCAATATCTCAGGGGTTGCCACAAAGAAGAGGGAGTCAAGCTATTCTCCAAGGCGCCTGAGGGCAGGACAAGAAGTAATGGATGGAAACTAGTCAAGGAGAGAAGGAACCTGGAACTGAGGAGAAACTTCCTGACAGTTAGAACAATTAACCAGTGGAACAGCCTGCCTCCAGAAGCGGTGAATGCTTGACCACTGGAAGTTTTTAAGAAGAGACTGGACAGCCATTTGTCCGAAATTGTATAGGGTTTCCTGCCTGAGCAGGGGGTTGGACTCAATGACCTCCAAGGTCCCTTCCAACATTATTATTATTATTATTATTATTATTATTATTATTATTATTATTATTATTATTATTATTATTATTATTATTATTATTATTATTATTATTATTATTATTATTATTATTATTATTATTAAAATCCCAGGGAGAGAATTTCTCTTCTCTCTCTCTCTCTCTCTCTCCCTCTCCCCCTCAATCTCTCTCTCTTTCTCTCTCTGTCCTTAAACACAGCATCATCTAACAATACTTTGGCATTCAGAAAAAAAGTTTCTGCACCTAAGCAGAAATAACAAACCCTAGACAGAGAGATGTTGAGAACAAAAGAAACCCAACATCTAATCACAAAGGGAATCGAACTGGAAGCTGACCAGGAGTTGTATAAGGGAGTCTTGCTTAGTCAGCTAGCTCAGTGGAGCTTCCATATGAAGAGGCAGTCTACAAGCAAAGAGCCACGGCTCCTGTGCCAAAAGATAAGAAATAGGCAGCTTTGGTGGTTTGTTAGTAGTTTCCTAGAGATTTGGGCTGGCATTGGTGTGTGTAGAAAAGGTGGAGAAGGTGAGCTTTGATTGGATCCCAAGGGAGGCCTGTCATCTCCTGGGGATTCTACTGGTTGATGATGTCATCCATGCAGCTCAACTGTCACTTCCGCTGGGCGATCTGAGTGAAGATGGCTTTCAAGAGGTAAGTAGGTCTTCAGAAGGGCTGCTGGCCTCTTCCCCATTGTGTAGCCAACTTCTCAGAGGATTGGGAGATTCCAGGGGTGGGAACAGCCATTTGTTGTCCTCTTAGGAAAGGGGGCCTGGGGCAAATTTGTTCCAGAGCAGTTTTATCTTTAATTCCTTATTGGAGCTAAGAGACTCGATTGGTTACTCCCTAATTAATCCGGATCACATGGCGTACCTAAGCTCCGAATTAAGGAAAACTTTTTAAAATTTGATAAACTCACGCGGTTGTGGAACACATCCAGTCCTGTAAAACCAAACCAAGGTTAAAAGTGATGAGCTCAACCCAGAAGCATTATTTTTCCACTCTGCTTTTTTAAATCCAAGGGATTCTGGAAAACAGGCTTCAGTTGTTCCCTTTCCTTCCATTCCTTTTTCTCTCTTCTAGGGCCTTCTTCAAGTTCTTTTCCTGCTTCCGGAGGAAAACAAGGAAGGCGAGCGATCCAGGGGCCGAAGCTCCCAGTTCCCCAACCTGCCGACTGAAGGGCAGCCCCAAGGCTCCTGAGCAACGACGAGTCACTTTCGTTGTGGATGTGGAGCTCCAGAAAGTGGAGCGATGTGGTGAGTAGATGCTCAGGGATGGGCTGGGACCTTGAGAAGGAGAGGAAGCAGCTCTTTAGGAGGGGATTCCTCCATGTAGGAATAGACAGGTGGTCAGTGATTTAAAACAGTTCATGGAGAGACCGTTTCAAGGTATAATAGCACTGAGCAAAATGGCATGATCGTTTTTCACACTTACGACCGCTGCAGCATCCCCACAGGCACATGATCAAACTCAGACACTGACTCATAATTATGACGGTTGTAGTATCCCAGGGTCTTGTGATCACCTTTTGCGACCTTCTGACAAGAAAAATCAACGGGGAAGCAATGATTCAATTAACAACTGTGGCGAGGAAGGTCATAAGATGGGACAAAAGTCAATTAACAACTGTCTAATAAGGGGAATCGGGTCAGAAGGGGAAGAACGCTGCAAAGATGAGCCTGGTTTTGGAGGGTTTTCTTCATCTGGGGGAGACCTAAAACTTGGCCGAGCACCTGCCTCTCCATTCCCAGATCTCCCCAGGAACGAGACCACAGAAAAGAAGAAGAAGATTCTCTTCAAGAAAACGGACATCAGAAAAGAAGAGAATATACCACGCCAGGCTTCTTGCTGCAGAAGAGACCGATGGAGGAGCCAGAAGATATGGGAAGAGGTCCAGGAGAGGATCCAGAAGACAGACCAACCAGTAGGTACCCCTGGGAATCAGAGGGTCCCATAGCTCAGCTTTTCTCCCAGGTGGGAATCCCAGTCTCAATGGGACTCAAAATTTTCCTCGGGATGGAGACAGACTCAGAAGGGTTTCAACCTTCTCTTCTGAAAGGGAGAACACGGGAGACCCTGGGGGCAAGTTGCCCAACAGCCTCCCCAACTTACAGCCTGACTCTTCTCTCTTGCAGCAGGAGCGCAGTATCCTTCAAGGCCTCTCTTCCATCGCCACTCTGTTTCAGCTGAAGTGGAGTGGGCAAATGGCAGTCCCAGAGCCAAGAAACAAGAATCTCTACAGCCTCGCTGTCTTGGTAAGTCAGAGGGAGGCAGGGGGCAATTGGAGGAAAGCAAAGCAGGACAGAGACAGGAGCAATAGAAGGAGGGTACAAAAACTGCCCCTGGTCTGACAAATCGTATCCTGTGCAAAGGGTCCTTAACCGGGGGCTAATTCTCCTTTGTACTGAGAGGGAAGCTGTAGCAGAAGAACAGATCAAAAAGGGCTGGGAGAAATAGGAAGGGCTGGGCTGGAGCATCATGGCTGACTTTCCCTTCTCTGCTTCTCTCCACTCTTGATTCCTGCCAGGCTCTGATGGAGGACAACCATTCAAGCAGCTTCACGGCAGGACTAGCTGCAATGCTTGCAGTTTATGACATCAGGTCAGCCTTTTCTTTCTTTTGCCTGCTATTCTCTCGGAAAAAATGAACCCCAGGGCTGTTCACTAAGATGGGCACTGATGTCTCTTCTTCCCTTTGATCTCGCAGCAAGGTTCCTCCAGCCATGGACCCATACGTTGAGTCGCAGCTCCTGAAGATCTTTGGGTCCATGTGGATGTCCTCCATGAAAAACGGAGAGGAGAATATTTCAGAGGTACCACCTTCAGCAACATTTCTGGGAGTTCCTTTCCGGTATTGGAACCGCTAGGAAAACATTTCACACGTCATCATCTCTGTCCTTCATTTCAGGAAGAGAAGAAGCTGCTGGAGGAGGCCTTTGGCCTCCTGCTCCGAGGCCTCCTGCAACAATCGGCGAAAACGGAGCATTTCATTTTTATTTTGAAGGTAAGGGCATCCATGTCCCAGGGAAACTCAAAGGACAATTGGGCCCTTGGAAACATTCACCAAATCAGGTGAATCTTCCACTGGGAACAATCTAAGTAGGGATCGTTCTTGAGGACAGGCATCATGTAGTATGGGAATTTGGCTTGCCACATGCGCTGTTTTCCAACATTCAGGGACCTCTTCACAAAGAGGCCTCTTTAACTCTAATGCTGCATGGCCAGAATTACAGATGAGAGACAAAACGTGTTTATAGGGTCCTTTGCTTGAAATGCCATCCCACTCTTCCACCTTCCAAAGAGGCTGAATTTAAGAAGCTGGGAGTAGCCATAGAGGGAGAGGGTGGCTTTAAAGGCCTGAAGAACGTACCCTAAATTACACAGGTGTGTTTTGACACTGAAATTCCCGAGAACAGGAAGTTCTCAACAAAGGTAATTTTTTTTCTCCAATTCCACAGCACTTTGAGAAACACGGTTGGCAATGCTTCTCGTCTGCCTGGAATCAGCTACTCTATTATGGAACCCACAGTAGGATTAACGTATGTAGAAAAATGAAAATAAGATTGCAAATTATGGGTCCCCCACTGTTTTTGGGATCCCATCCTCATATAAACCCCCTCTCTTGGGAGAAAAGGGCAGGGGGGGCAAGGGGTTCTTTTTCCTTTGCTTCCACTTTATGGTGGACTAGGGAATCCCTGGACAGGGTGTTTTACTGCTAATGTTTGTATTGATGGGCCAAGTGAACATGGGGAATGACTCAGCAAGACACTTTGGCAACAGTACGATGGACTTCTTTCTTTCTCTTCCAGCTCACTGAAGCCCAGAGGGCATTTCCACACTTTCCAGTGGAAATGGCGATGGCTGGATATGAGGACGGAATCATCAATGACGGTAACTTTCTTTTCGAACATTAAGGGGTGTGTGTGTGTGTGTGTGTGTGCGAGAAGGTATCAGCACATGAAAGGAAGGACAAAAGCCCCCCACCTTGTATCCCAAATGGGATTTAAGTATTACTCACCTTTCAACTGATCATGTAACAACTGTTCAAATTTAAGACACAGTGGGAAAAAAGACCCTTTTAACTCATTGTCTACTATTATAAAAGTGATGATATAATTGGCCAAAATTCTGGACTCAATTATTGTTGTAAATTGAAGACTACCCTTATCTGGTTTCCAGCAATGTAGCCAAGAGCTTAAATTTCAACAAATCTGTATCCCTCAGGTGTTCTCATTGTGATGATAGGCATTTGCCACCTTCCTTCCTTCCTTTGTCTCACCTTTTGTCCCCATGCAGGTGACCTAACAATAGAGGAGCTGTGACGTCTTCACTCCCTGCCGCCGTTGGACACAGAAGGATGGATTAAAACGAGCTCCACTCTATCTCAAGGAAAGTCCCTTCGTTTCTCCCATCTAGTATCAATTATTGCACCCTATTATATTTGCTCTGTTCTACTCTTCTGAACTTAAAATACAGTAAATTCTGATATTTGTGCTTTCAGATTCTTGGACCGCCTCATCCCTTCAAGAACGGATCTTTCAGCCACTGAAGGCCACCATTGATTTTGGAAGATCGCGACAAGGCTACTCGTGTTGTGGAGCAGATACAAACTCTCGTCAGTTTTCGTGTGCTGTAGCAGGTTGGTGATGTGGAGGGTTGGACTAAGAAATGGTTCACTTTCTGCAAATGTGGGCTTTTCCTCTCTCGAGTATATGATTCATGTTGTTTTTTGCAATGTGGTTTTTCCCTCTTCTTAGGATGTTGGGACAGCAATCAACGTGGCGCCTGGAACTCACCTACTTTCTTCGACTGTTGCCAACTGGGCCATCCTCTCTCCAGGCTGGAGGAACCATTAAAGACTCTGCGATTCCACAGGCCCCACTGACGGATGGACTAAGAGATTTCATAGGGAAGCGTCAGTCCTTCCAGCTAATGTTTCCAGCATCTGTCTGACATTTATATGTCCCCATTTATATGCCACTCATTTAAGAGAAACACGAGATAAAGAAAATAGAAATTCAGCAAAAAGGGCTACATGAACAGCATCTTGCAAGTCTTAAACTACAAACTTCCTACTGCAACTTTTTACTACTAGACCCATTACGGCAGCTGCTTCCTACGTTTCTCTGACCTTTTCAGTTACTGGGGGCTCTTCCTGACAGATTCCATTACCCTAATTTAGGTTACAATAGTATGTCCGTTTCCAGTACAATTTTTCCTTTGAGACTGATATTCCTCTAATGCACCTCTGTGCAGTATGAGGAATGTGATGAGTCAAGTACTTTTATTATTTTATCAAAATCTAATATTGTGAACTACAAGGAAAATGAAAATAATGGGAAAAGAAAGGAAGAAAAGAGAAAGAGGAGAAAGTGTAGGAAAAAGGGAAAAAGAAAAGCATTGAGTTACAACGTCTTTTGGAGCAGTAGAATAAGCATTAACTTACAACCTCAACTTTTTATTTCACAAAATAATATATATAAGGTGCCAATGGGCCAAAGCAATTCATACGTCAGAGCAAGCAAAGATTATTATTGATGGAGACTTAACTAAGCCATGTCAAATCCCAAAGGGTACAAGGAAAGGAAGCCCCTTATCTCCCCTGCTGTTTACCTCGGTGTTGGAAGTTTTCAATAAAGATATTAGGCAAGATGATAAAATCACAAATATAAATCTTAAAAAGGAAGTGACAGCCTTTACTGATGAGTTAGTTATCCAGAAAATACACTAAAGAATATTTCAGAATATTTCAGAATATTTGAATATTTGATAAAGAAACTAAATGACTTTGGAGCTATAAAATAAATAAACAGAAAACAACAATCTTTGTTAAGAATATGGTTCTCAGGACTATGAAATACTAAATATTTACATGGACAACAAAATTCTGAACTGTTTTGAAATAACTTTGAACCTTTTTGTCACAAAATCTAATATGGACAACCAGAAGGAAAATGAAAATAATGGGAAAAGAAGGGAAGAAAAGAGAAAGAGGAAAAAGTGTAGGAAAAAGGGCAAAAGAGAAGAGAAGAGAAGAGAAGAGAAGAGAAGAAGAGAAAAGAGAAGAGAAGAGAAGAGAAGAGAAGAGTTACAACGTCTTTTGGAGCAGTAGAATAAGCAATAACATACAATCTCAACATTTTAATTCACAAATATTATACATAAGGTGCCCAAACTGTTTATAAAACTGGTGAAAGCAATCCATACGTCAGAGCAAGCAAAGTTTTTTATTGATGGAGACTTAACTAAGCCATGTCAAATCCCAAAGGATAGAAGGAAAGGAAGCCTCTTATCGCCCCTGCTGTTTACCTTGGTGTTGGAAGTTTTCAATAAAGATATTAGGCAAGATGAGAAAATCACAAGTATAAATCTTAAAAAGGAAGTTATTAAACTCATTTGCTGATGAGTTAGTTATCCAGAAAAAACACTATAGAATATTTGATAAAGAAACTAAATGACTTTGGAGCTTTAGTGGGCTATAAAATAAATAAACAGAAAACAACAATGTTTGTTAAGAATATGGCTTCTCAGGACTATGAAATACTAAATAAAAAGTCAGGTTTTAAGTTGGAGAAAAAGGTGGAATACGTAGGTTTACATGGACAACAAAATTCTGAACTGTTTCAAGATAACTTTGAGCCTTTTTGTCAGAAAAGTAAAAAAGACTTATTAGGATGAGATAAATTGCAAATATCTTATTGGGTAGAATCTCTGTAATTAAGATGAATGTCCAACCAAAGATGCCAGGTTTGAAATTGTACATTGATGCCTGTTATTTGGTCTGGCTAACAGAGCGGGTGACTCTCTAAAATAAAAGGAGAGTTGAGCTGCAGTGCCATGAATTAAGATTTGGATGGCACGCCAATTTATCCTATGAAAAAGTTGAAGGAAATGATGATTTCCACAACCATTTTGTTAGACATGCCATCCTATGAGTTTGAAATAAATATAAAATAATATTTTTCTCTGCAAAAATAACTCCTTCGGTGTCGTTCCAGGAAGCTTTGTGTTGTTTTTTGGAAAAGAATTGATGGTGAGGCTAGACTAGTGGACCTATAGTCAAATAATATTTTTCTGTTATGGTGACCCTCTACTCAAATCTGCAGAAGAGTTGGAATTAGAAGGAAGTGTTGGCCATTGATTTATATATTTACAGTTGAATGAAATAATTAATTATAAAAATCTATTCATTTGATTTTGTAAAAAATTATACGCAAATTCTGTTGTGTGGTAGTGATTAACCGATTATTGTGAAGGTTTTTAAATTGCTATTGAACATGGAGAATGAATTTGTAAAGCATTGTATGATTCAGTGGGCAAAGAATCTTGGATATAATTAAATGCTTCAACAATGGGAACACATATGGACAAAAGTTTTAAAATTTAAATTATAGCTTAAAAGAAAAATTTTACAAGATGATATACTATTGGTAACCAGACAAATTGTCAAGAATGTATAAAGGCATTCAAATGAATTTTGGAAATGTAAATGTAAAGAAGGAACATTTTACCATGTCGCAAAGAAAAGAAGTGTTTTAGGATTCATTTCTTAATACGGAAGATTCTTAAAGTGAATATCAGCATAAATTCAGAGACTTTTCTCTTAGGCTGAATGGATAAAGAAGTTGAAAGAAATGGAACTTTGATGTTATATATGCTGATAGAGGAAGAATAATTCCACAAAAATGGAAGGATACTTTGATTCCCACAGTGGACACAACTGGCTGCAAAACGTTGATGGAGTTAAGAAAACACTAAATGGACTGCTTTAATTAAAGAAAAGAACACAATTTTGTTTCTATTGGAAACCTCTTTTGGACTTGTGCTTTGTGCTTTGATGGACTTTGTAATAGCTGAAATATAGTTTTTGTTGTACTCTTGCACCGGCTACCTAACTAGTATAACTAATAACTTCCCATAAGCCTTCACTTTCAGAAAAATGCCTCCCTTTCAGAGACGGGGACTGGCAGGAGAGCGTTGGATACACTGCAGATCACAGTCTCACTTTCAGCTGTCCTGAAGCCTCCGTGATCAAAGAGAAGATTCAAGCTCAACCTTGGGAAGCGCTGAGAATCTTTCTTACCCAGACACATTTAGATGTTTTCCCTTTGCAAATGTTTCTTTTACTGAGCATGCAATGCTCTTTTCTATGGCTGTGCTCACATATTATTGGATGCTTTAATTCCTGTGATGTAACTGGACACATGACTGTTTCTAAACCAATCAAGGTTTGCTTTGAAGTTCTTTGTTGTGCTAATATAAAAGTCAATGTAAACCCTTTTAGCGAGGTTCCCCCTTTTCATATGGAGCCCCGCTTTATCAAAGTACTTTATAAAATGCTTTTAAATCATTTTCTGACTTGTTTGTTTATTGGAAAAGCATGCAGGCAGAACTTCTAGAGCCAGATTTGGCCAACAGCTTGAGGTGGGGAAAAAATGTAACTTTGAATTTGGGTTCTGCTGTTAGATAGTTTGTTGTTGTTTTAGAAATGGCTAGTAGATATTATTATATAAAAGTAAAAGTACATCCAGAGCCTGTGTATGTCTAGAACCTAGAATAACAGGCTTGGAAGGGTCCTTGGAGGTCTTCTAGTCCAGCCCTCTGCCTGAGCAGAAGACTTGCAAAAATGATCCAGCTGAGCTCTCGTAGATTTCCTCCTGATGGCCCAACAGAGGTTCTTCTCTCCTGCACCGGATTGTCACCAGATGCCTTCAGACAGAGGGAAGCCAAGGGAACCGACTGCCTCCTTCATCCAGACGAGCTCAACAGGAAGTTTTGTCCAGATTCTTCCTTTCTTGCAATAGGAAGACCCCCATCCTCCAGCTCTCCACCCTCAGGGCTCTTCAATGTACAACGTACAACTGGCTTATATTTATGACAGTTGCTCTGTCCCAGAGTCACGTGATCATCTTTTGCAACCGTCCCAGCTGGCTTCTGACGAGCAAAATCAAGGGAGGAAGCCAGAGTTGCTTAACAAGCACACGATTCACTTAACAGCTTCTGACTCACTGAACAACCACAGCAAACGGGTCATGAAACGGGGCACGACACATTTAACAACTGCCTTGTGCTCTATTGTCGTAAATCGACAACTACGTTTAAAGTAAATTTTTATATAGAAAAGTGTGCACCTAGCTATCTGGAAGAAGCCGTCCGTGTGTCATAAACACAATATGAATTCTTTGCAGATAGTTCTCAACTTATGATTGGTCACTTAGCAATCATTGAAAGGTACAAAGGAGCCCAGAGCCACCCATGACCCAGATTCAAAGTTCTTTGCAGCTTCCCATGGTCACATTACAGAGATTAAGAACATTTATGCTGGGGGGAAAAGTGAAGTAAAGTGAAGTGAAGTGAAGGAAAGGAAAGGAAAGGAAAGGAAAGGAAAGGAAAGGAAAGGAAAGGAAAGGAAAGGAAAGGAAAGGAAAGGAAAGGAAAGGAAAGGAAAGGAAAGGAAAGGAAAGGAAAGGAAAGGAAAGGAAAGGAAAGGGAAGCCTATTTCTAGAGTCACTTTGCTTCAACTGAACACATGTTCAATCACACAACAACATCCTGTGATGAAAATAACTCAGTGGAAAACTAGTACTTCTGGCGTGAACTCATCACTTGTAACCTTGGTTTGGTTTTACGTTACTGGGCATGTTCCACAGGAACCTGAGTTTATCAAATTTCAAAAGTTTTTCCTAATTGAGAGGTTAAGGATGCTAAGCGATCCCCATCAATTGGAAAGTAATCAATCTACTCTTTTAGCAGGTAGGAAAGGTAAAACTGCTCTATTTACCCTATTTACCTTTCCTAAGAGGACCACAAATGGCTGATTCCATCTCCGGAATCTCCCAATCCTCTGAGAAGGTGGCTAAAATGGGGAAGGTTACCCAGAACCCAGGAGCCCTTCTGAAGACTACTAACATCTTGGCAGCCATCTTCACTCAGATCACTGAGAGCTGACAGTAACTGACAGTTGAGCTGGATGGATGACATCATCAAACCAGTAGAATCCCCAAGGAGATGATTATGACAAGCCTCCTTTGGGATCCTATCAAAGATCACCTTCTCCACCATTTCTACACACACCAATGCCAGACCAAGGTCTCTAGGAACGTACCAACAAATCACCAAAGCTGCCTATTTCTCATCTTTTGCCACAGAAGGCATGGCTCTTTGGTTGTAGACTGCCTTTTCACATGGAAGCTCCACTCAGCTAGCTGACTGAGCAGGAGTCACTGATACAGTTGCTGGGCAGCTTCCACTCCTATTCCCTTTGAATTGCCATGCTGTGTGTTTTTTTCTTTGTCCCAATATATATGAGCCAGAAGTGTGCGGCTGCATCCAAAAATGCCAACTCAATCCAAGGTTGCCTTAAGAGAGGGATAGAATCAAGATTATATGAAGTATTAGTACCACTTTATGAAGCCTGAGTAATATCACACTGAAACTACTGCATCCAGTTTTGGTCACCATATTATAGAAAAGAGGTAGAGACTCTGGAAAGAGTGCAGAGAAGAGCAATAAAGATGATTAGGGGACTGGGTACTAAAAGACACGAAGAACGGTTCTACTTGTGAAGGACTCAGGATGTGTACTTGGGATTTTAAATTCCCACCAGGTTTAACAAACGAGAGAGACAAATGCAACAAACCCATGCTGTGTGACTCAGGAGAAAACATGTCAGCTGCATCTGGTTGGAAGTACCTGTGCTCCAGCATTCGCTACTTCACTGTGCTCCACCAGATAGATGGTTTTAATGAGCATTATAGTATAATAATCAGTGTAGTCACCACAAAACTCTAGGCCCGAGACTGACAAGGAGTCCTGCAAATCTGGCCTCCTCAGTTAACACAGCAGTGAGAGCATTGAAGCAAGAAAGCTTTAATGATTTTTGTGACAGATATTAATGAACACGTGGCAAAATATGTAAGCATATAAAAAGACAGAACTAAATATTATCCATTTAAATTCATTCACTTTCACGCTTTGGCAGTTGAGGAAAGTGCTAATATTTTTCTGACTGATACTTGATAATTTACATTAAATATAGGCATAGCGTTGATTTGGATTACGAAATGTCATTTGGTAGGAATCTTTAATTAGATATAGGGTCTCCAGCTAAACACAGGGTTGGACTATAAAGACCTCCAAGGTCCCTTCCAACTCTGTTATTCTGTTATTCTTTCCAGACTATAGACCCTGTGGGGAAACTGATGACATTTGAACTGGAACTGGCATCAGAGACTATTATAAAAGAAACAAGCTCAATTTAAGAAGATGATTATAGTCACCTCTGTTGAGTTCTTTCTGATGTTAGGGAGAAGTCGCAAATGAGACAGGAAATCCTGTATGAAATCTTAGGGATTTAACAGAATAACAACAAAATAACAGAATTTATTAATTTATAACAGAAGGATTTCTGACACATGGAAAGAAGTTAAATTCATAAGGGACATTGAAATCAAATATATTCCATTATACTAGAGTTAGAGGGTGAGGACTAAATTATGGCTTCAAAATTCTCATAATATTCAGCTCAACAGAGTTGCTCATGAATGGATGAAAAGGACTGCAGCTCTGTCTCAGCGAAAGGCCCTTTATATGTTCCATGTATAACTTTCAACTGTTACAAAGAATTGCTGAACTTGGAAACACCCAAGCCCCATTCTGCCTGCCCAGTGAAGGATTTTGCATTCCTGAAGGAAGTCTGAGATTTTAGAATCTTTTGTAGGTGATGGAAACTTATGTGCATCATCAGATTATCCCTACATTAATGTTTACCTTATACTTATCAAAAATCATGGCTTGACATTCCATTCCTTGCAGCAACAAAACTTTGCAGTCTGCTTCTTGAGGCATCATGTTCTCCAAGGAAGTTTATCTGGAAGCAGTGAAAGAAAGAGACTCTAGAAAGAGTACAGAGAAGAGCAACAAAGATGAGTAGGGGACTGGAGGCTAAAACATATAAGGAACGATTGCTGGAATTGGGTATGTCTAGTTTAACGAAGAGAAGGACGAAGGGGGACATGATAGCAGTCTTCCAATATCTCAGGGGCTGCCACAAAGAAGAGGGAGTCAAGCTATTCTCCAAAGCGCCTGAAGGCAGGACAAGAAGCAACGGATAGAAATTAACCAAAGAGAGAAGCAACCTAGAACTAAGGAGAAACTTCCTGATGGTAAGGACAATTAATCAGTGGAACAACCGGCCTCCAGAAGCGGTGAATGCTCCAACACTGGAAGTTTTTAAGAAGAGACTGGACAGCCATTTGTCTGAAATTGTATAGGGTTTCCTGCCTGAGCAGGGGGTTGGACTAGATGACCTCCAAGGTCCCTTCCAACATAATTATTAATTATTAATTATTAATTATTAATTATTAATTATTAATTATTAATTATTAATTATTAATTATTAATTATTAATTATTAATTATTAATTATTAATTATTAATTATTAATTATTAATTATTAATTATTTTGCTGTCCTGGAAATGGTATGTGATTTTTTTTTATACAAATCCAGTTATGTTCAACATCTAAGGTTGTTGCACCACAAATCCCATAATCCCTAGCCATTGGGCAGAGTGACTGGTGAACAGAGCGACTGGTGAACTTAGTAACAACTAAAATTCTATAAATTACTCTAAATTTATTCTAATTTAGACAATTACATCTCTACAGGCCTTAACATTTGAACTGAACAAACCTATGTAACATTTGCTGGACTATTGTCAACCCCCACCCCCACCCCATTCCTCAATAAATCAGTCTTGTATAAAAAAACCCAGAAATCTCAACTTCCTTTGATCTTTTCCAGAGTTCCAAGGAATCTTTTCTGTAGCCATAAACTTCTCCTTACCTTCTCCTGCCAGAACTGCCTGCTCTTCTTTCAGCACTTCTGGTTTGTGGCTGAGGGCCATATGCTCCTTGGTAATTTCACAGCTGGATACCTGTCCATTTTTATATAAAATCTACAAGAAGGAAAAGGGAGAGGAAAAATCACAGCCAGAATAATATAGTAGAAGGACAATTATCTTAGAATAGGTCTTTTATAGTTTGGAAATCATACAATGTACCTCTGTGGCAGGTGGCTTGATTGCACTTCTACTACATCCATGGGACATCACCAGTTCTTCAAGGCCTTTGGAAAGTCCAACAGGATCAGGGCCTCCCTGATCTCAGGAGGGAGAATGTTCTAGAAGGTCATATGAGGAAGGGGTCCCAAAAAACAGCGGGGGACCCAAAGTTTACAATCTTATTTTCTTTTTGCTACATACGTTGATCCTAATTTGATGGCTCCCACAGTAGAAAGCTGAATACAGGCGGAAGAGAAATATGGCCAGCCATGTTCCTCAAAGTGCTGTGGAACTGGAGGAAAAAAGATAGCTTTGCTGAGAACTTCCTATTCTTGGGAATCTCATGGTCAAAACACACATGTGCAATTTAGGATATGTTCTTTAGGCCTGTAAAGCTGCCCTCTCCCTCTATGGCTACTCTCAGCTTCTTAAATCCCGGCCTCTTTGGAAGGAGGAAGCTTTGGGGTGGCATTTCAAGCAAAGGACCCTATAAACCCACTTTTTATCTCTCATCTGCAATTCTGGCCATGGAGGCCTCTTTGTGAAGAAGTCCCTGAATGTTGGAAAACAGCGCTTGTGGCAAGCCAAATTCCCATGCTACTTGATGCCTGTCCTCAAGAACAATCCTCCACTGTTCCTAGTGGAGCATTTCACTGGAATTCTAACACCTGATTCGGTGAATGTTTGCAAGGGCCCAATTTTCCTTCAGGCTTCCCTGGGACTTTAACGACCTTACCTTCAAAATAAAAATTAAATGCTCCGTTTTCGCCGATTGTTGCAGAAGGCCTCGGAGCAAGAGGCCAAAGGCCTCCTCCAGCAGCTTCTTCTCTTCCTGAAACGAAAGACAGAGATGACGACATGTGAAACGTTTTCCCAGCCATTCCAACACCAGAAAGGAATTCCCAGAAATGTTGCTGAAGATGGTACCTCTGAAACATCATCTCCTGTTTCCATGGAGGACATCCACACGGACCCAAAGATCTTCAGGAGCTGCGACTCAACGTTTGGGTCCATGGTTGGGGGGAACCTTGCTGTAAAGTCAAAGGAATGCCCATCTAAGATTACTCCCAGCTGCTTAAATCCCAGTCGGGCTGTTAGTCAGGGACTCTGTGGCACCTTGCCCCCAGAGCCCCACGTGTTCTCCCTTTCAGGAAAGAACCCTGAAACCCTTCTGAGTCTCTCTCCATCCCAAGGAATCTTTTGCACCGCACTGAGATGAATTTACAGCTAGAGGAAAATCCCAAATACAGGAACCTCTAATTCCAAGGGATACCTCCTGATTGGCCTGTCTTCTTGGTTCTCTTATGGACCTTTTACCACAGACTTTGATTGATCTGGCAGTTCCTTCTCATGTAAGCAGCCCTGAGTGGTGTCTCCTCTTCTAATTGGACATCCCTTTTATCGAGAAGCATCTTCGTTGCCCCTTTGGGGGAAATCTGAGAAAGGAGGTACAGGTCCTGATATTCTCAGCAAAGATGAAGAAAACTCTCCAAAATCAGGCTTGTCTTTTCAGCGTTCTTTCCTTTGACATCCTATTCCCTCCATTAAAAAGCGTTTGTGGCTAAGTCTCCTGGCCATGACAGAAGTCTCACGGAGGCCTTAGGCAAATCCTGCTCTCTCTATTCTCCCTCCCCATTTGCCAGTATGTAGATAGGAGCCATTGAACCATCTTAAAGGTTCCCCGAAAGTCAAATGGAAGCAAAAAACCTTGTGGAGAGTCAGTATGGACTCTGGAGTTGTAGGAGGAGGGGTACTCAGTGGGTCAGGAACAGGTTGGCTTCCGACAAATCCCTTTGTGTAACCTTGAATCTGGAAAACTGCAGATGTTTGTCCTGTATATGTCTACAGGAATCAGTCCGTTCGTGAAGGAATTCCTTCCCTTCCCTTCTCAATGTCCCATCCTGATGCTACGTGTCTACTCACCACATTGCTTCATTTTTTGGAGTTCCCTATCAATGATAAAAATGACTTTTTTTCTATGAGGAAACTTGGTGCTATCCTCGGCAAGTTAGAAAACTTTGAGTACCAGTTCCTGAATTGCTCGACCTCCTTGTTTTCCTCCCAAAACAAGCTGGAAAATTTCCTGAAAGAGAGAAAAAAGAATCTGAGGAAAGAAAAGGACTAAAGGACTATTTTCCAGAATCAGGTTGATTTTCAGTTTAAGACATGGAGGCCCCATAACAACATCCCTATGATGGAAAGCAGTCGGAGGGCCTAAAATAGAAATTCTGGGTTGAATCCATCAGTTTTAAACATGGTTAGCTTTTGCATGGTTTTATGTGTTTCACAGACAAACGAGGTTATCAAATGTAAAAGCTTTTCCTAATTCAGGATGCCATGTGATAGTAAGATAAAGTAATCAGGATAGTAAAGTAATAAGTAATAAAAGTAATAAGGAATAAAAGATAAAACTCTTCTGGAATACATTTGCCCCCTGACTCCCTTTCTTAAGAGGACAAAAAAATAAATAAATGGGTCTTCTCCCCACTGGAACATCCCAATCCTTGGAGATGGGGGCTCTCAAGAGTCCAGCAATCCTTGAAAAATCCAACTTACACCTTGAATTGAAACTTTTCACTCACCGAAGAAAGGGAGTAACTGTGAAGCCCAGAGCTGGATGGATGAGGACACAAAGGCCCTGGAGCAGGGGTAGGCAAACCTTGGCTCTTTTATGACTCGTGGACTTCAACTCCCAGAATTCCTGAGCCAGCCATGCTGAGGGGACAGGGAGAGGTTTCCAAGCTGAGCCATGCTGGCTCAGGAATTCTGGGAGTTGAAGTCCACGAGTCATAAAAGAGCCAAGATTGCCTACCCCTGCCCTGGAGTTTCCAAGGAGATTTCAGGCGTCCTTGCCTTTAAGCAAGTTAAGGTGATTGTGAGAGCTCACTTGGTCTAGCACAGAGGTAGGCAACCTTGGCTCTTTTATGACTCCAACTCCCAGAATTCCTGAGCCAGCCACGCTGAGGGAAAAGGGAGAGGTTTCCAAGCTGAGCCATGCTGGCTCAGGAATTCTGGGAATTGAAGTCCACGAGTCATAAAAGAGCCAAGGTTGCCTACCCCTGGTCTAGCATTTCGGCCTCCCAGAAATACCAGGACAATGCCTTTGGGAAGCTATCCCCTAAAATCATAAAAACAGCACATCTTCCCTCTTGCTGCCAAGGAGGACTAGCTCCTTGAATACGGACTAAATGTGGAACCTCCATTCAGCTAGCTGCTTGAGCAAGACTGACTGATGCATCCTCTCCCCTGCTACTAAGCTGACTTTGGGAAGCCCCTTCTCTGTGGGTGTCCCATCATCCCTGCCTCTTGGGTCAGCTTGCACCATTGTTTCTTCTTAGGGGAAGACACTGTCCTTGTTCCCCTACCACAGCACTGAGATCTTTTTTTAACAGCAGAATTTATGTTTTCGTACACCATTATTCAGTTAACTCATGCTTGTCAAACCTTTAGGCCAATCGTGGTCTAAATTTGCCGTTGTGAATTTAAGATCTCTGGCATGGAATGGGGAGCTTTCCCAGAAGGTCCCGTGGAAGGCAAAACCTGAAGGGAAGGCAGGGCGGTTGGAGGAGCTTCAGAAGAGAGGAAGGGGCTCTCAGTGGGTTGGCCTGGGCTCTGTCTCTGCGCCATCTTGAATTTGGCAGAAGAAAGACTGTCCTTCTGTATAGATCTCCATGAAGGAGCCCAGTCCTGAAGGACTTCCTGCCCTCTCACTTCCCCATCCCAGGGCAAAGGGCCTGCCAACCACAATGCTCCAGGGGGTCTTTTAATACCCGATATCAGTAATTTTTTTTTCCTCCGCTGGACAATTTTGAAAATAAGCTCAGGTATGCCTTGTACAGCCAGCCTCCACCCCGCAAAGGAAAAACCATTGAGAAAGGGAGAAGATGGAGGTCATAAGGCTAAGTCCACCCTCTTTGTTTCTGAAGTCACTCTGAGCTTTTCCTCTTTAGATTTAATTACATGGTTTTGAAACAAAAAAACCCCCCCCCATGTTTTCTTTGCCTAAATATTTCATGTGATACTTCTACTGGAAGAGGTTGAAATAAAACATTTAATTTTGAAAGAACCATCATTTGAATTGCCGCAATCTGGCCCAGAACATTTAAATATATATTTTATCCCACATTTTCATTTTTTTATTTTTTCCACATTGAGGTGAAATTATTATTAAATAGTTGAATAATATTTTTAGTAATATTAAGTTCAGATATCCAAAAGATCCCCTTTCTATGGGTACATTTAAAACCTCAGCTATTAGATATTGATCTTTCATGTTGAAAAAGAACTTAACAAGGTTGTTTTTTTAGATTGTTTTAAACACAAGTTTCTTATTTCTATAAATAATTCACGGAAGTGAACATATATAATCCTCCTTCCTCTTGTTTTCCCCATAACAACAACCCTGTGAGGTGGGTAGAGCTGAGAGAGAGAGAGAGTGACTGGAACAAAGTCACCCAGTGGCTTTATCTCAGCACTCAAACTCAGTGCCTCCTGGTTTCCCGCCGGGTGCCTTAACCACTAGAACAAACTGGCTCTAATACTATCCTGGACTTTATCCTCACCCCAATTTTTCTCTTTTAGTCCAGCAGCTTCTTTCACCTGCCTGCTCACAAATCTTATTAGTGTATTTCTTGGCTTGTGCATTTGATTGTCCTAAGGAGAGAAGAATCTATGGACACCCTTGACCTGAAAGCTTTAATTCTGGCAATTGTTCAGCCTTGAGATAAGATACTCATTAAAGTAGCCCTTTCTGCTTTTTCCTCGACTCTTCCCTCTCGGCCTGAATTCCTCCGCCATTTCAAAGATGGCCCCTTTTTAGGCCTTGTTTCTCTTGCTAGCCTTGCCAGGTGGCTACATTTTAGTTCAAGGAAACGGGGAGGGCTCAGCCCAACAGCTGGGCTGGGAGGGCAGGAAAGGGCTCAGCAGGCCAGAGAAGGACCCAGAGAGGACATTGGCTTTAAATCCATAAATGGTTCAACACTCTGTTTTCTTTTTGTTAAAGGAAGCCAAACTCGTGTGTCTCATGAGATCATGTGTTGTACAAACCCAACTTTGGCCTCTTGGTGAAGGCACTCTTCTGCAAGGGTTAAATTATGCTTGCAAATATGGAGGCATTGGCTGCCCATCCGCCTTCTCAGTGGGGCTGCCTGCACTGCTGCCGGTTTGTCATCTAAGCCTGTGGCTAGGGAGAAATCCTGAAACTCTGCTCTGAAGTTGGCCCAGTTACCGCTGCAGTCTCCACTCACCCATATTGACTCAGGCAGTGGAATGCTATTAGCAGCTGCCGTGATACTGGTTTCCTGGCTTCAAATGCTCGGCTTCCAGGACAGGGCCACAGGTGCATCAAATGTGTGAAGACAGCGCAGATTCAGATGCCTCCCTGTTTCATGTACAGTCAGTAAATACAACACAAGGCCTCCCTCTGCAAAAGCCACGTTGTTACGGACAGAAAGAGAGCATATGCAACAACAGGAAAAGGAAATGCATCACAGGAACAATGGAGATGAATCGCAGAGTAGCAATTTGACACAGGAAACAAATACAATTAGAGATGGATGATGGAGCCGCATATAAGGTAAACATAACACCCATAACAAATTCCTCCGCCATTTCAAAGATGGCCCCTTTTTAGGCCTTGTTTCTCTTACTAGGTGGCTAGGTGTAGGTGGCTACATATTACTTCAAGGAAAAGGGCAGGGCTCAGCCCAAAAGCTGGGCCAGGAGGACAGCAAAGGGCTCGGCAGGCCAGAGAAGGAGCCAGAGAGGACATTGGCTTTAAACCCACAAATGGTTCAGCACTCTGTTTTCTTTTTGTTAAAGGAAACTGATAGAAGTAAAGGAAAGGTCAAGCTACGATTTTCATAAATATAAGGTAAACATTAATGCAGTGATAATCTGATGATGCACATAAGTTTCCATCGCCTACAAAAGATTCTAAAATCTCAGACTTAACTTCTTTCTATCGGGCAAAAAACCTGTTATAAATTAATAAATTCTGCTGTTTTGCAGTTATTCTGTTAAATCCCTAAGATTTCATACAGGATTCCCTGTCTCATTTGCGACTTCTCCCTAACATCACAAAGAACCCATCAGAGGTGACTATAATCATCTTCTTAAATTGAGCTTGTTTCTTTTATAATAGACTCTGATGCCAGTTCCAGTTCAAACGTCATCAGTTTCCCCACAGGGTCTATAGTCTGGAAAGAATAACAGAATAACAGAGTCCTAAAGTGTGAAAGTGAATGAATTTAAATGGATAATATTTAGTTTTCTGCCTTTTTTGTATGCTTACATATTTTGCCACGTATTCATTAATATCTGTCACAAAAATCATTGACGTTTTCTTGCTTCAATGCTCTCACTGCTGTGTTAACTGAGGAGTCCAGATTTGCAGGACTCCTTGTCAGTCTTGGGCCTAGAGTTTTGTGGTGACTACAATATTGTTGTGGTGACTATTATATTGTTATGCTCATTAAAACCATCTATCTGGTGGAGCACAGTGAAGTAGCGAATGCTGGAGCACAGGTACTTCCAACCGGATGCAGCTGATATGTTTTCTCCTGAGTCACACAGCATGGGTTTGTTGCATTTCTCTCTCTCGTTTGTTAAATCTGGTGGGAATTTAAAACCCCAAGTACACATCCTGAGTCCTTCATGAACCGTTCTTCATGTCTTTTAGTATCCAGTCCCCTAATCATTTTTATTGCTCTTTTCTGCACTCTTTCCAGAGTCTCTACATCTTTTCTATAATATGGTGACCAAAACTGGATGCAGTATTTTAAGTGTGATACTACTCAGGCTTCATAAAGTGATACTAATACTTGATATGATCTTTTCTACCCCTCTCTTAAGGCAACCTTGGATTGAGTTGGTATTTTTCGCTGCTGCTGCACACTTCTGGCTCATATATATTGGGACAAATAAAAACACACAGCATGGCAATACAAAGGGAATAGGAGTGGAAGCTGACCAACAACTGTATCAGTGAGTCTTGCTCAGTCAGCTAGCTGAGTGGAGCTTCCATACGAAAAGGCAGTCTACAACCAAAGAGCCATGCCTTCTGTGGCAAAAGATGAGAAATAGGCAGCTTTGGTGATTATTGGTAGGTTCCTAGAGACCTTGGTCTGGCATTGGTGTGTGTAGAAATGGTGGAGAAGGTGATTTTTGATAGGATCCCAAAGGCTTGTCATAATCATCTCCTTGGGGATTCTATTGGTTTGATGATGTCATCCATCCAGCTCAACTGTCAGTTACTGTCAGCTCTCAGTGATCTCAGTGAAGATGGCTGCCAAGATGTGAGTAGTCTTCAGAAGCGCTGCTGGGCTCTGGGTAACCTTCCCCATTGTAGCCACTTTCTCAGAGGATTGGGAGATTCCAAAGGTGGGAGCAGCCATTTGTGGTCCTCTTAGGAAAGGTAAATAGGGGGCAAATGTGTTCTAGAGCAGTTTTCCCTTTCCTACCTGCTAAAAGAGTAGATTGATTACTTTCCAATTGTTGGGGATCGCTTAGCATCCTTAACCTCTGAACTAGGAAGAGGTTTTGAAATTTGATAAACTCAGGTTCCTGTGGAACATGTACAGTAATTTAAAACCAAACCAAGGTTAAAAGTGGTGAGTTCAAGCCAGAAGTACTAGTTTTCCACTCAGTTTCTTTCATCACAGGATGTTGTTGTGTAATTGAACATGTGTTCAGTTGAATCAAAGTGACTCTAGAAAAATAGGCTTTCCTTTCCTTTCCTTTCCTTTCCTTTCGTCTCCTCCCCTCCCCTCCCCTCCCCTTCCCTTTCCCCCCAACATAAATGTTCTTAATCTCTGTAATGTGACCATGGGAAGCTGCAAAGAACTTTGAATCTGGGTCCTGGGTGGCTCTGGGCTCCGTTGTACCTTTGAATAGTTGCTAACTGACCAATCATAAGTTGAGAAGTCTCTGCAAAGAATTCATATTGTGTTTATGACACACGGACGGCTTTTTCCAGATAGCTAGATGCACACTTTTCTATATAAAAATTTACTTTAAACGTAGTTGTCGATTTACGACAATAGAGCACAAGGCAGTTGTTAAATGTGTCGTGCCCTGTTTCATGACCCGTTTGCTGTCGTTGTTCAGTGAGTCAGAAGCTGTTAAGTGAATCGTGTGCTTGTTAAGCAACTCTGGCTTCATCCCTTGATTTTGCTCGTCAGAAGCCAGCTGGGACGGTTGCAAAAGATGATCACGTGACTCTGGGACAGAGCAACTGTCATAAATATTAGCCAGTTGTACGTTGTCCGTTGAAGAGCCCTGAGGGTGAAGAGCTGGAGGATGCTGGAGGATGGGGGTCTTCCTATTGCAAGGAAGGAAGAATCTGGACAAAACTTCCCAGTTGAGCTCGTCTGGATGAAGAAGGCAGTCGATTCTCTTGGCTTCCCTCTGTCTGAAGGCATCTGGTGACAATCCGGTGCAGGAGAGAAGAACCTCTTTTGGGCCATCAGGAGGAAATCTACGAGAGCTCAGCTGGATCATTTTTGCAAGCCTTCTGCTCAGGCAGAGGGCTGGACTAGAAGACCTCCAAGGACCCTTTCAAGCCTGTTATTCTAGGTTCTAGACATACACAGGCTCTAGATGTACTTTTACTTTTATATAATAATATCTACTAGCCATTTCTAAAACAACAGCAAACTATCTAACAGCAAAACCCAAAATCAAAGTTACATTTTTTTTTCCACCTCAAGCTGTTGGCCAAATCTGGCTCTAGAAGTTCTGCCTCGTTCTACATGCTTTTCCAATAAACAAACAAGTCAGAAAATGATTTAAAAGCATTTTATAAAGTGCTTTGATGAAGCGGGGCTCCATATGAAAAGGGGGAACCTCGCTAAAAGGGTTTACATTGACTTTTATATTAGCACAACAAAGAACTTCAAAGCAAACCTTGATTGGTTTAGAAACAGTCATGTGTCCAGTTACATCACAGGAATTAAAGCATCCAATAATATGTGAGCACAGCCATAGAAAAGAGCATTGCACGCTCAGTAAAAGAAACATTTGCAAAGGGAAAACATCTAAATGTGTCTGGGTAAGAAAGATTCTCAGCGCTTCCCAAGGTTGAGCTTGAATCTTCTCTTTGATCACGGAGGCTTCAGAACAGCTGAAAGTGAGACTGTGATCTGCAGTGTATCCAACGCTCTCCTGCCAGTCCCCGTCTCTGAAAGGGAGGCATTTTTCTGAAAGTGAAGGCTTATGGGAACTTATTAGTTATACTAGTTAGGTAGCCGGTGCAAGAGTACAACAAAAACTATATTTCAGCTATTACAAAGTCCATCAAAGCACAAAGCACAAGTCCAAAAGAGGTTTCCAATAGAAACAAAATCGTGTTCTTTTCTTTAAGTAAAGCAGTCCATGTAGTGTCTTTCTTAATTCCATCAACATTTTGCAGCCATTTGTCCACTGTGGGAATCAAAGTATCCTTCCATTTTTCTGGAATTATTCTTCCTCTGTCAGCATATATAACATCAAAGTTCCATTTCTTTCAAGTTCTTTATCCATTCAGCCTAAGAGAAAAGTCTGAATTTATCTTGATATTCAGTTTAAGAATCTTCTGTATTAAATGAATCCTACAACACTTCTTTTCTTTGTGACATGTCCACCATAAATGGTAAAGTTTTCCTTCTTTACATTTACATTTCCAAAATTCATTTGAACGGCATTATACATTCTTGACAATTTGTCCAGTGTTAGATACCAGTAGAATATCATCTTGTAAATTTTTTCTTTTAAGCTATAATTTAAAATTTAAAACTTTTGTCCATATGTGTTCCCACTGTTGAAACGTTTATTTATATCCAAGATTCTTTGCCCACTGAATCATACAGTGCTTTACAAATTCATTCTCCAAGTTCAATAGCAATTTATAAACCTTCGCAATAATAAGTTAATCACTACTACACAACAGAATTTGCAATTCATCTTTTACAAAATCAGATCCATAGATTTTAAAAAATCTAATTATTTCCTTCAACTGTAAATAAGTAAATCAATGGCCAACACTTCCTTCTAATTCCAACTCTTCTTTAGATTTGAGTAGAGGGTCACCATAAGAGAAAAATATTATTTGACTATAGGTCCACTAGTCTAGCCTCACCGTCAATTCTTTTCCAAAAAACAAGACAAAGCTTCATGGGACGACACCAAAGGGGTATATTTGCAGATAATCTTATTTTATATTTCAAACTCTTAGGATGGCAGGTCTAACAAAATGGCTGTTGAAATCAACATTTCCTTCAACCTTTTCATAGCATAAATTGGCGTGCCACCCAAATCTTAATTCATGGCACTACAGCTCAAATCTCTTCTTATTTTAGAGAGTCACCTGCTCTTTTAGCCAGACCAAATAAAAGGCAGCAACCTACAATTTCAAAGCTGGTAAACCCAAACCTTCTCTTTCGTTAGCATTTTCCAATAATTGATACCTAATTCTTGGTTTTTTCCCCCTTGCCATCTAAACCTTCGAGATGTCTTATCTGACATTGTTTAAATGGAGCATCAGGTACAGTAAAAGAGTCTGAAACACAAAAAGCATCTTTGGTAGGACATTCATCTTAATTACAGAGATTCTACCCAATAAGTTATTTGCAATTTATCTCATCCTAATAACTCTTTTTTACTTTTGTGACAAAAAGGCTCAAAGTTATTTTGAAAAAGTTCAGAATTTTGTTGTCTGTGTAAATCCAAAGTCATTTAGTTTCTTTATGAAATATCCTATAGTGTTTTTTCTGGATAATTAACTCATCAGCAAATGCCATCAGTTTTTTAAACTTCCTTTTAAAGGTTTATACTTGTAATGTTTTCATCTTGCCTAATATCCTTATTGAAAACTTCCAACACTGAGGTAAACAGCAGGGGAGATAAGGGGCTTCCTTGCCTCGCACTCTTTTGGATTTGACATGGCTTAGTTAAGTCTCCATCAATAATAATCTTTGCTTTGCTCTGATGTATGAATTGCTTTGACCCATTTTATAAACTGTTTTGGCCCCTAGTATATATTATTTCGTGAAATAAAAAGTTGAGGTTGTATGTTATTGCTTATTCTACTGCTCCAAAAGAAGTTGTAACTCAATGCTTTTCTTTTTTCTTTTCTTTTCTCGCCTCGCCTCGCCTCGCCTTTTCCCCTTGCCATTTCCCCTTGCCTTTTCGCCTTTTTGCCTTTTTGCCTTTTCCCCTTGCCTTTTTGCCTTTTTGCCTTTTCGCCTTTTCGCCTTGCCTTTTCGCCTTTTTGCCTTTTCCCCTTGCCTTTTTGCCTTGCCTTTTTGCCTTTTCGCCTTTTTGCCTTTTCCCCTTGCCTTTTCGCCTTTTCGCCTTTTTGCCTTTTTGCCTTTTCCCCTTGCCTTTTTGCCTTTTCGCCTTTTCGCCTTTTCGCCTTGCCTTTTTGCCTTTTCCCCTTGCCTTTTTGCCTTTTTGCCTTTTTGCCTTTTCCCCTTTTCCCCTTGCCTTTTTGCCTTTTCGCCTTTTTGCCTTTTCCCCTCGCCTTTTCCCCTTGCCTTTTCGCCTTTTCGCCTTTTCGCCTTGCCTTTTTGCCTTTTTGCCTTTTCCCCTTGCCTTTTTGCCTTTTTGCCTTTTCCCCTTTTCCCCTTGCCTTTTTGCCTTTTTGCCTTTTCCCCTCGCCTTTTCCCCGCGCCTTTTCCCCTTGCCTTTTCGCCTTTTTGCCTTTTTCCCCTTGCCTTTTCTTTTGCCTTTTTGCGCCTTTTTGCCTTTTTGCCTTTCGCTTTTTTTTTTTGCCTTTTTGCCTTTTCGCCTTGCTTTTTTGCCTTTTTGCCTTTTCGCCTTTTTGCCTTTTTGCCTTTTTGCCTTTGCCTTTTCGCCTTTTCCCCTTGCCTTTTCGCCTTTTTGCCTTTTCCCCTTGCCTTTTCGCCTTGCCTTGCCTTTTCCCCTTGCCTTTTCGCCTTTTTGCCTTTTCCCCTTGCCTTTTCGCCTTTTTGCCTTTTCGCCTTTTCGCCTTTTCGCCTTTTCGCCTTGCCTTTTCACCTTTTCTCTACCCTTTTTCCTCTTTCTCTTTTCTTCCCTTTTTTCCCCTTTATTTTCATTTTCCTTGTAGTTCACCATACTAGATTTAGATAAAATAATAAAAGTACTTGACATCACATTCCTCATACTGCACAGAGGTGCATTAGAGGAATATCAGTCTCAAATGAAGAATTGTGCTGGAAACGGACATACTATTGTAACTTAATTAGGGTAATGGAATCTGTCAGGAGGAGCCCCCAGTAACTTAAAGGTCGGAGGAAGAAATGTAGGAAGCAGCTGCTGTAATGGATCCAGAAATAAAAAGTAGCAGTAGGAAGTTTGTAGTAAAAGACTTGCAAGATGCTGTTCATGTAGCCCTTTTTGCTGAATTTCTATTTTCTTTATCTCGTGTTTCTCTTAAATGAGTGGCATCTAAATGGGGACATATAAATGTCAGATAGATGCAAGAAACATTAGCTGGAAGGGCTGACGCTGCCCTATGAAATCTCTTAGTCTATCCGTCAGTGGGGCCTGTGGAATCGCAGGGTCTTTAATGGTTCCTCCAGCCTGGAGAGAGGATGGCCCAGTTGGCAACAGTCGAAGAAAGTAGGTGAGTTCCAGGCGCCACGTTGATTGCTGTCCCAACGTCCTAAGAAGAGGGAAAAACCACATTGCAAAAAACAACATGAATCGTACACTAGAGAGAGGAAAAGCCCACATTTGCAGAAAGTGAATCATTTCTTAGTCCAACCCTCCACATCACCGACCTGCTGCAGCACACGAAAACTGACGAGAGTTTGTATCTGCTCCACAACACGAGTAGCCTCGTCGCGATCTTCCAAAATCATGGTGGCCTTCAGTGGCTGAAAGATCCGTTCTTGAATGGATGAGGCGGTCCAAGAATCTGAAAGCACAAATATCAGAATTTACTGTATTTTAAGTTCAGAAGAGTAGAACAGAGCAAATATAACAATAAGGTGTAATAATTGATACTAGATGGGAGAAACGAAGGGACTTTCCTTGAGATAGAGTGGAGCTCGTTTTAATCCATCCTTCTGTGTCCAACGGCGGCAGGGGGTGAAGACGTCACAGCTCCTCTATTGTTAGGTCACCTGCATGGGGACAAAAGGTGAGACAAAGGAAGGAAGGAAGGTGGCAAATGGAAGGGAAGCGTATGCCTATCATCACAATGAGAACACCCGAGGGATACAGATTTGTTGAAATTTAAGCTCTTGGCTACATTGCTGGAAACCAGATAAGGGTAGTCTTCAATTTACAACAATAATTGAGTCCAGAATTTTGCCCAATTATATCATCACTTTGATAATAGTTGACAATGAGTTATAAGGGTCTTTTTTCCCCACTGTGTCTTAAATTTGAACAGTTGTTACATGATCAGTTGAAAGGTGAGTAATACTTAAATCCCATTTGGGATACAAAGTAGGGGGCTTTTGTCCTTCCTTTCATGTGTTGATACCTTCTCGCACGCACACACACACACACACACACCTTAATGTTCCAAAAGAAGGTTACCTTCATTGATGAATCCGTCCTCATATCCAGCCATCGCCATTTCCAGTGGAAAGTGTGGAAACGCCCTCTGGGCTTCAGTGAGCTGGAAGAGAAAGAAAGAAGTCCATCGTACTGTTGCCAAAGTGTCTTGCTGAGTCATTCCCCATGTTCACTTGGCCCATCAATACAAACATTAGCAGTAAAACACCCTGTCCAGGGATTCCCTAGTCCACCATCAAGTGGAACGAAAGGAAAAAGAACCCCTTGCCCCCCCCTGCCCTTTTCTCCCAAGAGAGGGGGGTTATATGAGGATGGGCTCCCAAAAACAGTGGGGGACCCATAATTTGCAATCTTATTTTCATTTTTCTACATACGTTAATCCTACTGTGGGTTCCATAATAGAGTAGCTGATTCCAGGCAGACGAGAAGCATTGCCGGCCGTGTTTCTCAAAGTGCTGTGGAATTGGAGAAAAAAAATTACCTTTGTTGAGAACTTCCTGTTCTCGGGAATTTCAATGTCAAAACACACCTGTGTAATTTAGGGTACGTTCTTCAGGCCTTTAAAGCCGCCCTCTCCCTCTATGGCTACTCCCAGCTTCTTAAATTCCAGCCTTAAATTTGGAAGGTGGAAGGTTGGGATGGCATTTCAAGCAAAGGACCCTATAAACACGTTTTGTCTCTCATCTGTAATTCTGGCCATGCGGCATTAGAGTTAAAGAGGCCTCTTTGTGAAGAGGTCCCTGAATGTTGGAAAACAGCGCATGTGGCAAGCGAAATTCCCATACTACATGATGCCTGTCCTCAAGAACGATCCCTACTTAGATTGTTCCCAGTGGAAGATTCACCTGATTTGGTGAATGTTTCCAAGGGCCCAATTTTCCTTCGAGCTTCCCTGGGACATGGATGCCCTTACCTTCAAAATAAAAATGAAATGCTCCGTTTTCGCCGATTGTTGCAGGAGGCCTCGGAGCAGGAGGCCAAAGGCCTCCTCCAGCAGCTTCTTCTCTTCCTGAAATGAAAGACAGAGATGATGACGTGTGAAATGTTTTCCTAGCGGTTCCAATACCAGAAAGGAACTCCCAGAAATGTTGCTGAAGGTGGTACCTCTGAAATATTCTCCTCTCTGTTTTCCATAGAGGACATCCACATGGACCCAAAGATCTTCAGGAGCTGCGACTCAACGTTTGGGTCCATGGCTGGAGGAACCTTGCTGCGAGATCAAAGCAAAGAAGAGACATCAGTGCCCATCTTAGTGAACAGCCCTGGGGTTCATTTTTTCTGAGAGAATAGCATGCAAAAGAAAGAAAAGGCTGACCTGATGTCATAAACTGCAAGCATTGCAGCTAGTCCTGCCGTGAAGCTGCTTGAACGGTTGTCCTCCATCAGAGCCTGGTAGGAATCAAGAGTGGAGAGAAGCAGAGAAGGGAAAGTCAGCCATTTTGCTCCAGCCCAGCCCTTCCTATTTCTCCCAGCCCCTTTTGACCTGTTCTTCTGCTACAGCTTCCCTCTCAGTACAAAGGAGAATTAGCCCCCGGTTAAGGACCCTTTGCACAGGATACGATTTGTCAGACCAGGGGCAGTTTTTGTACCCTCCTTCTACTGCTCCTGTCTCTCTGTCCTGCTTTGCTTGCCTCCAATTGCCACCTGCCTCCCTCTGACTTACCAAGACAGCGAGGCTGTAGAGATTCTTGTTTCTTGGCTCTGGGATTGCCATTTGCCCACTCCGCTTCAGCTGAAACAGAGTGGCGATGGAAGAGAGGCCTTCAAGGATACTGCGCTCCTGCTGCAAGAGAGAAGAGTCAGGCTGTAAGTTGGGGAGGCTGTTGGGCAACTTGGTCCAAGGGTCCCCCGTGTTCTCCCTTTCAGAAGAGAAGGTTGAAACCCTTCTGAGTCTCTCTCCATCCCGAGGAAAATTTTGAATCCCATTGAGACTGGGATTCCCACCTGGGAGAACAGCTGAGCTATGGGACCCTCTGATTCCCAGGGGTACCTACTGGTTGGTCTGTCTTCTGGATCCTCTCCTGGACCTCTTCCCACATCTTCTGGCTTCTCCATCGGTCTCTTCTGCAGCAAGAAGCCTGGCGTGGTATATTCTCTTCTTTTCTGATGTCCGTTTTCTTGAAGAGAATCTTCTTCTCCTTTTGTGTCGCGTCGTTCCTGGGGAGATCTGGGAATGGAGAGGCAGGTGCTCGGCCAAGTTTTAGATCTCCCCCAGATGAAGAAAACCCTCCAAAACCAGGCTCATCTTTGCAGCGTCCTTCCCCTTGTGACCCGATTCCCCTTATTAGACAGTTGTTAATTGACTTTTGTCCCGTCTTATGACCTTCCTTGCCACAGTTGTTAATTGAATCATTGCTTCCCCGTTGATTTTTCTTGTCAGAAGGTCGCAAAAGGTGATCACAAGACCCTGGGATACTACAACCGTCATAATTATGAGTCAGTGTCTGAGTTTGATCATGTGACTGTGGGGATGCTGCAGCGGTCGTAAGTGTGAAAAACGATCATGCCATTTTTCTCAGTGCTATTATACCTAGAAACGGTTGCTCCATGAACTGTTGTAAGTCAAGGACTCCCTGTCTATCCCTACATGGAGGAATCCCCTCCTAAAGAGCTGCTTCCTCTCCTTCTCAAGGTCCCAGCCCATCCCTGAGCATCTACTCACCACATCGCTCCACTTTCTGGAGCTCCACATCCACAACGAGAGTGACTCGTCGTTGCTCAGGAGCCTTGGGGCTGCCCTCCAGTCGGCAGGTTGGGGAACTGGGAGCAACGGCCCCTGGATCACTCGCCTTCCTTGTTTTCCTCCGGAAGCAGGAAAAGAACTTGAAGAAGGCCCTAGAAGAGAGAAAAAGGAATGGAAGGAAAGGGAACAACTGAAGCCTCTTTTCCAGAATTCCTTGGATTTAAGAAAGCAGAGTGGAAAAATAATGCTTCTGGGTTGAGCTCATCACTTTTAACCTTGGTTTGGTTTTACAGGACTGGATGTGTTCCACAACCACGTGAGTTTATCAAATTTTTAAAAGTTTTCCTTAATTCGGAGCTTAAGTACGCCATGTGATCTGGATTAATTGGGGAGTAACCAACCCAGTCTCTTAGCTCCAATAAGGAATTAAAGATAAAACTGCTCTGGAACAAATTTGCCCCAGGCCCCCTTTCCTAAGAGGACAACAAATGGCTGTTCCCACCCCTGGAATCTCCCAATCCTCTGAGAAGTTGGCTACACAATGGGGAAGAGGCCAGCAGCCCTTCTGAAGACCTACTTACCTCTTGAAAGCCATCTTCACTCAGATCGCCCAGCGGAAGTGACAGTTGAGCTGCATGGATGACATCATCAACCAGTAGAATCCCCAGGAGATGACAGGCCTCCCTTGGGATCCAATCAAAGCTCACCTTCCCCACCTTTTCTACACACACCAATGCCAGCCCAAATCTCTAGGAACCTACTAACAAACCACCAAGAGCTGCCTATTTCTTATCTTTTGGCATAGGAGGCATGGCTCTTTGCTTGTAGACTGCCTCTTCATATGGAAGCTCCACTGAACTACCATTTCTCCCTAGGAAGTGCGATTCAGAGCTTGAGAACCTCTGCTTTAGAGAGTTTTTTCTGGTTTAACACAGCCCCCCCCCAAAAAAAGGTTTGGGTCTCTTAACAGTTCAACTTGCTTATCTTTGCCACTGACCTATCTTTGATCTGGCAAAATGAAGCTTTGAAATTAATTTTGTTTCTGCAGTAAAATCATGCTTCTCAGATCTTTAGGCAAATCATGGTCTAAATTTGCCCTTGTGAATTTAAGGTCTCTGGCAAGGAATGGGGAGCTTTCCCAGAAGGTCCCGTGAAGGCAAAACCTGAAGGGAAGGCAGGGCGGTTGGAGGAGCTTCAGAAGAGAGGAAGGGGCTCTCTGTGGGTTGGCCTGGGCTCTGTCTCTGCACTATCTTGAATTTGGCAGAAGAGAGACCCCCCCCCCAAGATTTGGCACTGAGCGAGTACTACTAAGGAAGTTCAAACCTTGTAAGACGTTATGACAAGTGCCTCGATTTGAGTGGCGATTATGTCAAAAAGTAATGTAATGTAGTTTTCTAATGTGTATAATAAAAGTTCTGTATCTACGAGTGTCTGTCATTGATATCTAAACGGAGGTTTATTTCCGAATTGCCCTCGTAATTCAAGGAAGTGAACATACCTAATCCTCCTTCCTCTTGTTTTCCCCATAACAACAACCCTGTGAGGTGGGTCAGGCTGAGAGAGAGTGACCGGCACAAAGTCACCCAGTGGCTTTCTTGCCTCAGTCAGCACTTGAACTCAGTGCCTCCTTGTTTCCAGCCGGGTGCCTTAACCACTAGAGCAAACTGGCTCTATTACTATCCTGGACTTAATCCCCACCTCAATTTTTCTCTTTTAGTCCAGCAGCTTCTTTCACCTGCCTGCTCACAAATCTTATTAGTGTATTTCTTGGCTTGTGCATTTGGTTGGCCTTAGGAGAGAAAAACCTATGGACACCCTTGATCTGAAAGCTTTAATTCTGGCAATTGTTCAGCCTTGAGGTAAGATACTCATTAAAGTAGATTTTCTGCTTTTTCCCTGATTCCTTTAATTGTCCACTTATTTCTTTTACCTGATCCTGCATCTCGGCCAGATCCAATCAAATGTCAGTTGCACTTTTCTGAACATTTGCCAGATCGAGCTGGTTTTTCCACAGAGCATCGGCCCCTCGGCTAGCGGTCTGGGCAGGCCCTGAGCCCGGAGGAGTCAAGCCTTTCCTCGGCTGATTCTTTTATTTGGACGTCCCTGCCAAGCCCTTCCGAGTCCAAGGGGCTGATTTATCTCCTTCCTCCTTTAACTCTGCTTTAAGCTCCCTCATTTTTTTAACCAAGTCGATCTTGAGGCTCTTTTTCCTGGCCTCAGTCAGCTTTTGTGCCCCCTGATGAGGCATTTCTTCTTCGCTGCTGGGGTCCTGGACTCTTCCCTCTCGGCCTGAATTCCTCCGCCATTTTAAAGAAGGCCCCTTTTTAGGCCTTGTTTCTCTTGCTAGCCTTGCCAGGTGGCTACATATTACTTCAAGGAAAAGGGCAGGGCTCAGCCCAAAAGCTGGGCCAAGAGGACAGCAAAGGGCTTGGCAGGCCAGAGAAGGACCCAGACAGGACATTGTCTTTAAAACCACAAATGGTTCAGCACTCTGTTTTCTTTTTGTGAAAGGAAGCCAAACACGTATGTCTCATGACATCATGTGTTGTACAAACCCAAGTTTGGGCTCGTGGTAAAATCAACAGTCTAGAAAGTGGGAGACTGTGAGTTTAAGTCCCACTTTAGCCATGAAAGCCGGCTGGGAGACTTTGGGCCAGTCACTCTCAGCCCAGCCCACCTGACAGGGTTGTTGTTGTGGGGAAAACAGGAGGAGGAAGCTATGTTGGCTTTGTTTGCTGTCTCGAGTTATTTGTTGATTTGTTTGTCTTGAGTTTATTTTGTAATAAAGGTGGGATATAAAGAAACAAACCCAGGAAATTAGGTCAGAGGAGTAGAGCATGTTTGTGTCATGCCCCCATCGGAGCCTGAATCTGCTGAGGAAGATGAGCTGGAACTGGAGCCGATGGAGATGGAGGGGGAGGCGTCCTTGGCTTTGGAGGAATATGGGGAGGAGCAGGCCGAGGCAGGCCAGGGCCTTTCAGGATTGGGAGGGCTTGAAGGCAGGGAGGAACAGGGGCAGGATGAACACGAGAGACAAGAGCTCAGGCGATGAGCAAGGGCCACCCCCTCCTGATCCTCCAGCACGGAGAGTGGAGAGAAGGAGGGAACAACGCAGGCAGGCCTCACTACCCGGGAGGAGAGCGCCCTGCCCCTCTCCACAAGGCACACCTGGGGACTGAGACCTAAGGAGCCGCTGTGGGGAGGGGCATTTGTCGGGAATAAACGCTGAATTATTGGAGATTTGTGTGCCGTTGCCGACGTTGGAAACAACTCTCTGTTCTCTTGTTCTGTGTTGTGATTTCTACTCGTAAACCCTGAAACTCTGACCATTGGACTGGCCGACAAACTTGATTTGGTGTTCCAAACCTCAGTTTGAATTTTGGCTTCTCTTCTGAAAATACTAAGGCAAGCTTGTATTTCCACAGACTCCTTAGATTTTGATGTATGTTCCTTTCTTTGTTATCTACTTGCTCTTGAGTAAATTGCTGTTCTAATCTTAAAAACGTTTGAAACTACTTGCAGCTAGAGGCTGCTGAAAGTGTGTTTGTGTGTTTGTGTATCGTTTCTTGTTCGGGGACTTGCCAGGAAAGTGGGAGCATTTGGGGAACATTTGGAGCAAGAAAGGGGCGGTTTGAACTGCCAGCTGACTCTGTTGCCTCTGTACCGTGCCCTGGGTCATCACAATTTGGATTAAGGATGGAGAACTTGCAAGTACCTTTTAATAATGCTAATAATTACAGAAACATATGGACTTTAACTAATAATGCTGTCCACTTTCCTATTTTCGTTTTTCCTACTTGCTAGTCTGTCACAATTGCTTGCATATTCTTGGAATAGTAATAGCACTAAGACGTATATCGCTTCACAGTGCTTCACAGCCTTCGCTAAGTAGTTTACAGAATCAGCATATTCCCCCAACAATCTGGGTCCTCAATTTACCGACCACGGAAGGATGGAAAGCTGAGTCAACCTTGAGCCGTTGAGAATTGAGCTGCTGGCAGTCAACAGAATTAGCCTGAAATACTACATTCTAACCACTGTGGCACCCCAGCTCTTAATAGACATAGGAATTGCTCCTTTGACCCTCATTAAACAGTTGACCTGAAAATTCACTATGACTAAAATACTATGTTTGAAAAGGTAGTGTATTTTACAAATCAGACCCATATCATGGAATAGAGAATAGTATGGTTGAAAGGAATTTGGAGGTCTTTAATTCAAGCCCCTACCCATGGCAGGAGATCCTATACTATTCCGGACTTTCTTTCGGCTTGATGGGATCATAGAAGAATAACAGAATAACAAAACAGAAAATTAGATTTGGAGGAGAGCCTTGAGGTCCTCCAGTCCAACCCCCTCCCTCAGCAAGAGACCAAATTCCTGCAAACGTTCTTCAGTCTGTTTCCACCGTCACAACATTTTTTTATATTATGGCAACCAAAACTGGATGCAATATTCCAAATGTGGTCTTACCAAGGTATTATAAATTGGTACTAACTATTAATCCAACAACAATTTTCACTCTTTTTAAACGTAGAATGAAGCTATTTCCAAATAGATTTGTGTTCATTCTCTTTCTTCTGAGTAATCATTTCAATGGCTGTTTTGTCACCCCCTTTCAAAAGTCATTAAGTCATTTTCTATCCCATTTTAATAATAATAATAAAGTTGGAAGGGACCTTGGAGGTCATCTAGTCCAACCCCCTGCTCAGGCAGGAAACCCTATACCATTTCAGACAATTGGCTGTCCAGTCTGTTCTTAAAAACTTCCAGTGTTGGAGCATTCACAGCTTCTGGAGGCAGGTTGTTCCACTGGTTAATTGTTCTAATTGTCAGGAAATTTCTCCTTAGTTCTAGGTTGCTTCTCTCCTTGATTAGTTTCCATCCGTTGCTTCTTGTCCTGCCTTCAGGCGCTTTGGAGAATAGCTTGACTCCCTCTTCTTTGGGGCAGCCCCTGAGATATTGGAAGACTGCTATCATGTCCTCCCTCGTCCTTCTCTTCGTTAAACTAGACATACCCAATTCCAGCAACCGTTTCTTATATGCTTTAGCCTCCAGTCCCTAATCATCTTTGTTGCTCTTCTCTGTACTCTTTCTAGAGTCTCTTTCTTTCACTGCTTCCAGATAAACTTCCTTGGAGAACATGATGCCTCAAGAAGCAGACTGCAAAGTTTTCTTGCTGCAAGGAATGGAATGTCAAGTCATGATTTTTGATAAATATAAGGTAAACATTAATGTAGGGATAATCTGATGATGCACATAAGTTTCCATCGCCTACAAAAGATTCTAAAATCTCAGACTTCCTTCAGGAATGCAAAATCCTTCACTGGGCGGGCAGAACGGGGCTTGGGTGTTTCCAAGTTCAGCAATTCTTTGTAAGAGTTGAAAGTTATACATGGAACAAATAAAGGGCCTTTCGCTGAGACAGAGCTGCAGTCCTTCTCATCCATTCATGAGCAACTCTGTTTAGCTGAATATTATGAGAATTTTGAAGCCATAATTTAGTCCTCACCCTAACCCTAGTATAATGGAATATATTTGATTTCAATGTCCCTTATGAATTTAACTTCTTTCCATGTGTCAGGAATCCTTCTGTTATAAATTAATAAATTCTGTTATTTTGTTGTTATTCTGTTAAATCCCTAAGATTTCATACAGGATTTCCTGTCTCATTTGAGACTTCTCCCTAACATCACAAAGAACCCATCAGAGGTGACTATAATCATTTTCTTAAATTGAGCTTGTTTCTTTTATAATAGTCTCTGATGCCAGTTCCAGTTCAAATGTCATCAATTTCCCCACAGGGTCTATAGTCTGGAAAGAATAGCAGAATAACAGAGTTGGAAGGGACCTTGGAGGTCTTCTAGTCCAACCCTGTGTTTAGCTGGAGACCCTATATCTAATTAAAGAGTCCTACCAAATGACATTTCGTAATCCAAATCAACGCTATGCCTATATTTAATGTAAATTTTCAAGTATCAGTCAGAAAAATATTAGCACTTTCCTCTACTGCCAAAGTGTGAAAGTGAATGAATTTAAATGGATAATATTTAGTTCTCTGTCTTTTTGTATGCTTACATATTTTGCCATGTGTTCTGTCACAAAAATCGTTGAAGCTTTCTTGCTTCAATGCTCTCACTGCTGTGTTAACTGAGGAGGCCAGATTTGCAGGACTCCTTGTCAGTCTCGGGCCTAGAGTTTTGTGGTGACTACATTGATTATTATATTATTATGCTGATTAAAACCATCTATCTGGTAGAGCACAGTGAAGTAGCGAATGCTGGAGCACAGGTACTTTCAACCAGATGCAGTTGACATGTTTTCTCCTGAGTCACACAGCATGCGTTTGTTGCATTTGTCTCTCTCGTTTGTTAAATCTGGTGGGAATTTAAAACCCCAAGTACACATCCTGAGTCCTTCACGAGTAGAACCGTTCTTCATGTGTTTTAGTATCCAGTCCCCTAATCATCTTTATTGCTCTTTTCTGCACTCTTTCCAGAGTCTCTACATCTTTTCTATAATATGGTGACCAAAACTGGATGCAGTATTTTAAGTGTGATACTACTCAGGCTTCATAAAGTGGTACTAATACTTCATATGATCTTGATTCTATCCCTCTCTTAAGGCAACCTCGGATTGAGTTGGCATTTTCCGCTGCTACTGCACACTTCTGGCTCATATATATTGGGACAAATAAAAAACACACAGCATGGCAATACAAAGGGAATAGGAGTGGAAGCTGACCAACAACTGTATCAGTGACTCCTGCTCAGTCAGCTAGCTCAGTGGAGCTTCCATATGAAGAAGCAGTCTACAACCAAAGAGCCATGCCTTCTATGCCAAAAGATGAGAAATAGGCAGCTTTGGTGATTTGTTGGAGGTTCCTAGAGACCTTGGTCTGGCATTGATGTGTGTAGAAATGGTGGAGAAGGTGATCTTTGATAGGATCCCAAAGGAGGCTTGTCATAATCATCTCCTTGGGGATTCTACTGGTTTGATGATGTCATCCATCCAGCTCAACTGTCAGTTACTGTCAGCTCTCAGTGATCTCAGTGAAGATGGCTGCCAAGATGTGAGTAGTCTTCAGAAGGGCTCCTGGGTTCTGGGTAACCTTCCCCATTGTAGCCACCTTCTCAGGGCATTGGGAGATTCCAGAGGTGGAATCAGCCATTTGTGGTCCTCTTAGGAAAGGTAAATAGGGTAAATAGAGCAGTTTTCCCTTTCCTACCTGCTAAAAGAGTAGATTGATTACTTTCCAATTGCTGGGGATCGCTTAGCATCCTTAACCTCTCAATTAGGAAAAACTTTTGAAATTTGATAAACTCAGGTTCCTGTGGAACATGCCCAGTAATGTAAAACCAAACGAAGGTTAAAAGTGATGAGTTCATGCCAGAAGTACTAGTTTTCCACTGAGTTATTTTCATCACAGGATGTTGTTGTGTGATTGAACATGTGTTCAGTTGAAGCAAAGTGATTCTAGAAATACTCTTTCCTTTCCTTTCCTTTCCTTTCCTTTCCTTTCCTTTCCTTTCCTTTCCTTTCCTTTCCTTTCCTTTCCTCTCCTCTCCTCTCCTCTCCTCTCCTCCCCTCCCCTCCCCTCCCCACCCTTCCTTTCCCTTCCTTTTTCCTTCCCTTCCCTTCCCTTCCCTTCCCTTCACTTTACTTCACTTTTTCCCCCAACATAAATGTTCTTCATCTCTGTAATGTGACCATGGGAAGCTGCAAACAACTTTGAATCTGGGTCATGGGTGGCTCTGGGCTCCCTTGTACCTTTGAATGGTTGTTAAGTGACCAATCATAAGTTGAGAACTATCTGCAAAGAATTTATATTGTGTTTATGACACACGGACGGCTTCTTCCAGATAGCTAGGTGCACACTTTTCTATATAAAAATTTACTTTAAACGTAGTTGTCGATTTACGACAATAGAGCACAAGGCAGTTGTTAAATGTGTCGTGCCCCGTTTCATGGCCAGTTTGCTGTGGTTGTTCAGTGAGTCAGAAGCTGTTAAGTGAATCGTGTGCCTGTTAAGCAACTCTGGCTTCCTCCCTTGATTTTGCTTGTCAGAAGCCAGCTGCGACGGTTGCAAAAGATTATCACGTGACTCTGGGACAGAGCAACTGTCATAAATATTAGCCAGTTGTACGTTGTACGTTGAAGAGCCCTGAGGGTGGAGAGCTGGAGGATGCTGGAGGATGGGGGTCTTCCGATTGCAAGGAAGGAAGAATCTGGACAAAACCTCCCTGTTGAGCTCGTCTGGATGAAGGAGGCAGTCGGTTCTCTTGGGTTCCCTCTGTCTGAAGGCATCTGGTGACAATCCGGTGCAGGAGAGAAGAACCTCTGTAGGGCCATCATTCTTCATTCTTCACTGCTTCCGGGTGATCCGGTTGCAGGTTGGGGTGTCTAGAAGCATCTCTTTCGCCTCTTTCCAAGGTCATTCCCCAGGAGGAAATCTACGAGAGCTCAGCTGGATCATTTTTCAGGCAGAGGGCTGGACTAGAAGACCTCCAAGGACCCTTCCAAGCCTGTTATTCTAGGTTCTAGACATACACAGGCTCTGGATGTATTTTTACTTTTATATAATAATATCTACTAGCCATTTCTAAAACAACAACAAACTATCTAACAGCAAAAAATCAAAATCAAAGTTACATTTTTTCCCCACCTCAAGCTGTTTGCCAAATCTGGCTCTAGAAGTTCTGCCTCGTTCTACATGCTTTTCCAATAAACAAGCAAGTCAGAAAATGATTTAAAAGCATTTTATAAAGTACTTTGATAAAGCGGGGCTCCATATGAAAAGGGGAAACCTCGCTAAAAGGGTTTACATTGACTTTTATATTAGCACAACAAAGAACTTCAAAGCAAAAATTGATTGGTTTAGAAACAGCCATCTGTCCAGTTACATCACAGAAATTAAAGCATCCAATAATATGTGAGCACAGCCATAGAAAAGAGCATTGCATGCTCAGTAAGAGAAACATTTGCAAAGGGAAAACATCTAAATGTGTCTGGGTAAGAAACATTCTCAGCGCTTCCCAAGGTTGAGCTTGAATTTATCTTTGATCACGGAGGCTTCAGAACAGCTGAAAGTGAGACTGTGATCTGCAGTGTATCCAACGCTCTCCTGCCTGTCCCCGTCTCTGAAAGGGAGGCATTTTTCTGAAAGTGAAGCCTTATGGGAACTTATTAGTCATACGTTTGAAAAAGCAAATTTAAAATACAAAAAAATCCCATGTTAGCCGGTGCAAGAGTACAACAAAAACTATATTTCAGTTATTACAAAGTCCATCAAAGCACAAAGCACAAGTCCAAAAGAGGTTTCCAATAGAAACAAAATTGTGTTCTTTTCTTTAAGTAAAGCAGTCCATTTAGTGTCTTTCTTAACTCCATCAATGTATTGCAGCCAGTTGTGTCCACTGTGGGAATCAAAGTATCCTTCCATTTTTGTGGAATTATTTTTCCTCTGTCAGCATATATATAACATCAAAGTTCCATTTCTTTCAAGTTCTTTATCCATTCAGCCTAAGAGAAAAGTCTCTGAATTTATGCTGATATTCACTTTAAGAATCTTCTTTGCTTTGTCACATGTCCACCATACATGGTAAAATGGTCCTTCTTTACATTTACATTTCCAAAATTCATTTGAACGCCTTTATACATTCTTGACAATTTGTCCGGTGTTAGATACGAATAGTATATCATCTTGTAAAAATTTTCTTTTAAGCTATAATTTAAATTTTAAAACTCTTGTTCATATGTTTTCCCATTGTTGAAGCATTTAATTATATCCAAGATTCTTTGCCCACTGAATCATACAATGCTTTACAAATTCATTCTCCGTGTTCAATAGCAATTTAAAAACCTTCACAATAATTGGTTAATCACTACCACACAACAGAATTTGCGTATAATTTTTTACAAAACCAAATGCATAGATTATTAAAAATCTAATTATTTCATTCAACTGTAAATATATAAATCAATGGCCAACACTTCCTTCTAATTCCAACTCTTCTGTAGATTTGAGTAGAGGGTCACCATAACAGAAAAATATTATTTGACTATAGGTCCACTAGTCTAGCCTCACTGTCAATTCTTTTCCCAAAAACAACACAAAGCTTCCTGGAACGACACCGAAGGGCTTATTTTTGCAGAGAAAAATATTATTTTATATTTATTTCAAACTCACAGGATGGCATGTCTAACAAAACGGCTGTTGAAATCATCATTTCCTTCAACTTTTTCATAGCATAAATTGGCGTGCCATCCAAATCTTAATTCATGGCACTGCAGCTCAACTCTCCTCTGATTTTAGAGAGTCACCCGCTCTGTTAGCCAGACCAGATAACAGGCATCAACGTACAATTTCAAACCTGGTAATCCCAAACCTCCTCTTTAGTTATCAGTTTGCAATAATTTATATCTAATTCTTGGTTTTTTCCCCTTTGCCATATAAACCTTCGAGATGTTTGTCTGACATTGTTCAAATGGAGCATCAGGTACAGAAAAAGAGTCTGAAACACAAAAAGCATCTTTGGAAGGACATTCATCTTAATTGCAGAGATTCTACCCAATAAGATATTTGCAATTTATCTCATCCTAATAAGTCTTTTTTACTTTTCTGACAAAAAGGCTCAAAGTTATCTTGAAACAGTTCAGAATTTTGTTGTCAATGTAAACTTTTTCTCCAACTTAAATCCTGACTTTTTATTTAGTATTTCATAGTCCTGAGAAGCCATATTCTTAACAAACATTTGTTGTTTTCTGTTTATTTATTTTATAGCCCACTAAAGCTCCAAAGTCATTTAGTTTCTTTATCAAATATTCTATAGTGTTTTTTCTGGATAACTAACTCATCAGCAAATGAGTTTAATAACTTCCTTTTTAAGATTCATACTTGTGATTTTCTCATCTTGCCTAATATCTTTATTGAAAACTTCCAACACCAAGGTAAACAGCAGGGGAGATAAGGGGCTTCCTCTTCTTGGACCCTTTGGGATTTGACATGGTTTAGTTAAGTCTCCATCAATAATAAACTTTGTTTGCTCTGATGGATGGATTGCTTTCACCAGTTTTATAAACAGTTTGGGCACCTTATGTATAATATTTGTGAATTAAAATGTTGAGATTGTATGTTATTGCTTATTCTACTGCTCCAAAAGAAGTTGTAACTCAGTGCTTCTCTTCTCTTCTCTTCTCTTTTCTTCTCTTCTCTTCTCTTCTCTTCTCCCCTTTTTCCTACACTTTTTCCTCTTTCTCTTTTCTTCCCTTCTTTTCCCATTATTTTCATTTTCCTTCTGGTTCTCCATATTAGATTTTGTGACAAAAAGGTTCAAAGTTATTTCAAAACAGTTCAGAATTCTGTTGTCCATGTAAACACAGATATTCCAACTTTTTCTCCAACTTAAAACTGACTTTTTATTTAGTATTTCATAGTCCTGAGAACCATATTCTTAACAAAGATTGTTGTTTTCTGTTTATTTATTTTATAGCCAACTAAAGCTCCAAAGTCATTTAGTTTCTTTATCAAATATTCCTTAGTGTATTTTCTGGATAACTAACTCATCGGTAAATGTTGTCAGTTTATAATCTTCCTTTTTAAGATTTATACTTGTGATTTTCTCATCTTGCCTAATATCTTTATTGAAAACTTCCAACACCGAGGTAAACAGCAGGGGAGATAAGGGGCTTCCTTTCCTCGTACCCTTTGGGATATGACATGGCTTAGTTAAGTCTCCATCAATAATAATCTTTGCTTTCTCTGACGTATGAATTGCTTTGACCCTTTGGCACCTTATACTGTATATATTATTTTGTGAAATAAAAAGTTGAGGTTGTAAGTTATTGCTTATTCTACTGCTCCAAAATACGTTGTAACTCAATGCTATTCTTTTCTTTTCTTTTTCCCTTTTTCCTACACATTTTCCTCTTTCTCTTTTCTTCCTTTCTTTCCCCATTATTTTCATTTTCCTTGTAGTTCACCATATTAGATTTTGATAAAATAATAAAAGTACTTGACTCATCACATACCTCATGCTGCACAGAGGCGCATTAGAGGAATATCAGTCTCAAATGAAAAATTGTGCTGGAAACGGACATACTATTATAACCTAAATTAGGGTAATGGAATCTGTCAGGAAGAGCCCCCAGTAACTTAAAGGTCGAAGAAAGAAACGTAGGAAGCAGCTGCTGTAATGGATCCAGAAGTAAAAAGTTGAAGTCGGAGGTTTGTAGTTTAAGACTTGCAAGATGCTGTTCATGTAGCCCTTTTTGCTGAATTTCTATTTTCTTTATCTCGTGTTTCTCTTAAATGAGTGGCATCTAAATGGGGACATATAAATGTCAGACAGATGCAAGAAACATTAGCTGGAAGGGCTGACACTTCCCTGTGAAATCTCTTAGTCCATCCGTCAGTGGGGCCTGTGGAATCGCAGGGTCTTTAATGGTTCCTCCAGCCTGGAGAGAGGATGGCCCAGTTGGCAACAGTCAAAGAAAGTAGGTGAGTTCCAGGCGCCACGTTGATTGCTGTCCCAACGTCCTAAGAAGAGGGAAAAACCACATTGCAAAATACAGCATGAATCGTACACTAGAGAGAGGAAAAGCCCACATTTGCAGAAAGTGAACCATTTCTTAGTCCAACCCTCCACATCACCAACCTGCTACAGCACACGAAAACTGATGAGAGTTTGTATCTGCTCCACAACACGAGTAGCCTCGTCGCGATCTTCCAAAATCAATGGTGGCCTTCAGTAGCTGAAAGATCCGTTCTTGAAGGGATGAGGCGGTCCAAGAATCTGAAAGCACAAATATCAGAATTTACTGTATTTTAAGTTCAGAAGAGTAGAACAGAGCAAATATAACAATAAGGTGTAATAATTGATACTAGATGGGAGAAACGAAGGGACTTTCCTTGAGATAGAGTGGAGCTCGTTTTAATCCATCCTTCTGTGTCCAACGGCGGCAGGGGGTGAAGACGTCACAGCTCCTCTATTGTTAGGTCACCTGCATGGGGAGAAAAGGTGAGACAAATGAAGGGAGGAAGGTGGCAAAAGGAAGGGAAGCGTATGCCTATCATCACAATGAGAACACCTGAGGGATATAGTTTTTTTGAAATTTAAGCTCTTGGCTACATTGCTGGAAACCAGATAAGGGTAGTCTTCAATTTACAACAATAATTGAGTCCAGAATTTTGGCCAATTATATCATCACTTTTATAATAGTTGACAATGAGTTATAAGGGTCTTTTTCCCACTGTGTCTTAAATTTGAACAGTTGTTACATGATCAGTTGAAAGGTGAGTAATACTTAAATCCCATTTGGGATACAAGGTGGGGGGCTTTTGTCCTTCCTTTCATGTGCTGATACCTTCACACACACACAAACGCACACACCCCTTAATGTTCCAAAAGAAGTTTACCTTCATTGATGAATCCATCCTCATATCCAGCCATCGCCATCTCCACTGGAAAGTGTGGAAATGCCCTCTGGGCTTCAGTGAGCTGGAAGAGAAAGAAAGAAGTCCATCGTACTGTTGCCAAAGTGTCTTGCTGAGTCATTCCCCATGTTCACTGGGGCCATCAATACAAACATTAGCAGTAAAAGTCCCTGTCCAGGAATTCCCTAGTCCACCATCAAGTGGAAGCAAAGGAAAAAGAACCCCTTGCCCCCCCCCTGCCCTTTTCTCCCAAGAGAGGGGGGTTATATGAGGATGGGGTCCCAAAAACAGTGGGGGACCCATAATTTGCAATCTTATTTTCATTTTTCTACATACGTTAATCCTACTGTGGGTTCCATAATAGAGTAGCTGATTCCAGGCAGACGAGAAGCATTGCCGGCTGTGTTTCTCAAAGTGCTGTGGAATTGGAGAAAAAAAACTACCTTTGTTGAGAACTTCCTGTTCTCACGAATTTCAATGTCAAAACACACCTGTGTAATTTAGGGTACATTCTTCAGGCCTTTAAAGCCACCCACTCCCTCTATGGCTACTCCCAGCTTCTTAAATTCCAGCCTCTTTGGAAGGTGGAAGGTTGGGATGGCATTTCAAGCAAAGGACCCCATAAACACGTTTTGTCTCTCATCTGTAACTCTGGCCATGCGGCATTAGAGTTAAAGAGGCCTCTTTGTGAAGAGGTCCCTGAATGTTGGAAAACAGCGCATGTGGCAAGCCAGATTCCCATACTACATGATGCCTGTCCTCAAGAACTATCCCTACTTAGACTGTTCCCAGTGGAAGATTTCACTGGAGTTCTAACACCTGATTTGGTGAATGTTTCCAAGGGCCCAATTTTCCTTCGAGCTTCCCTGGGACATGGATGTCCTTACCTTCAAAATAAAAATGAAATGCTCCGTTTTCGCCGATTGTTGCAGGAGGCCTCGGAGCAGGAGACCAAAGGCCTCCTCCAGCAGCTTCTTCTCTTCCTGAAATGAAGGACAGAGATGATGACGTGTGAAATGTTTTCCTAGCGGTTCCAATACCAGAAAGGAACTCCCAGAAATGTTGCTGAAGGTGGTACCTCTGAAATATTCTCCTCTCCGTTCTTCATGGAGGACATCCACATGGACCCAAAGATCTTCAGGAGCTGCGACTCAACGTTTGGGTCCATGGCTGGAGGAACCTTGCTGCGAGATCAAAGGAAAGAAGAGACATCAGTGCCCATCTTAGTGAGCAGCCCTGGGGTTCATTTTTTCTGAGAGAATAGCAGGCAAAAGAAAGAAAAGGCTGACCTGATGTCATAAACTGCAAGCATTGCAGCTAGTCCTGCCGTGAAGCTGCTTGAATTGTTGTCCTCCATCAGAGCCTGGCAGGAATCAAGAGTGGAGAGAAGCAGAGAAGGGAAAGTCAGCCATGATGCTCCAGCCCAGCCCTTCCTATTTCTCCCAGCCCTTTTTGATCTGTTCTTCTGCTACAGCTTCCCTCTCAGTACAAAGGAGAATTAGCCCCCGGTTAAGGACCCTTTGCACAGGATACGATTTGTCAGACCAGGGGCAGTTTTTGTACCCTCCTTCTATTGCTCCTGTCTCTGTCCTGCTTTGCTTTCCTCCAATTGCCCCCTGCCTCCCTCTGACTTACCAAGACAGCGAGGCTGTAGAGATTCTTGTTTCTTGGCTCTGGGACTGCCATTTGCCCACTCCACTTCAGCTGAAACAGAGTGGCGATGGAAGAGAGGCCTTGAAGGATACTGCGCTCCTGCTGCAAGAGAGAAGAGTCAGGCTGTAAGTTGGGGAGGCTGTTGGGCAACTTGCCCCCAGGGTCTCCCGTGTTCTCCCTTTCAGAAGGGAAGGTTGAAACCCTTCTGAGTCTCTCTCCATCCCGAGGAAAATTTTGAATCCCATTGAGACTGGGATTCCCACCTGGGAGAAAAGCTGAGCTATGGGACCCTCTGATTCCCAGGGGTACCTACTG